>NIVC01000020.1:165000-560000 GCA_002269645.1 Macrostomum lignano
AGGAACAGTCAGTAATGATGTCAGGGGTGTCAGGAACAGTCAGTCATGATGTCAGGGATGTCGGGAAAAGTCAGTCATGTCAGGTGTCAGGAACAGCTTATCAGGGTGTCAAGTGTGTCAGGAACAGGCAATAAGGGTGTCAAGTGTGTCAGGAATAGGCAATAAGGGTGTCAAGTGTGTCAGGAACAGGCAATCAGGTTATCAAAAGCAGCGCTGGCTCACCGCTCTGAGCCTTGGCCGCATCGCTGTCGGAGTCCGAGTCGGTGCCGGCGGCGGCTGCAGCCCTGGCCTCGGCTGGTGCGGCAGGCGCGGGCTCGGCGGCGGCGCCCTGGCGCATGCGGTCAGCAGCGGAGCGGCGCCCGGGCACCTGACGGCGCCTGACCTGCTGGCCGTCGGCCGCTGGCCGGGGCCGCGGCTGCCGCCGACCGCCAACACCGCCGAGCGTCGCGACGTCGTCATCATCACCGCGGCGGAGACGCTTGCGCAGAAGCAGGAAGGCGGCCGCGGCCAGGGACACGAAGAACATGCCGGTCAGGAAGGTGTTCACGTATTCCAGACCCATGGCGGGGCTGCGGGATTGACGGGTGGGTTTTGAGTAACCCGAGTCTGATATGAGCAGGTATGCACTGACAGCTCAGACTGCACTATGCCAGACACTGACAGCTCAGACTGCACTATGCCAGACACTGACAGCTCAGACTGCACTATGCCAGACACTGACAGCTCAGACTGCACTATGCCAGACACTGACAGCTCAGACTGCACTATGACAGACACTGACAGCTCAGACTGCACTATGCCAGACACTGACAGCTCAGACTGCACTATGCCAGACACTGACAGCTCAGACTGCACTATGCCAGACACTGACAGCTCAGACTGCACTATGCCAGACACTGACAGCTCAGACTGCACTATGCCAGACACTGACAGCTCAGACTGCACTATGCCAGACACTGACAGCTCAGACTGCACTATGACAGACACTGACAGCTCAGACTGCACTATGACAGACACTGACAGCTCAGACTGCACTATGCCAGACACTGACAGCTCAGACTGCACTATGACAGACACTGACAGCTCAGACTGCACTATGACAGACACTGACAGCTCAGACTGCACTATGCCAGACACTGACAGCTCAGACTGCACTATGCCAGACACTGACAGCTCAGACTGCACTATGCCAGACACTGACTGCTCAGCCTGCACTATGCCAGACACTGACAGCTCAGACTGCACTATGCCAGACACTGACTGCTCAGACTGCACTATGCCAGACACTGACTGCTCAGCCTGCATTATGCCAGACACTGACAGCTCAGACTGCACTATGCCAGACACTGACAGCTCAGACTGCACTATGCCAGACACTGACAGCTCAGCCTGCACTATGCCAGACACTGACAGCTCAGACTGCACTATGCCAGACACTGACAGCTCAGACTGCACTATGCCAGACACTGACAGCTCAGACTGCACTATGCCAGACACTGACAGCTCAGACTGCACTATGACAGACACTGACAGCTCAGACTGCACTATGCCAGACACTGACAGCTCAGACTGCACTATGACAGACACTGACAGCTCAGACTGCACTATGACAGACACTGACAGCTCAGACTGCACTATGCCAGACACTGACAGCTCAGCCTGCACTATGCCAGACACTGACAGCTCAGACTGCACTATGCCAGACACTGACAGCTCAGACTGCACTATGCCAGACACTGACTGCTCAGACTGCACTATGACAGACACTGACAGCTCAGACTGCACTATGACAGACACTGACAGCTCAGACTGCACTATGCCAGACACTGACAGCTCAGACTGCACTATGCCAGACACTGACAGCTCAGACTGCACTATGCCAGACACTGACTGCTCAGCCTGCACTATGCCAGACACTGACAGCTCAGACTGCACTATGCCAGACACTGACTGCTCAGACTGCACTATGCCAGACACTGACTGCTCAGCCTGCATTATGCCAGACACTGACAGCTCAGACTGCACTATGCCAGACACTGACAGCTCAGACTGCACTATGCCAGACACTGACAGCTCAGCCTGCACTATGCCAGACACTGACAGCTCAGACTGCACTATGCCAGACACTGACAGCTCAGACTGCACTATGCCAGACACTGACAGCTCAGACTGCACTATGCCAGACACTGACAGCTCAGACTGCACTATGCCAGACACTCACAGCTCAGACTGCACTATGCCAGACACTGACAGCTCAGACTGCACTATGCCAGACACTGACAGCTCAGACTGCACTATGACAGACACTGACAGCCCATAGCAGACATCGAAGGAGGACACAGTAGACCCTTGAAGTCCACTAGCAAACAGGTTAAGAGCCACTACTGAACATAATACTCATAAGAGTAGTATAAATGAGCAGCAAAGACACAGCCGAAAATTGTCAGGCGCATGCAGATATATTTATTATACTTTAGATAAAAACTAGCCGAACAAGCCTCGGGGCTATAAGAAAATGCAGCTGGGAGGGCGAGAGCGAAGCGCTCTGAAAATGCAGCAAGGAACACTTCAGCCGCAACTATTTGGCCAATTTTGAATAACGCAACTCAAATCATATGGAGACTTTGACGAGAAAAAGACCAGGAGCGACCATCAGGTGCTTTAAACGACTTTAGCGCGGGTCAGCTGATCCTGGGCTTGGAATCCTTCAGGGCCGCAGACTCCACAACAGGGCCAGCAGAATGGCTGTATTAGACATAAGGCAACGGGATAAAAAGTGAACTAAAAATAACTGCAGTAACTGAACCGGACAGCCGCAACCGATTGCCGCAAACACCAGCAGAGTCAGCCCGGCACCAGCACGATGCGCATTTTCTCCTCCGCATTGCCGCGCCCAGACGGTCGGCCAGAGTCGGACGGCTGCGCGTCGGCAATCAGGCGCTCCAGAGAGGCGCCGTCCGGATAGCGGCAGAGCTGGGCGTCGTACAGCCTCTCGTCGTCGGGCGCGCAGCCGAAGATGGTGGCGTACCAGACGGCGCTGCTGCTCATCAGGTGGCGAAAAGCTTCGACACTGCAGTTGGCGAGGCCGCCGGCTACGCGGAGCTGGTAGCCGCGCGGAGTCGGCTGGGCCAGGTGGACGGGCAGCGGCCGGGTTCGCCAGACCGGCACCTCGGCCGAGAAGCCCAGGTCCACCAGGTACACGTCGATGAGGTCGGCGCCGATCAGCTCGCCGCCGCTGAGGCAGATGCCGCTCGGCTGAACCGTGGCGCGCCGCCAGCTGCCCTCGTAAAAGGCGCCGACGCACTGGTCGATGCAGCGGAAAAAGCGGTCGTCAGGGCCGCCAGGCGCCAGGTCGCAGTGGCTGGCCAAGGCGCGGTGAATGGTGCTCAGCTCCTCATCGTCTCCATGCAGCTGGGCGCTCACGACTCCGCCGGGCAGGGCGTTAGTCACGACGACAATCACGCAGATTTCCTCCTCGCCATCGGGGAGCAGCGACGGCTGCGGCGGAAATTCGACCGGCACGGCGTCGTCGGACTTGGCGTCCGACCTCAGCAGCTCAAGCGCGGCCCGCTCCTCCTCCGGGTTGGCGTCGTCAACTCGGATGTGCGCGTTGCGGCACTGGTCGCCATAGTAACAGCTGCCGCGGCGGCGAAAGAACTCGCACACCTGGGCCGGTGGAGGCAGCGGGCGGCGCAGGCGGGCCTCCGTCTCGGCCAGGTAGGCGTCCAGCTCCCGCTCGCGGCAGTCGTCGGCGGCGTCATCCATGGACAAGTCGGCGTGACCGTTGGCGGCGGGCTCGGGGGCACCCAGCAGCTCGGACAGGCTGCGGCCATCAACGGAGGAGATTCTGACGGAGATCGGCTCGTACAGCTCGTCAACCTGGGGCAAAGAAATCAGACTCAGACTTGTAGTGCAATTCACGGCTATGAGAGCCCCCCCCCCGCCTCCAAGGCAGCTCAGCGGTAAATGCGTCTGAAAAACTCACGCCACGACCCCGGGTTCGACCCCTTGCGCGGCCACATTAATTTGCGGCTTGTGCACAAAATCCTAAGGCGCAGAGATTGTACATGTCTGCTGACGATTAGAAAGTCAAAGCTGATGTACACCCAGTGTGAGCGTCCCTGGGTACAGTATCTGCTGATGTACACCCTGTGTGAGCGTCCCTGGGTACAGTATCTGCTGATGTACACCCTGTGTGAGCGTCCCTGGGTACAGTATCTGCTGATGTACACCCTGTGTGAGCGTCCCTGGGTACAGTATCTGCTGATGTACACCCTGTGTGAGCGTCCCTGGGTACAGTATCTGCGCACTTGTATGAGCTCAGGATTCAGCGAAAAGGGCAGGGTTGCCTTAGCGATGGTTGTAGGACGCGGGTGTCGCCAAAGGCATTGCGCCAGGGTGCTAACAACCCTCCTGCAGTTATTGCTAACCCGCAATGCTCACCTGGCCGCCAGCTGAACCGGAAGTGAAAAGCTGCAGCCGCACGCGCAGCAGCGATTCGTCGCCATCAACGAGGCCGCAGAGACGCCGGAGCGCCGGCATGAACTGCTCGGGCGCCGGACAGTAGCCAGCGTAGGTGAAGCGGCTGGTGAGCGGCGGCAGGCGGTAGAAGTCGCGGATGAGCGGCAGGAGGCTGTCAGGCGGCAGCTGGAAAGTCTCGCCGCGGTCGAAGGCGAGCACGCGAACCGGCGCTTTGCCATTGGCGACCTGGTCGAAGTCAAGGGACAGCGGCACCACACGCTCGTAGCCGCCGTCGGGCAGGCGGGCGCAAAATATTTTCTCTCCCGCAGCGTCGCCATTGACGTGGACCTCGCCATTGCCGTTCTCGAGTTGTTCGGCATCGTCGCCGTCATCGCCTTCGCCGTCGTCCGCACCGACACTAACGGGGCCGGCCGCGCAGGACAGGAAGCGCAGAAGCATGCCGCCATCGTGCTTGGAGTACCAGTTCTGCAGCTCCGCCTGCTGCCAGTCGTACAGCTGGCCGACCTCTTGCACGGCCCTGAAGGCGCTGAAGCTGGCGGGGCCGTCGGCCTCAGTGATGAAGAACTCAACGGGCTCGCCGCCGGGCAGCAGATCCAGCAGCATGGGAGGCAGGAAGCGCAGGGCCGGCAAGCCGGGCCGAATGGGGACCCGGGGCTCCGGCATGACCAGCTCAATGCTGAAGGGCGGCTCCAGCGGGTCGGCCTCCCCGTCCTGGGTGTCCTCGATTTCCTCCGAGTCCGAGTCATCGCCGAATGCGGCCGGGCGCAGCTGCTGGGGCTTGGGAAGCTCGAGCGACTGCTGCGGCGTCGGGCTTGGCGGCGACCTGCGGGTTGGTGCGGCAAAGGTTTTGAGAATTGATGAGAAGTCTGCTAATTACAGGCACGGTACTCTAACATAAAACTGAGCAAAGCACAGCATCATCAATCGGTAACTCACTCGACGCCGGGCCCATCCAGCCTCAAGTAGTTCGGCAGAATTGCGCTGAAGAACTCGCGGCTCAGCTGCTCGGTGGTGGGCTGCGCCTTGCACTTCTCGATTAGGAAGGCGCGCAGCGAATCGGCTGGGCTGATCAGCTGCACCCGGCTGCCCTCCAGCGGGCCCTCGAACACGGCCTCGATGGCATCGCCGATGCACTCCTCCGACGCCTTCTTGGCGTCCGCAGTATCCTGCGGTACGAAGTCCCACTCCTCGAAGCTTTCGATTCGGCTGTTGGGCGGCAGCAGGCCGGACAGCAGGCAGACCGCGCACTGGGCGGGCAGCTCGGCAAATCGGGGGTCCAGCCGGCGCGCCAGGCTCAGCTTGCACCAGTCCAGGTTGCCGTAGTCAATGAAGAAGACTTGCAGCGTCTGCTTCTCGGGATTGGCTGACAGCACCCTGGCGCGGTACATGACGCTGCCGGCAATGCATGGGAAGGGACAGGCGACTGTGGTTCCGGGCTGCGGCAGGCTCGAGAATCTGTACAGCGCGCCCTGCGCTTTGTGGTAGAAAACTGTCAGCCGGTCCTCCAGCTCAGAGGATCGCTTGTTGGTCAGCGACAGGCAAATGGGACTGAAGAGAAACTGGACTACTAGCGACCTGCGGCTGTGTGGCACGGCCTCGAACTCGCGGACTCGGGGGCAATAGTCCGGACCCAAGTAGAACTCCCGGGCGGCTCTCTTAACTTCAGTTTCCTTTGCCTGCGCAGCAGGCTTCTTCGTTTCGGCTTCAGCGACAGGCTTTCGTGCTTCAGATTGAAGCCTTCGCCAGAGCGGCCCCTTCGTCAGAGCGGCAGGACTCTTCGCTGCAGCTTCGACTCTTTCCTTCGACTTAGCGACAGCCTTTTTTGCTTCAGCTTCAGCCTTTTGCTTTGCTTCAGCTTCAGCCTTTTGCTTTGCTTCAGCTTCAGCCTTTTGCTTTGCTTCAGCTTCAGCCTTTTGCTTTGCTTCAGCTTCAGCCCTTTGCTTTGCTTCAGCTTCAGCCCTTTGCTTTGCTTCAGCTTCAGCCTTTTTCTTTGCTTCAGTTTCAGCCTTTTGCTTTGCTTCAGCTTCAGCCCTTTGCTTTGCTTCAGCCTCAGCCCTTTGCTTTGCTTCAGCTTCAGCCCTTTGCTTTGCTTCAGCTTCAGCCCTTTGCTTTGCTTCAGCTTCAGCCCTTTGCTTTGATTCAGCTTCAGCCTTCTGTTTAGCTTGAGCAGCAGATTTTTCCGCTTCAGCTTCAACTTCAGCCTTTTTCTTAGCCCGAGCGGCAGTCCTCGCTTCAGCTTGAGTATCTGTTTTGGCTTCAGCCGCAGCAGCCCTCACCGCTTCATCCGTCCCGTTATCGACTGAGCTGTCGCTAGTGACGCTGTCGTACAGATCCTCCAGGGTGAGCTGCAGCTTGGAGAGCTCAGTCACAAACTCGATAACGCGACTGGAGCTGGCGAAGTCGACGCTGGCCTCCCGAGCTACAGTCTGCGCCACGCACTGGTTGACCTGTCGTGTGGCGCTGTCGTAGCTGCTCTGCAGGTCCTCCAGCATGCACTGCAGCTGCTCGCGCATGTCCTCAATGCGGCGCAAGTCCTTCGACTTCAATTTGCGGGCGCTGCCGCTCATGTTGGCTGCAATGAATGTTGGAAGAATTATGCAAAGTCTGCTCAACTTTAGAGGCGAAAGAACCGGGTACTCGATTCGAACTCAAACAGGTCAACTAGACTCGATTCGAGCTTTTAAGCTTAAAATTTACTTCGAGTATCAAGTCGCACATTTAATTTTGCAGTGGTTTATGGGCGATTCCAGGGGTGGTTTGTGGGCGATTCTAGATGGTTTATGGGCGATTCTAGAGATGGTTCATAAGCGATTCTAGACGGTTCATAAGCGATTCTAGATGGTTTATGGGCGATTCTAGAGATGGTTCATAAGCGATTCTAGATGGTTTATGAGCGATTCTAGATGGTTTATGGGCGATTCTAGAGATGGTTCATAAGCGATTCTAGATGGTTTATGGGCGATTCTAGATGGTTTATGGGCGATTCTAGAGATGGTTCATAAGCGATTCTAGATGGCGATTCTAGATGGTTCATACGCGATTCTAGATGGTTTATGAGCGATTCTAGAGATGGTTCATAAGCGATTCTAGAGATGGTTCATAAGCGATTCTAGATGGTTTATGAGCGATTCTAGATGGTTTATGGGCGATTCTAGAGATGGTTCATAAGCGATTCTAGATGGTTTATGAGCGATTCTAGATGGTTTATGGGCGATTCTAGAGATGGTTCATAAGCGATTCTAGATGGTTTATGGGCGATTCTAGATGGTTTATGGGCGATTCTAGAGATGGTTCATAAGCGATTCTAGATGGCGATTCTAGATGGTTCATACGCGATTCTAGATGGTTTATGAGCGATTCTAGAGATGGTTCATAAGCGATTCTAGAGATGGTTCATAAGCGATTCTAGATGGTTTATGAGCGATTCTAGATGGTTTATGAGCGATTCTAGGGGTGGTTTTTGGGCGATTCTAGGGGTGGTTTTTGGGCGATTCTAGGGGTGGTTTTTAGGCGATTCTAGGGATGGTTTTTGGGCGATTCTAGGGGTGGTTTTTAGGCGATTCTAGGGATGGTTTTTGGGCGATTCTAGGGGTGGTTTTTGGGCGATTCTAGGGGTGGTTTTTGGGCGATTCTAGGGGTGGTTTTTGGGCGATTCTAGGGGTGGTTTTTGGGCGATTCTAGGGGTGGTTTTTGGGCGATTCTAGGGGTGGTTTTTGGGCGATTCTAGGGGTGGTTTTTGGGCGATTCTAGGGGTGGTTTTTGGGCGATTCTAGGGGTGGTTTTTGGGCGATTCTAGGGATGGTTTTTGGGCGATTCTAGGGGTGGTTTTTGGGCGATTCTAGGGGTGGTTTTTGGGCGATTCTAGGGGTGGTTTTTGGGCGATTCTAGGGGTGGTTTTTAGGCGATTCTAGGGATGGTTTTTGGGCGATTCTAGGGGTGGTTTTTGGGCTATCCCACTCTGTCAGTTTGTTGTCACTCCGGACGCGCTGGAACTACTATGATGCACTTGATTTTTTACATTTCTCACAAATACTAATCAACTCCCCAAACAAAACTCGATAGCGCTTGAGTCGCCAAAAGCCCAAGCACGACTGGAAAGGGAATCACAAACGCCCTGCTAGAAGCGCAGGTGCCGCCATACCTATTCAACAAATAAAGGAAACAATACAACGCAGCTGAAAATCATGCTGGCATGTAACTGTATGCTATGCTAAACAGCTGAGTGCTGCACTGCTTGTTATTCATAGGTATAAAGCGATTGTAACAGTAAATGCTCAGAGATTGCTAGAGGATTGGATGGTCAAACAAGGGTTTTTAAATTTTAATAAGCACCTTTTGTACAAACAGGATACTAACAGACAGTTTTAATGGCATCTAACAAAGCGGCCTCGTGGTAAAAATTCTCAAGACTTTAACACTTGAATGCAATAATGCATTCCCTGTCAACTTTCCTGTCAAAGCCGCGATCTACAGTCTGAATTGGAAACCATAGACATCAACTTCACTGTCAAAGACGCGATCTACAGTCTGAATTGGAAACCATAGACATCAACTTCCCTGTCAAAGACGCGATCTACAGTCTGAATTGGAAACCATAGACATCAACTTCCCTGTCAAAGCCGCGATCTACAGTCTGAATTGGAAACCATAGACATCAACTTCACTGTCAAAGCCGCGATCTACAGTCTGAATTGGAAACCATAGACATCAACTTCCCTGCCAAAGCCGCGATCTACAGTCTGAATTGGAAACCATAGACATCAACTTTTATGTCAAAGCCGCGATCTACAGTCTGAATTGGAAACCATAGACATCAACTTCCCTGTCAAAGCCGCGATCTACAGACTGAATTGGAAACCATAGACCATAGGCAAAAAATTCACCAAATGTCTACAAATACTCGGATCAGTTCACCGAATTAAGGAGGCCGGCGCCGCTACGCCTTTGGCGCTTTCTGATCGTGCTTAGCCAGCAGCACGAGCGACTTTAGCTGGTCCCGCACGGACAGCACCGACTCAACCATGCCGGCCGTCAGTGAGGACGGGCCAAGGCCGGACACCTCCACTAGGCTGGACTCGGGCGCCAAGGAGGCGTGCGCACCTGGCCGGTACACCCTGTAGACGGTGATCTTCAGTAGGCCGCGGCGGAACACGGTGCCCTCGGCGATGAAGTCGAACTCGTGTTGGAAGCCCATGGACTCCACCAGCTGCCGGGCCGCGTCCAGGGGGAACACCGGCACCTCGTAGGCGGCCCGCGACATGACGCGGTGGTCAGCGGACTCGGGGATGCCCAGGTAACGAAGGTAGGCGGGCAGGTGCGGGTGCAGGAGACTCCAGCGAAGGCGCAGGCGGGTGCCGCTGAGGCCGGGGACGGCGCAGGTGAACACGGACTCCTGGTCCCGGAACTCGTCCCCGGGCGAGTCGCAGATGCCGCGCAGGCGGGTGAGCAGGAACTCAGTGAATGGTTTGAGCACGCTGCCCTGCAGGTAGACCTCAGTGTTGGGCACCCTCTGCTGCTGCTGCATTGCTGAAGGAGAATTTTGCTTCCCTGCTATAAATTGCAGATTTCTCATTGTGCGGTTCTGTGAGACTGGGGTTCAGTTTCAAGACTTTAGATGGTGTGGCAAATCTTGACCGCTTTGGCTAACAGATATAAACAATGGAAATCAAAGTTAAGACCATGTTTTCAATACGTTTAATAGCACAAATGCATAAAACCGGTGGCTAATCAATCAGTAATCAGTTTTAATCCGTATAAATTAACAAAATGCAGTCGGTTCAGTCTAACAATTTCTATTAAATTCAAAAAGCACAATTAGAAAAATAAATGCAAATAAGGAGAACGGAAAACTCGTGTGATTGGTTCGGAAACTCGCAGAACTGGCGCACTCTGGTTTCGGAAGTGGAACCCTTAGGTTTCGGAGCTGAAACCCTTAGGTTTCGGAGCTGGAACTCTTAGGTTTCGGAGCTGAAACCCTTAGGTTTCGGAGCTGGAACTCTTAGGTTTCGGAGCTGGAACTCTTAGGTTTCGGAGCTGAAACCCTTAGGTTTCGGAGCTGGAACTCTTAGGTTTCGGAAGTGAAACCCTTAGGTTTCGGAGCTGGAACCCTTAGGTTTAGGAAATGGCACGCCTTGGATTCGGAAATGGCACGCCTTGGTTTCGGAAATGGCACGCCTTGGATTCGGAAATGGCACGCTTTGGTTTCGGAAATGGCACGCCTTGGATTCGGAAATGGCACGCCTTGGATTCGGAAATGGCACGCCTTGGATTCGGAAATGGCACGCCTTGGATTCGGAAATGGCACGTCTTGGTTTCGGAAATGGCACGTCTTGGTTTCGGAAATGGCACGCCTTGGATTCGGAAATGGCACGCTCTCTAGCTTCGGAACAGGAGGTACTTTTTTAATTCGACAGGCATTCTCTAAGTTTCAGAACTGGCAAATGGAAACGAGGAAATGACTGTGATGAATGCCACATTTAGGGTCATCGTTGAGACGAATCAAGCATTCAAATCAGCCGCTCCGATTGGTGTAGCGGGTGACGAACGTGGAGGCGGTGGAGAACAGCACCAGGAACACCAGCGAGCCGAACAGAAAAACCATCGAGATGGTCAGGAAGTCGTCGATGAAGGTCAGCTTCTCGCTCACCATCATGGCCAGGTGGATGCATTCGATTTCCTCAAATTTCATTGCGGCAAGACGGCGGCTGGAAATTGCATGGAAATATTTGTACAGCTCTGCTGAATTGCGCACTTCCCTAAAATACTTGTGGTTAATACGGAACTGGTGGGAGCCCTGGCCGGGTAACTGGGGTGTGCTGCTGCAGAATTGGGCAGCTGAACACTCAGGGGGTGGGTGGAGCAGTGAAGGACACTCTGGGAGGGTGGAGCGGTGGACACTCAGGGAGGGCGGAGAGGTGAAGGACACTCAGGGAGGGCAGAGAGGTGAAGGACACTCAGGGAGGGCGGAGAGGTGAAGGACACTCAGGGAGGGCAGAGAGGTGGACACTCAGGGATGGCAAAGCGGTGGAGGACACTCAGGGGGGGGGGGCGGAGAGGTGAAGGACACTCAGGGAGGGCGGAGCGATGAAGGACACTCAGGGAGGGCGGAGCGGTGAAGGACACTCAGGGAGGGCAGAGAGGTGAAGGACACTCAGGGAGGGCGGAGAGGTGAAGGACACTCAGGGAGGGCAGAGAGGTGGACACTCAGGGATGGCAAAGCGGTGGAGGACACTCAGGGGGGGGGGCGGAGAGGTGAAGGACACTCAGGGAGGGCGGAGCGATGAAGGACACTCAGGGAGGGCGGAGCGGTGAAGGACACTCAGGGAGGGCGGAGCGGTGAAGGACACTCAGGGAGGGCAGAGCGGTGAAGGACACTCAGGGAGGGCGGAGAGGTGAAGGACACTCAGGGAGGGCGGAGCGATGAAGGACACTCAGGGATGGCAAAGCGGTGGAGGACACTCAGGGGGGGGGGCGGAGAGGTGAAGGACACTCAGGGAGGGCGGAGCGATGAAGGACACTCAGGGAGGGCGGAGCGGTGAAGGACACTCAGGGAGGGCGGAGCGATGAAGGACACTCAGGGAGGGCGGAGCGGTGAAGGACACTCAGGGAGGGCGGAGCGGCGAAGGACACTCAGGGAGGGCGGAGCGGTGAAGGACACTCAGGGAGGGCGGAGCGGTGAAGGACACTCAGGGAGGGCGGAGCGGTGAAGGACACTCAGGGAGGGCGGAGAGGTGAAGGACACTCAGGGAGGGCGGAGAGGTGAAGGACACTCAGGGAGGGCGGAGCGGTGGACACTCAGGGAGGGCGGAGGTGGACACTCAGGGAGGGCGGAGCGGTGGACACTCAGGGAGGGCGGAGCGGTGGACACTCAGGGAGGGCGGAGCGGTGGACACTCAGGGAGGGCGGAGCGGTGGACACTCAGGGAGGGCGGAGCGGTGGACACTCAGGGAGGGCGGAGCGGTGGAGGACACTCAGGGAGGGCAGAGCGGTGGACACTCAGGGAGGGCAGAGAGGTGGACACTCAGGGAGGGCAGAGCGGTGGACACTCAGGGAGGGCGGAGGTGGACACTCAGGGAGGGCGGAGCGGTGGACACTCAGGGAGGGCGGAGCGGTGGACACTCAGGGAGGGCGGAGCGGTGGACACTCAGGGAGGGCGGAGCGGTGGACACTCAGAGAGGGCAGAGGTGAACACTCAGGGAGGGCAGAGGTGAACACTCAGGGAGGGCAGAGGTGAACACTCAGGGAGGGCAGAGGTGGACTCCTACTTCGTACAAAGGGCGGTTGAGGAGGTGGAGATTTAGTTAGTCAGGAGGCTGTGTACACCTGGCGCACTTTAAGCGACATCGTCACACAACCGGTGAGAGGCATTACTGCCCATTCAGCAGACTCCCCTGAGGAGGTACACAAGCGCGCGGATCAGCTTCCCAAATAGCCAAATGAAAAAGAGGATTTCAAACACAAAACAAGCAGGTTGCAAAGCCCGCCATTTTACTCTGTTGATTACTCTATTTTGTTAATTCATACTAAAGTGGCATTGAGTCATACGAGTACATAAGCAAACCTGTTAGTACATAGTTTTAAAACGATCAATTTCCTGTCTCTAAACGAACTATTTGCATGAAGGAGTAACTGCTCCAGAGACTGGGCAGCTCTAGCAGGAACATTTTATTGTGGTGGCTGCGCTAGTTTACAGGATAAAGGGTACGCCAGGGGTGCTCAATGACTAACATTAGCCCTCCCGACCCCAGCATAGCTCAAACTACTACTTAGCTGTGAAACTCCAAACACAGCCGGGGAGGATGGGGAACAGAACGGGGGATTACATATTTCTAGGAAACCTAGGGCAGGTCACTTCTCGTCGCCGCCGCCCTCCTTGCGCATATTCTTGTCAGCGTCCCTGTAGTTGGGGAACACCTCCCAGGGGGTGGAGTACTCGAACTTGCGGAAGTCCTGCGCCAGCTCCACCGGCTCGATCACCACCCGCTTCTGCTCGTCATCGTAGCGGTACTCGTTGTAGCCAACCAGCGGGAAGTCCTTGCGGAACGGGTGGCCCTGGAAGCCGTAGTCCGTGAGGATGCGGCGCAGGTCGGGGTGGTTGGTGAAGTACACGCCGAACATGTCCCAGACCTCGCGCTCGTACCAGTTGGCCGCCTGGAACACGGAGCAGCAGGACTCCAGCGGGGTGAGCTCGTCCGTGTAGGTCTTTACCCGCGCCCGGCAGTTATAGCGCAGAGACAGCAGGTTGTACACCACCTCGAATCGGAACTGCCGGCTGGGCACGTCCACGCAGCAGATGTCGCTCAGGTTCACGAACTGCCCGGCGTGGTGGTCCTTCAGGAAGGACAGCACGGGCAGGACGCCCTCGGGGTGGATGAGGATCTCCAGCTCGTCAAAGATGGTCACGTCGGCGGACTGGATGTACTTTGGCAGGCACTCGCCCGCGTACTTGCCGAATGCCTTCAGTGGCTCGCGAATGGCCGGGTCCGAGTAGCGGACAGTGGCTGTGGGGAGAGCAGAGGGGAGGGGCATTTGAGTTTTTCAAGGCGCGGATTGTGTGGGCGGATGGACACTTGTTCAAGGCGTGAATTGTGTGGGCGGATGGGTCACTTGTTCAAGGCGTGAATTGTGTGGGCGGATGGGTCACTTGTTCAAGGCGTGAATTGAGTGGGCGGATGGACACTTGTTCAAGGCGTGAATTGTGTGGGCGGATGGGTCACTTGTTCAAGGCGTGAATTGAGTGGGCGGATGGGTCACTTGTTCAAGGCGTGAATTGAGTGGGCGGATGGACACTTGTTCAAGGCGTGAATTGTGTGGGCGGATGGGTCACTTGTTCAAGGCGTGAATTGTGTGGGCGGATGGTCACTTGTTCAAGGCGTGAATTGAGTGGGCGAATGGGTCACTTGTTCAAGGCGTGAATTGAGTGGGCGGATGGGTCACTTGTTCAAGGCGTGAATTGAGTGGGCGGATGGGTCACTTGTTCAAGGCGTGAATTGAGTGGGCGGATGGGTCACTTGCTCAAACCGTGAATTGAGTGGGCGGATGTATCACTTTTCAAGGCGTGAGATTCCGGGTAGAGCCATTTAGGTTTTTTAATCATAGTGTGTTGCCATTTCCTAAAGTAATTTGTTTTGATGCTGCATTGCATTTGAAGAAAAGGAGCCAGACTGCCAGAGCCCTATAGTAGTGAATTTGAGAAGATATATCCAATTAGAAGAATTTCAGGTTACTTACGCATTTTCTTCTCTGTGCACAACTCGCGCCTCATAGGTGTTGGAAAACCTTGAAATATAAATGGGAAAAATTAACAATGTCTTTTATGCATGCATTTGCTAGATGCAGTTAAGACATACTAAAAACTAATACATACATGTACCAAACACTAGTTACATATCTATAAAAGCTTTAGTTAAGAGCCAAAAAGACAGGCCCTAAGACACAAGTTAATTATTGAAGACACTAATTTAGTTCATAGCAGACACAGGTGCATTATTGAAGACACTAATTTAGTTCATAGCAGACAGGTGAATTATTGAAGACACTAATTTAGTTCATAGCAGACACAGGTGAATTATTGAAGACACTAATTTAGTTCATAGCAGACACAAGTGAATTATTGAAGACACTAATTTAGTTCATAGCAGACACAAGTGAATTATTGAAGACACTAATTTAGTTCATAGCAGACAGGTGAATTATTGAAGACACTAATTTAGTTCATAGCAGACACAGGTGAATTATTGAAGACACTAATTTAGTTCATAGCAGACACAGGTGAATTATTGAAGACACTAATTTAGTTCATAGCAGACACAGGTGAATTATTGAAGACACTAATTTAGTTCATAGCAGACACAAGTTAATTATTGAAGACACTAATTTAGTTCATAGCAGACACAAGTTAATTATTGAAGACACTAATTTAGTTCATAGCAGACACAGGTGAATTATTGAAGACACTAATTTAGTTCATAGCAGACACAAGTGAATTATTGAAGACACTAATTTAGTTCATAGCAGACACAGGTGAATTATTGAAGACACTAATTTAGTTCATAGCAGACACAGGTGAATTATTGAAGACACTAATTTAGTTCATAGCAGACACAAGTTAATTATTGAAGACACTAATTTAGTTCATAGCAGACACAGGTGAATTATTGAAGACACTAATTTAGTTCATAGCAGACACAGGTGAATTATTGAAGACACTAATTTAGTTCATAGCAGACACAGGTGAATTATTGAAGACACTAATTTAGTTCATAGCAGACACAAGTTAATTATTGAAGACACTAATTTAGTTCATAGCAGACACAGGTGAATTATTGAAGACACTAATTTAGTTCATAGCAGACACAAGTGAATTATTGAAGACACTAATTTAGTTCATAGCAGACACAGGTGAATTATTGAAGACACTAATTTAGTTCATAGCAGACACAAGTGAATTATTGAAGACACTAATTTAGTTCATAGCAGACACAGGTGAATTATTGAAGACACTAATTTAGTTCATAGCAGACCCAGGTGAATTATTGAAGACACTAATTTAGTTCATAGCAGACACAGGTGAATTATTGAAGACACTAATTTAGTTCATAGCAGACACAAGTGAATTATTGAAGACACTAATTTAGTTCATAGCAGACACAGGTGAATTATTGAAGACACTAATTTAGTTCATAGCAGACACAGGTGAATTATTGAAGACACTAATTTAGTTCATAGCAGACAGGTGAATTATTGAAGACACTAATTTAGTTCATAGCAGACACAGGTGAATTATTGAAGACACTAATTTAGTTCATAGCAGACACAGGTGAATTATTGAAGACACTAATTTAGTTCATAGCAGACACAGGTGAATTATTGAAGACACTAATTTAGTTCATAGCAGACACAGGTGAATTATTGAAGACACTAATTTAGTTCATAGCAGACACAAGTTAATTATTGAAGACACTAATTTAGTTCATAGCAGACACAAGTTAATTATTGAAGACACTAATTTAGTTCATAGCAGACACAGGTGAATTATTGAAGACACTAATTTAGTTCATAGCAGACACAAGTGAATTATTGAAGACACTAATTTAGTTCATAGCAGACACAGGTGAATTATTGAAGACACTAATTTAGTTCATAGCAGACACAGGTGAATTATTGAAGACACTAATTTAGTTCATAGCAGACACAAGTTAATTATTGAAGACACTAATTTAGTTCATAGCAGACACAGGTGAATTATTGAAGACACTAATTTAGTTCATAGCAGACAGGTGAATTATTGAAGACACTAATTTAGTTCATAGCAGACAGGTGAATTATTGAAGACACTAATTTAGTTCATAGCAGACATAGGTGAATTATTGAAGACACTAATTTAGTTCATAGCAGACACAGGTGAATTATTGAAGACACTAATTTAGTTCATAGCAGACACAAGTGAATTATTGAAGACACTAATTTAGTTCATAGCAGACACAGGTGAATTATTGAAGACACTAATTTAGTTCATAGCAGACACAGGTGAATTATTGAAGACACTAATTTAGTTCATAGCAGACAGGTGAATTATTGAAGACACTAATTTAGTTCATAGCAGACACAGGTGAATTATTGAAGACACTAATTTAGTTCATAGCAGACACAGGTGAATTATTGAAGACACTAATTTAGTTCATAGCAGACACAGGTGAATTATTGAAGACACTAATTTAGTTCATAGCAGACACAGGTGAATTATTGAAGACACTAATTTAGTTCATAGCAGACACAGATGAATTATTGAAGACACTAATTTAGTTCATAGCAGACACAAGTGAATTATTGAAGACACTAATTTAGTTCATAGCAGACACAGGTGAATTATTGAAGACACTAATTTAGTTCATAGCAGACACAGATGAATTATTGAAGACACTAATTTAGTTCATAGCAGACACAGGTGAATTATTGAAGACACTTCTTATTCAACAAATTCAACAATTCTTATATGCAATACAACTATATTGTTTCAAATCTAGAATTGTTATAGCATGTCTTTCCCTCTCTAAACCCTTTTCTCTAATGTATATAAACTAATGTAGATTGTCATATTCAAAAAGATCAACCCTTATAACATTGAAAAAATATCAATAAAAAGATTCTTTGGTAACTCCCACCTCATTTTACATTCCTGCCTTCATTTTCATTTCTTAGTAGAAAATAGTTTTAGAAAGAGAAAACTTTTTGTCTGCTTAAAAAACAAACTATGGGTAGACAAAATGACTAGCATCCACCCTATATATATATGATCTTGCTATTAACTTTTAAGGACAATTAATTGCTAGGACATTAGCATGTTAGCAAAATCCTTTTTCTATATTTAATATCATTATATTAAAAATCCAAGCTATAATAGTCAAAACTAGAGTTTTTAGATAACCAATCATTTTGCCATAAACCATTTTGGCCATAGACATTTTGCCCCCAGACCATTTTGCCCATAGACCATTTTGGCCATGGACCATTTCTAAACTCTATGAATTTAAACTGTGCTTTATTTCTTAATTTTAGTGACAAACTTATTCTTTTAGTATTTTTAGCTTTACCTTGCCTGTAACCAAAACCCTTTCTCACCCTCTTTTAATAACTGATTGTTCAAATTGGCTTTATTTGCCATGCACTTTTGAAAGGAATAAATTTCATATAATCACCATTTTGGCCAAAATGCCTATAACTAAACTGGTTTATGGGCAAAATGAACTATGGGCAAAATGGTCTAGTGGCAAAATGTCCCATGGCCAAAATAGTTTGGGGGCAAAACAACTAGAATTGGGGTTTTTATTATTTAATAGTTAAGCAATAAGCAAAGCCTAAATATTAGGGCAATTTGGTATTACTATTACATGTGTTAATATTATAACAAATTTAATAGGCCCTATATCATGGCCATATGATGATTGACTTTCCTAAATAAATTCAGACTGCAGCACACTAAAAGTAGGCCTAAAAAGTAGCACTAAAAAGTAGCACACTAAAAAGTAGGCCTAAAGCAAAAACTTTAACATTAGGGCCTATGAGAGGTGATTGATAAGTTGTGCAAATGATCTCACAACTCAGTGTTACAGCAGCCAAGGCATCTAATCAGTGTCACATTCCCTCAAAGTACTTTCCACCACCATCTATGCACCATTGCATACGTGTGCACCATGTCTAAAAGCAGTCATGGTACTTTGAAGTTGGTATACCCTGTAGAGCTAAATGTACTGCTTGGGCAAGGTCTTGTATGCGTTACAATGGCCTCCCAGAAATTACGGATTTGATCCTTGGGAACAGCCAAAAGTCACAAGGTGCTAGGTCTGGACAGTAGGGAAGATGGGGCAGCAGCTAGACCCCTTGCTGCTTTAAGTATGCCAATGATTGAGGCCACTCTGTGCAGTGCCACTTTGTCATGGTGCAGTAGGAGTCAAGGTCCATGCCTGGTTCGCATATATTCCTGCTGCTCCTACAGCACACCTGGCAGAACAGTGTCTGTGTAATACCTGGCAGTCACTGTGGCACCCGCTAGAAGGATGTTTACCGATACAACACTAAGAGTTGAAAAAAATGGTGAACATCCGTTTCTGACTACAGAATCTAGTTTTTAACACCTCAAGCATTGGCTCATCTTCTGTTAGACTGCTTATCCTTCATGGTAAAGATTAAAGAAGGAGATCCAATATTTGTCTCCTGTTATAATATCCAATAGTCATTGTGGGCTGTGGGGCTCAAACATTTACAGCCATAAGCGGCAGATGCACACCCTCTTTGCTTACTGCTCTAGAGTGGAAGATGGATACCCACTGAGTGCAAGTCTTTGTGTGGCCTAGTTGCTCATGCATGATGTTATGAGCATTTCCATAGCTGACATTAATATTATAGGCAAGGAATCTTAGCATAATGTTTCAATCCTCACAATTTATTGCATTGGCATGGGCCATGATATCTTTAGTCATGGATGTCCAGGGTAAGCTAGACCTTGGTTCATTGTTGAAGCTGTCTCAGCCTTCCAAGAAATAGCACACCCAGCAGGCAACTGTGTCAAATGATGGAGCAGAGTTAGTTAAAACATTCACTAGATTAGGCCAATTATGAATCTCAGTCACTCTGTAGCCAAGTTGCATGTGCATAAAGATATAGAAGCAAATACTGTCTTTTGATGGTTCCATCAGCTACTGAAAACACATGGAAAATATATGGCTATGAAATTTGACTGGGCACATTTGGAAGCCAAAAATGCATATTATAGGCCTAGCAAACAGATATAGCCAAATATGTATAAGTTCTTGGCTTTTGTCGATTCTATACCTAAAAGCAATAACAGGAGGTTGCAGAACTTTTTGATCACCCCTTGTAACAAGCTTTCAAAAAGCAACATCAAATAATCAAATCAAATAACAAATATCAAATCAAAGAATCACTATATTTAGGGCTAGGCCATTTTTTCCACATACCTGAAATCATCGAAGCATTTATACGGCTACAAGCTGGAGCAGTTAAAGTCTCTTTTAAAAATGCACTCGTACATGATGTCGCTCCAGGCAATGAGCGAAGCTTTAGGATGTGCTTCAAGTTAATCATATTTTTTATCAATTATCACTATATGTCTAACAAATTGGTACTTTAAATCGCTAGGAAACTTTAAAAATAGGCTTATGATATAAAACAAACAAACCCTCGGTACGACTGATTTAGAATACTTTTTACTATATCCAACTATAAGCGTAAGGCTTCTCAACTTTAGTAAAAAAAATTTAATACTAGAAACGTGTAACACTTCTAAAGGTTAGTTAGTTAGAATATTTAACTCGATAATAAATTTTAAATTTAAGAGTAGATTTTAACAAAGAAATCTTTTTTTATTGATTAAGGCAGCTTTATATTAACTTGAAACTTATAATAATTTTTTTAAATGTTTAAAAAATGAAACATTTGATCGTTGCTATGTTTATTAGCTTTTATTATGTACACAGATTATATATTTTGACATCGAATTCTTTCCTCAATTTGCTCAAATTTAGAAACAACGCGCACTCTCTGCTTTTCTGTTAATATTAATTCTCAAAATGAGGGTCAACGGTCTAATCCCAGCCCGCTTTCTTGTTCTGATTTCTCATATTGTTATTACTGTAACGATCTTCATTTCAAGAGTAAGTTTTTGCATGACATTTAATATTTAGTGTGACTTTTAATCCGAATATTACTCTGGCTTTCAACAAGACTTGCTTTTTAGACTTGCTTTACAGCTGAATCAGAGAATAGGAAAATACATTTTTAATAATTTTTTATGTGCTGCTGAATGGAATGAAGTAAATACGTTCCATTTTAGTACATAGTATTTAGTAAATGTTATGTTATCTGCTTGGGATAAATTTTATCACATTATACGGTTTGTCTGTAGGGCTTTTAATGACAAATCAATCAATACTGAAATTACTTTTTATGCCATCTGATTTTAGGATCTTCACATAAAAGCATCTCTGTCGACTACGTACACTACTGCCGAATACAATGCGGAGGACCTCAAGTAAGATTGATTGTCCTCTTTACTTTTTTATTGGGAACTGGTTTATTTTTTTCAAATAAAATATTTTTGACCTTGTGTGCTTTCAGGTTCATCATCGTACTGGCAGTCTCGTGTTTCCTGTTCGCATTCGAGTTGCTATCCTTCCTGTTCGGCGTGACGATGTTCCTGCCGACACAGAGCCTTTTCTGTATCCTTTCAAAAAATTGCTTATTTGACATGCTCTCATAGGCCCAAAAATGCTTAGGCTAGGTAGAATTCAAGGAAAATCTCCTTAACTCTGTCCCATCCCTTCAGCCATCATAATCCACTGCGGCGGCACCGTCAGCTCCTGCTACTTCGTGCTCTGGGCCTGGAGCTACAGCCGCTTCTGGCCGATCTTCGCTGTGACCATCGCGCTGCCAGCCCTGCTGGACCTCAGCCAGCTCATAGAGCGGGGCCTCCGCAAGCAGCTGTGATGAAGCCCAACTGCACCTCCCCAGCAGCCACCGGTCTTTCCCGTCCAACCCCACTAGGCGGCTGCTGTGCAGCGCAGAGAAATCAATAAATCTGTCAGCCATTCCTTAACTCCTCGATTCCTCAAACCGAAATCGCAGCCACCGCCTCGCACTTCGCCGGCTCCGTGGCGCTGCTGCTGTTCCTGCTCGACTCCTGGCCCGTCAACGACTTCTTCTACATCTTCGGTTTCTGCATCGCCTTCCCGGCCGTCACCGAAGTCTTCGCCATCATCTCCGCCTTCTCCTACTCGCCCAAGTCTGCCGAGGCGCCCGCCAAATCCTCCAAGCAGGCGGCCGGGCAGCGGGGCGGCGCGAAAGCCTCCTAAATTCCAAAATCGTCCATCGTCGGTTCTCGTAGAGGGTGTGACAAATTTTGCGTCTCACAAATTATTGTTGCATGGTTGGTGCGAATTTGTATTTATCTGGTTGCCTGTGCCCCCGCAAAGCTCGGTTGCCATCCAAAGGTCCTTGGCATGCCAGATTTCCTGTTTCGAATTCCTCTGTCCAGGCCGCTGCGGGCCGGCCCTGCAGCCACAGACAGAAATGTCAAGTGTAGCTATTGTTTACTATTTTCAAAGGCTCCTGAGATCAGCCAATCGCTCGGAATGATATTCCTGCTTCGCTGGTACCATAGTATGAGCAAATAAAATCTCAAGCGCTTCTTACATTTCTAAAATGGATTTCTGGTCTCATTTTTTCTCAAATTTTACAGTCTGGCTTTAACTGACTACTGTTAAAGCAGTTGTTCTCTAATCCAGCGAGGAACTGCAGCCAGCTGTAGACTTTATTGACATTTTATGGCCAGTTGAAAGACTCAAGCCTTCAGTTTAAGTTTATTTCTCCACTGAAAAAATAAAAAAACAGAAAGCGATTGCGGCGCTCAGGTCTCACAGTCTTGGATTGCACCAGCGGCTCAGTCGGTGCCAGCTTCGTCACAGCCTGAGCTGGCAGCACATTTTGGCCCGCTGGGCACCTTCAAGACCTCCGGTGCATCAAGCTGCCGTCCAGGGTCGGCCAGATTGACCGCTGCTCCGCAAGCGACGGCAGTGGGACCGCGGTGCCGGCCGCAGTGGACCGGCTGGCTCTGCGCAGTCCCGCGCCCGCTGCCGAGCCCCGCGCCCTGCCGCTCGGCGCGACTCTCAAGGACTGTCTGGTCGCGGACTGCGCATCCGCCGCCTGCGACTGCCGCTGCACGCCGCCCTCTGAACTGCCGCTGCCACCACGACCGGCCTGCAGCAGCGCCGGCCTGTCCGCCGCCTGAACTGCCGAGTTGCTGGCGATCGGCGCCGTCGTTGCCGCTGAGGCTGCGGCCGCCTTCCGTCTGCCGAGGCAGAAAAATCGCCACCTGCTGGGCCTCCGCCGCTCCTGCTGCTCCTGCAGCTCCGGCTGTTGCATCAGATGCGGCTGCTGCTGCTGCTGCGGATGCTGCCGCTGCCCCCTGCTGCTCAGTCTGTCCTGACGGGGCTGCTGCACTCCTGAACTTGACATGGTTCAGATTGCCAGCCCCTCAACCTCTCCTTGATCCTGAGAAGTTTCGGCTTAGCTTTGTAAATTTGTCTGGCTAATCCCTGCTGCCTGGGGCGGCACTACAGACGAACTTCACTGAGTTGGAAACCTCGCAAAACAGGAAGCTCACATATTGACTTGCTGGCGCTTTGAGCCATAGACACCAGCGGCAGCTCTGAAGGCTGGATAGAGGACTATAAATAGCGCTCAGTGGAACTGCTATGTTATATACCTGCTTTTTTGAGCCTCATAAATGATAATATACATTTAGCCAGAGTTACCTTTGTAAATTTTAGAGTGCTTACGTTTTAGAGTTCTTAATAAAATTCAAGATGTCTGTTTTCACAAGCTTGAAACTTCATAAGCTACTTACTGTGCAAGTGAGCAGTCAGTGCAGCCAGTGAGCAGTCAGTGCAGCCAGTGAGCAGTGGGTGCAGCCAGTGAGCAGTGAGTGCATCCAGTGAGCAGTGGGTGCAGCCAGTGAGCAGTGAGTGCAGCCAGTGAGCAGTGGGTGCAGCCAGTGAGCAGTGAGTGCATCCAGTGAGCAGTGAGTGCAGCCAGTGAGCAGTGAGTGCAGCCAGTGAGCAGTGAGTGCATCCAGTGAGCAGTGAGTGCATCCAGTGAGCAGTGAGTGCATCCAGTTAGCAGTGAGTGCATCCAGTTAGCAGTGAGTGCAGCCAGTGAGCAGTGAGTGCATCCAGTGAGCAGTGAGTGCATCCAGTGAGCAGTGAGTGCATCCAGTGAGCAGTGAGTGCAGCCAGTGAGCAGTGGGTGCAGCCAGTGAGCAGTGAGTGCATCCAGTGAGCAGTGGGTGCAGCCAGTGAGCAGTGAGTGCAGCCAGTGAGCAGTGGGTGCAGCCAGTGAGCAGTGAGTGCATCCAGTGAGCAGTGAGTGCAGCCAGTGAGCAGTGAGTGCAGCCAGTGAGCAGTGAGTGCATCCAGTGAGCAGTGAGTGCATCCAGTGAGCAGTGAGTGCATCCAGTTAGCAGTGAGTGCATCCAGTTAGCAGTGAGTGCAGCCAGTGAGCAGTGAGTGCATCCAGTGAGCAGTGAGTGCATCCAGTGAGCAGTGAGTGCATCCAGTGAGCAGTGAGTGCATCCAGTTAGCAGTGAGTGCAGCCAGTGAGCAGTGAGTGCATCCAGTGAGCAGTGAGTGCATCCAGTTAGCAGTGAGTGCATCCAGTTAGCAGTGAGTGCAGCCAGTGAGCAGTGAGTGCATCCAGTGAGCAGTGAGTGCATCCAGTGAGCAGTGAGTGCATCCAGTGAGCAGTGAGTGCATCCAGTTAGCAGTGAGTGCAGCCAGTGAGCAGTGAGTGCATCCAGTTAGCAGTGAGTGCATCCAGTTAGCAGTGAGTGCAGCCAGTGAGCAGTGAGTGCATCCAGTTAGCAGTGAGTGCATCCAGTTAGCAGTGGGTGCATCCAGTGAGCAGTGAGTGCATCCAGTGAGCAGTGAGTGCATCCAGTTAGCAGTGAGTGCAGCCAGTGAGCAGTGAGTGCATCCAGTTAGCAGTGAGTGCATCCAGTTAGCAGTGAGTGCAGCCAGTTAGCAGTGAGTGCATCCAGTTAGCAGTGAGTGCATCCAGTTAGCAGTGGGTGCAGCCAGTGAGCAGTGAGTGCATCCAGTTAGCAGTGAGTGCATCCAGTGAGCAGTGAGTGCATCCAGTGAGCAGTGAGTGCATCCAGTTAGCAGTGAGTGCAGCCAGTGAGCAGTGAGTGCATCCAGTTAGCAGTGAGTGCATCCAGTTAGCAGTGAGTGCAGCCAGTGAGCAGTGAGTGCATCCAGTGAGCAGTGAGTGCATCCAGTTAGCAGTGGGTGCAGCCAGTTAGCAGTGAGTGCATCCAGTGAGCAGTGAGTGCATCCAGTTAGCAGTGAGTGCATCCAGTTAGCAGTGAGTGCATCCAGTGAGCAGTGAGTGCATCCAGTTAGCAGTGGGTGCAGCCAGTTAGCAGTGGGTGCATCCAGTGAGCAGTGGGTGCAGCCAGTTGGGTGCAGCTTTGCTACTTTTAGTAGAGCAGAAGGATTTGTTCAGCATTTGGCACAGTAAATTCCGAATCCCTGAGTGCCGTTGAGCACCGAGCCGGCAGTAGCAATATTTGCGAGCACAAGCAAGCAGGCAGGCCGCCTGCTTCGCTGCCGCCATTCGATCCTTATCAGAGCGTGTGAGAATCCGCCCGCAAATCCCCCTATCGCCACCCCCTCTGGCTCAATTAATTTTCCCGGGCGCCTGCATTTGCCCCGCTGCGACCTTCTTCAAGTCCTTGAAAATCGGGGAAGCCGCTGTTGTTGACGGGAAAAATTGGTGCTGTTGATAAACAGACTCAGAGTGGCTCAGGCCAAGAGCAGCCTGAAAATCTGTATATCGAAAATGTGTTTCTTACAAACTGTGAAAGAATATTCAGCCCACTATCTCTACACAAAAGCTGCTTGAAGGCAGAATATTTCGGCATTTGGGTTTCTGCGCATCCGCCGAAGAGCTCCGAATTTCTGTGTTCGAAAGGCGCGCCTGCTCAACTGCGCAGTGGCTGCCCCGCCTTTGCGACTCAGCGAGCCTGCTCAGCATCTGCGCACCACAGCTCTGAGCCGTGAAAGCGCTTTCGGCCAGGTCCGGTGGAGCCTTGCAGAGTTGCTGCCCACAGGTCTTCGGTTGAGAACTGCTCACTTTGTAGGAATGAAGGACTTGGCTGAGTTTTCCTGCTGGATATTTCTCAGGCTAACCTGGAGACTACTTTTGACTTCCAGGCACTCTGTTATCTCTTCTGGCAGTCCGCTCTCTCCTCTTGCACTCCACTCTCTCTTCTGGCACTCTGCTCTCTTCTGGCACTCCAATCTCTCATCTGGCACTCCACTCTCTCTTGTGGCACTCCAATCTCTCATCTGACACTCCACTCTCTCTTCTGGCACTCCAATCTCTCTTGTGGCACTCCAATCTCTCATCTGGCACTCCACTCTCTCTTGTGGCACTCCAATCTCTCATCTGGCACTCCACTCTCTCTTGTGGCACTCCGATCTCTCTTATGGCACTCCAATCTCTCATCTGGCACTCCAATCTCTCTTGTGGCACTCCAATCTCTCATCTGACACTCCACTCTCTCTTCTGGCACTCCAATCTCTCTTGTGGCACTCCAATCTCTCATCTGACACTCCACTCTCTCTTCTGGCACTCCAATCTCTCTTGTGGCACTCCAATCTCTCATCTGACACTCCACTCTCTCTTCTGGCACTCCAATCTCTCTTGTGGCACTCCAATCTCTCATCTGGCACTCCACTCTCTCTTGTGGCACTCCAATCTCTCATCTGGCACTCCACTCTCTCTTGTGGCACTCCGATCTCTCTTGTGGCACTCCAATCTCTCATCTGGCACTCCAATCTCTCTTGTGGCACTCCAATCTCCTTTGTGGCACTCCAATCTCTCATCTGACACTCCACTCTCTCTTGTGGCACTCCAATCTCTGATCTGGCACTCCACTCTCTCATCTGGCACTCCAATCTCTCTTCTGGCACTCCGCTTTTTCCTCTGACACTCCACTCTCTCTTCTGGCACTCCAATCTCTCTTGTGGCACTCCAATCTTTCATCTGGCACTCCACTCTCTCATCTGGCACTCCAATCTCTCTTCTGGCACTCTGCTCTCTTCTGGCACTCCGCTTTTTCCTCTGACACTCCACTCTCTCTTCTGGCACTCCAATCTCTCTTGTGGCACTCCAATCTCTCATCTGGCACTCCAATCTCTCATCTGGCATTCCAATCTCTCATCTGGCACTCTAATCTATATTCTGGCACTTCACTATCTTCTCTAGCACCCCACCCCACAAAGCTCAGTTTATGCCCACAGAATGTCTGACAATGCTATATACGAGTATTTTGACTTCAGTTCAATCCTAAACTACTTACATTGTTCTCGCCGTTGGCGGTATAACGCGAGTATTCATTGATTGCATAATATTCCCGAATTCACAAATGGCAAGAGGCTGATTCACCATTCTGTGTAAGTTAACAGCATTGCATAGCATTGCTATATCCCAGAGCAATGGGATTTTCCTCCCACTGCAAGTGGTTTCCCATTGTCTCAGGCTTAACACAGTCTTGTCTTCTCCTGTCGGCTTGGGAAGTGCAGGGGGATCTGGCGGAATTGAAGGAGAATCTCTTTCCTCTCCGTTTCCATTTCGCACGGCTGGCCTGGCAACTCAGAGCCCAAGTGGGGGGGGGGGGGGGGCGGTGGGTTCGTCAGGCTGCCCGCCCGCCCTGGAGCGACTCGGGCCGCGCCATTGGCCAGGCCTGGGCGAGGGGCGCGCGAACCGCTGGGCTGTTTAAGAGCGGCAGCCAGGCGAGTCGGGGCGAGTCGGAAGGAGAGGCGCAGCGACAACCTGACTAACGAGAGGCGCGAACCCCGGATGCGCCCCGCCCAGTGAGACGCCAAAGAGCGACACAAACAGCCCGAGCTTCCACCGGCCAAGTGAGTCTCCTCGCCATGTGTCGCCCACAAAAAGCTCATCAAATCCCTATTTGCACAGCTATCGCCGCTTGTCTGAAATTCATTTGTACCCAGATAAAAATCCCTCCTCAGCTTGAATTCCCCAGTCTATTTCACCTCCTGCTCAGCTGAGCTGCTCTGTTGCTAAGCGCTCCGCTCCCAATCAAAAAACAACGCGGATTTCTCAGTGGAGCAGACGGCGAAATGAGGCTGGATGGGGGAGGGGCGCTGAGAACCTTGACAGGCTGCCCAGCTCTCCCAGTCTCTCCCAGTCTCTCATTGTTCTGCCTCTCCTACCCCAGGCTGATGGCGTACGCTGCCCCCGCCCACAGCCTCAAAGTGCAGGTGCTCAGGCTGGTGCTCAGCCGTTATCGATTGAGAAACTCCGTCCGCTCTCAGCCGCCCCGGCCCGCAGCCTCCCTGAATTCTCGCCGCGCTCTCCAGCCTCCAAAAAGTGCCTCCCGGGCATCCGCGTCCAGCTGGGAATTGTTTGCCCTGCCCACCAGCCCCGGCGCAAGCCCTCCCTGCCAGCTCCCCGCTCTCTGCGACCCGCCAGGAGTGAGCAGGGAGCCGCCGCCTGCCCGTCCTCCTGCGCCCACCTTTTTCACCTCCCCCCCCCCACCTCGTCAAAAACTGTATTTGGGCCGGCTCCGCGGCTCAGCAGGAGCAGCAGAGGGTTGGAGAAGCAGCCCTTAGCCAGAGGAATCGCATCCGCTCGCACTGGCATTTCTCTGCTTTGAGTTCTCCTTCCACCGTACAAGGATTTCTGCAAACGCCCCCGCTTTTCAAATTTTCATAGCCGCGGAAGTCGACCGCCATGTCCGGCTGGCACTCCCTGTCCGGACTGCTGTACAGCAAGCCCACTGGCGGTGAGTTGCCGACGCCTCTGTGCTGCACCGCAGGCTGAGCCCGCGGCCTTCAAACTCACCCGACCCCCCTTCACCACCTCTTGCAGCCTTCAGCCGGTTCAAGTCCAAGCGGCCGCAGTACTATGTGTTCGAGGAGAGCAAGTGCCAGCTGCACTTCTACAAGGACAAGCACGAGGCCGCGCAGAAGGACAAAGAGCCGCTGGGCACCATCAACGTGCGCGGCGCCTCCATCACGCTACACTTTGAGGAGCCAAACAGCTTCGTCATCAAGTGAGTCAGTTTTGTTGGCGTGGGAGCTGCTTTGAGCGCTGCCGCAAATCCAGGCCGCCCAGATTCTTAGTGTCTGAGCTTCTGAAAACTGGAAGTGCAAAGCTTATAGAGGTCCTCGATTCGAATCCGCCCGCAGCTCCGACAGCAAGGAGTTCATCCTGCAGGCGGAGAATCACGAGTCCATGATGATCTGGCTGCTGGCGCTGCAGGCCAACCGGGACGCCTTCGCCAGCCGCGAGCTCAAGCCCGAGAACAGCCGGATGAGCAAGCAGCTCGCCCTGGCTCACAAGCGGGTGAGAAATACTCGTAAATCCCCATGGGGCTTTGCAGTCACTCCTCCCAGGGTCCGAGTGCCCCATCCAGGCCCCCAGCTCGAGGTGCCGCGGAAATTGCCCCCGGAAGCAGCGGAACCGCAACGGCCTCGAACCCCCGGCTGGCTTTCCATAATTTACTCACGTTTTACGACCGGCCGCTGCAAGAACTCGAGCTTCAAAAGCAACAAGGCCAAGAAAGGCTGAAACCAAGGACAACTGAAGTATATAACGTAACTTCAGTTGTCCTTGGCTGAAACTACAAAAGCAGTTGTTTGAAAGAGGCGGATTGTCTCGCGCAAGCGACGAGTTGCGGGCTGGGCGCTTCCGCCCGCCGCCGCCCCCGGAGCGGAGGTGGGGCAGGGGCGGCCGCACACGGCTGAGGAGCCCCCCCCCCACGGTCGGAACTCGGTGGCAATTTCGCTGTCTTATCGATCAGGATTTGCCCCCCCCCCCGGTGTTCACGCATGTGGAAAGTGCTGGCGGGGGGGCGCACCGGTGTCAGCCGCTGCGACCTCTCAGTACGCGGCACACGCGGCGGCCCCCAGCTGTTGCCACGGGCCAGGGGAGCAGAGCGGAGCAGCTCCCAGCGCGGGCCCAAGCTTTGGAAGATTTGCTGGCAAAGCGTGGGTTTAAATTTGGTATCGCGTGGCTTTAGACTTTTAGCCGGCTCGGGATTTACAGATTGGTTTTTTGCTGTATGTGGCATTAATATCATGTCGGCTAATCCAATGATTCATGACAGCAGTTCAAGGTGTCCGCCAATAGAAGGAGTATGTAGATTGTAGGAGTATCGTTCCTGCCAATTGCAATGAACAGGAGAAACAGAGAGTTCAGTTGGAGACTGGTAGCGACCATGCGTCCCTCAGACTGCTATTTTTTCCAACCGGGTTGAATCTGACCTTGAATTGCTCAGTCTGATGGCCACAGAAAGTACAATTTTCATAAATTGGTGGTCACTGAGGACTGTTGAGAATCGCAGGCAAATCAGATTTGTTATTTCAGGGTCAACTATATTTGAAAGCCTGGGCTTAACTGAGCAAACTGATTTCAGCTCTTTATACGCATGCACTCTATAGTCTATGGCCTAACCTTCCCAGCTCCGAATCTCCTCTGCAAACTGACTTCAGCGCTTCATAAGTCTAGCCATGTACTATAGTCTATGGCCTAACCTTCCCAGCTCCGAATCTCCTCTGCAAACTGACTTCAGCACTTCATAAGTCTAGCCATGTACTATAGTCTGTGGCCTAACCTTCCCAGCTCCGAATCTCCTCTGCAAACTGACTTCAGCGCTTCATAAGTCTAGCCATGTACTATAGTCTATGGCCTAACCTTCCCAGCTCCGAATCTCCTCTGCCAACTGATTTCAGCGCTTCAGCGATAACACGGACAGGCACTACTCATGGACTGTGAGTGACCCCTCTGTCCCTGCACCCCTGCATGCCGCGGTGATTATCGGTGCCACCACCTGCCCCCCGTGTTGTGCTTTCGGTGCTCCTGGTGGCTTTGGCTGCGATAGCCCTGATGATATAGTTATTATTAGCTGATTAGCCCGCACCGCTAGCTGCTGCTAATTGTAGCTCTTACACCACCGAGCCTCAGGCCCACCGATCATGTTTATCCTGCACAGCGGCATTTTATAGTGTGCATATTTATTCTGCTGAGGCCTGGTGAAGTCGTTTGGCAGAAACTGCTTTTCGTGTTTTTTAATTTATATGTAACGATGCGGCACTGACTGAGAGATCCCCCAAATATGAAATCTTCAGTTTCAAGTCCTGAATCTCGAGTCCCGAACCCTGAATCTAGAGTCCCAAACCCTAAATCTAGAGTCCCAAACCCTGAATCTAGAGTCCCAATTCCTGAATCTCGAGTCCCAAACCCTGAATCTCGAGTCCCAAACCCTGAATCTCGAGTCCCGAACTCTAAATCTCGAGTCCCAAACCCTGAATCTCGAGTCCCAAATCTTAAATCTCGAGTCCGAAATTCTAAATCACAAGTCCTTGATCCTAAACCTCGAGTCCTGGTTCCTAAGCCTCGAGTCCTGAATTTTAAATCTCGAGTCCTGAATCCTGAATCAGGAGTCTAAAATCGTAAATCTCGAGTCCCGATCTAAAATCTCGAGTCCCGAATCCTAAATCTCGAGTCCCGAATCCTAAATCTCGAGTCCCAAGTTCTGAATCTGGTACCCTGAATCTGAACCTGCAAATCCTGAGCTACAGAAACTGGCAGGCAGTGCGGCACTTTGAGCCACTCAAATATTTAGTTAAACTCGAATTCCCACAGTTTTCGATTTTCCCGCTAGCCTACCGTTGGCGGGGAACTCGGACTGCACTTTCGAATAGCCGCTAATCCTGATTGCATGGTGCACTCCAGCAGGTGTTTTAAGTTACGCTAATATGTTAATAGTGTCCATTATGTTAATGATTTCCATCAGTTGTGTGTAGCCCATACTAATTATGGTTATTATTTGTTGCTGCTGGCAGAGCACTCCAGCTAATAGCCGCTGCATAGTAACCGATGAGCTCACTGCTCCAGCCACTGCCATCTAACAACCCTCGGCAATCCTCATTTTGAATTTCACAGCGCGAATCTGCGCCAGACGTGAGCGGCAGTTTCAACGGCAGCAGCAGCCTGGGCTCGATTCCCGGCCGAATGCCCGCGGGCGGAGCAGCCGCCGGAGGTCGGCGAATGCCGCGGATGAGCACCCTGGACCAGACCTCCTCGATGATGACCCGGTCCGCCATCGAGGAGGAAGACGAGAGTGAGTCTCTGCAGTCAGTTTGAATCAGGCGCATTCAAATTGCTTTGTTACAATGCATTAAACCCGGAAATTGTTAGCGGGATTTCTTAGAAACCACTTTTAAATTTTGCAGTGTGAATTTTATCCAGTCCAGCTTCTGAAGCACGCATCCGGGATGAAAGACTCGTGTTGTCAAATTTCAGTTTCAGGAAATGCTTTTGGAAATCTTTAACAACTTCATCCATCCGATTGGATTCAACCAGCCAAAGAAATGCTGAGTGAAACACATGGGGGGGTACGAAGGGGGAATCATCTTGCCAGAGCTTTTTGTCCTTTTTTACACGATCGAATTCCCGCCCGCACTCAAACCGGAAGTCACTAAAGACTGGGTTGACTGCGAGTTCCTGCCGGAAGTTGCCGGGGCCGTCGGGCTGCCATCGAGCCCGCCCAGCCCGGAGCCGCTGACTGGCAAGTGTGCTGCGGCTGTCAAGTCTTTCTTTGTCAACACGGTGGAGGCTGCAATGAATTACTGAGATTGCATTGGCTTTTGAGGTGGCGGCTGTTCTCAGTGTGTTAGGGACTTCGTGAGGTGGCGGGAAGCAATTAAAATAATTACTCTGCTAATTTTCTCCGCCGATGAGGTGATGGCACTTTGGTGCGTGCCGATCAGCGAGCTTGACTTGGGGGCTGATGGGGATTTCAAGAGCTGCCGAATTCGCCTGATCCCCGGGCCACCTCCCCCCCCTCAACCCGACTCTGCAGCCGGCGTGCCCTCAGTTGACCTCGGCTTGTCGGGCGGCAGCGGCCACCTGGGCGTCTCGCACAGTCTGTCAAGCTTCCCGGCCAGCGGTGAGCAGCAGCGCTGAAAGCCCCAAAATCCGCTCTGCCTGCCCTTCAAATGTGTCCGACTGTCCTGGTTGCTCTGCCTGCCCCCCCCCCGAATGTGTCCGACTGTCCTGATTGCTCTGCCTGCCCCCCGAATGTGTCCGACTGTCCTGATTGCTCTGCCTGCCCCCCCCCCCGAATGTGTCCGACTGTCCTGATTGCTCTGCCTGCCCCCCCGAATGTGTCCGACTGTCCTGATTGCTCTGCCTGCCCCCCCGAATGTGTCCGACTGTCCTGATTGCTCTGCCTGCCCCCCCGAATGTGTCCGACTGTCCTGATTGCTCTGCCTGCCCTTCGAATGTGTCCGACTGTCCTGATTGCTCTGCCTGCCCCCCCGAATGTGTCCGACTGTCCTGATTGCTCTGCCTGCCCCCCCGAATGTGTCCGACTGTCCTGATTGCTCTGCCTGCCCTTCGAATGTGTCCGACTGTCCTGATTGCTCTGCCTGCCCTTCAAATGTGTCCGACTGTCCTGATTGCTCTGCCTGCCCTTCAAATGTGTCCGACTGTCCTGATTGCTCTGCCTGCCCCCGAATGTGTCCGACTGTCCTGATTGCTCTGCGAGCCCCAAAGCTGGTTTTGGCTTTCATAGCAGTCCCCCCCTGTTTGCTCACTGCTCAACCCCCGCACCCAAAGCGCTCAACTTGCGCGCTGAAGGACGGCTCGCATGGGAAAAGAAAAGAAAGGATTAGGAAGGACGTGGAAGGGCGAAGACCGTCATAAAAAAAGTGCAGAGAGAGGGGTGGGGAAGCAGGGCTGAGCAGGGAGTCGATCTGTTCCGCGGCGTAAACAAGCCAGCTTTTGCCCTGCCAGCCCAAAGTCTCAAAAAGGAAAATAGAGGGGGGTCTCAGCTTTTGTCGGGCAGACAACGAGGCAGAGGGCTGGCGGGGTCGCACCTGTCCCCTGTACAGCAGGACAGAGCCGCAGTCTTGATGAACCAATTAGGCCAAAGCATTGAACCAGCCGAGCCCCACCTTCCGCGCGCTGGGCCTCCCATCATCAATTGAAGAGTTGAGCAGCTTTCGTGCTCAGCTCTGCACATTGTCGCCCACGTGTGCCCGATTAATCCGTTGATTGCACGCGCCAACTCTTTGATCATAAAACTTACTCTCTTTCTTACTTTTGGTTTGCTGTGCTTTTATTCAACTTAATTCGGCTTGCATGCTGTGCTAGGCTATTTTTAGCAACACGATCGCCGCTAGAAGTGCAAAATCTACTGACTAAGGCGGATTTGGCTGAGCCGGTTGCTGGCTGATTCCCCTGCCTGAGTTGGACAGGAAATGAGGATTTCTGAGACGACACCCGTTGAGCATTCGGTTCCGCTTTCGCAATCCCACACGGCTTCAAATATTAGCGATGAGAAACTTGTATTTGAGACCAATTAGTTCAAGGGCTTTTGAAGCTTTTTACGGCGGGCCTCACTCGCGATTGCAGAGCCGGAGATGATTTTATGGGAAGGACCGCCCTGTTTCTTAGAAAAGTTCCCTGCCGAGATGGGAAAGTATCAATTTGTCAACACAAACTGTTTCTTAGAAAGTTCCCTGCCGAAATGGGAAAGTATCAATTTGTCAACACAAACTGTTTCTTAGGAAAGTTCCCTGCCGAGATGGGAAAGTATCAATTTGTCAACACAAACTGTTTCTTAGAAAGTTCCCTGCCGAAATGGGAAAGTATCAATTTGTCAACACAAACTGTTTCTTAGGAAAGTTCCCTGCCGAGATGGGAAAGTATCAATTTGTCAACACAAACTGTTTCTTAGAAAGTTCCCTGCCGAAATGGGAAAGTATCAATTTGTCAACACAAACTGTTTCTTAGAAAAGTTCCCTGCCGAAATGGGAAAGTATCAATTTGTCAACACAAACTGTTTCTTAGAAAAGTTCCCTGCCGAGATGGGAAAGTAACAATTTGTCAACACAAACTGTTTCTTAGAAAGTCCCCTGCCGAGATATGAAAGTATCAATTTGTCAACACAAACTGTTTCTTAGAAAGTCCCCTGCCGAGATGGGAAAGTATCAATTTGTCAACACAAACTGTTTCTTAGAAAGTTCCCTGCCGAGATGGGAAAGTATCAATTTGTCAACACAAACTGTTTCTTAGAAAAGTTCCCTGCCGAGATGGGAAAGTATCAATTTGTCAACACAAACTGTTTCTTAGAAAGTTCCCTGCCGAAATGGGAAAGTAACAATTTGTCAACACAAACTGTTTCTTAGAAAGTTCCCTGCCGAAATGGGAAAGTATCAATTTTTCAACACAAACTGTTTCTTAGAAAAGTTCCCTGCCGAGATGGGAAAGTATCAATTTGTCAACACAAACTGTTTCTTAGAAAAGTTCCCTGCCAAGATGGGAAAGTATCAATTTGTCAACACAAACTGTTTCTTAGAAAGTTCCCTGCCGAAATGGGAAAGTATCAATTTGTCAACACAAACTGTTTCTTAGAAAGTTCCCTGCCGAAATGGGAAAGTAACAATTTGTCAACACAAACTGTTTCTTAGAAAAGTTCCCTGCCGAGATGGGAAAGTATCAATTTGTCAACACAAACTGTTTCTTAGAAAGTTCCCTGCCGAAATGGGAAAGTATGAATTTGTCAACACAAACTGTTTCTTAGAAAAGTTCCCTGCCGAAATGGGAAAGTATCAATTTGTCAACACAAACTGTTTCTTAGAAAGTTCCCTGCCGAGATGGGAAAGTATCAATTTGTCAACACAAACTGTTTCTTAGAAAAGTTCCCTGCCGAGATGGGAAAGTATCAATTTGTCAACACAAACTGTTTCTTAGAAAGTTCCCTGCCGAGATGGGAGAGTATCAATTTGTCAACACAAACTGTTTCTTAGAAAAGTTCCCTGCCGAGATGGGAAAGTATCAATTTGTCAACACAAACTGTTTCTTAGAAAGTTCCCTGCCGAGATGGGAAAGTATCAATTTGTCAACACAAACTGTTTCTTAGAAAAGTTCCCTGCCGAGATGGGAAAGTATCAATTTGTCAACACAAACTGTTTCTTAGAAAAGTTCCCTGCCGAGATGGGAAAGTATCAATTTGTCAACACAAACTGTTTCTTAGAAAGTTCCCTGCCGAGATGGGAAAGTAACAATTTGTCAACACAAACTGTTTCTTAGAAAGTTCCCTGCCGAGATGGGAGAGTATCAATTTGTCAACACAAACTGTTTCTTAGAAAGTTCCCTGCCGAGATGGGAAAGTATCAATTTGTCAACACAAACTGTTTCTTAGAAAAGTTCCCTGCCGAGATGGGAAAGTATCAATTTGTCAACACAAACTATTTCTTAGAAAGTTCCCTGCCGAAATGGGAAAGTATCAATTTGTCAACACAAACTGTTTCCTAGAAAAGTTCCCTGCCGAGATGGGAAAGTATCAATTTGTCAACACAAACTGTTTCTTAGAAAGTTCCCTGCCGAAATGGGAAAGTATCAATTTGTCAACACAAACTGTTTCTTAGAAAAGTTCCCTGCCGAGATGGGAAAGTATCAATTTGTCAACACAAACTGTTTCTTAGAAAAGTTCCCTGCCGAGATGGGAAAGTATCAATTTGTCAACACAAACTGTTTCTTAGAAAAGTTCCCTGCCGAGATGGGAAAGTATCAATTTGTCAACACAAACTGTTTCTTAGAAAGTCCCCTGCCGAGATGGGAAAGTATCAATTTGTCAACACAAACTGTTTCTTAGAAAGTTCCCTGCCGAGATGGGAAAGTATCAATTTGTCAACACAAACTGTTTCTTAGAAAAGTTCCCTGCCGAGATGGGAAAGTATCAATTTGTCAACACAAACTGTTTCTTAGAAAGTCCCCTGCCGAGATGGGAGAGTATCAATTTGTCAACACAAACTGTTTCTTAGAAAATTCCCTGCCGAAATGGGAAAGTATCAATTTGTCAACACAAACTGTTTCTTAGAAAAGTTCCCTGCCGAGATGGGAAAGTATCAATTTGTCAACACAAACTGTTTCTTAGAAAAGTTCCCTGCCGAGATGGGAAAGTATCAATTTGTCAACACAAACTGTTTCTTAGAAAAGTTCCCTGCCGAGATGGGAAAGTATCAATTTGTCAACACAAACTGTTTCTTAGAAAGTTCCCTGCCGAGATGGGAAAGTATCAATTTGTCAACACAAACTGTTTCCTAGAAAAGTTCCCTGCCGAGATGGGAAAGTATCAATTTGTCAACACAAACTGTTTCTTAGAAAAGTTCCCTGCCGAGATGGGAAAGTATCAATTTGTCAACACAAACTGTTTCTTAGAAAATTTCCTTGCCGAGATGGGAAAGTATCAATTTGTCAACACAAACTGTTTCTTAGAAAGTTCCCTGCCGAGATGGGAAAGTATCAATTTGTCACCACAAACTATTTCTTAGAAAGTTCCCTGCCGAGATGGGAAAGTATCAATTTGTCAACACAAACTGTTTCTTAGAAAAGTCCCCTACCGAGATGGGAAAGTATCAATTTGTCAACACAAAGTAATGCTTTCACTGGAAGCAGATGTGAAGCAGTTGAGATGAGCCGGAAACAAATCAAATCAAATCTAGATCAAATTTAGATGCCATTGCTCTGGCCTCTCTGCACCCTGCAGCCAGCCGCTGCTACAGGCGGCTCCCATCCCCGCATCCCCGCAGACCACTCCGGAAGCAACGGGGTGCCGCCCGTCATCCGCAAGGTGCAAGACGCCGCCGCCGGCTTTGGCAGCCGCCTCGGCCTGTCGCTTTCGCAGAGCTTCACCAGCGGCGTCGCCCGCACCGGCGGCGGCCGTCGGTCTGGCGGCCTCGACGACGACGAGGACCTCGATGATGAGGATTCCGGCGGCTCTGACGCTGAGGCCTTCAACTACGACAGTCTGGTGGACGAGTCGCCAAAGCGGCGAGCCGCCTACGCTGGCGGCGGCAGCGGCAGCGGTGGCGCTCAGGCCCTCCAGGATGGGGCCAACGGCGGCAGCGGGAAGCCGCGCAGCGAGGACTCCGGGATCGACAGCAGCAACAAGGACGCCAGGAACTTGCTGTTAGTACTGATTTGCTGCGGGAGCCCCCTGTCAGTGCCCCCCTCTGACCTGTGGGAGCCCCCTGTCAGTGCCCCCCTCTGACCTGCGGGAGCCCCCTGTCAGTGCCCCCTCTGACCTGCGGGAGCCCCCTGTCAGTGCCCCCCTCTGACCTGCGGGAGCCCCCTGTCAGTGCCCCCCTCTGAACTGCGGGAGCCCCCTGTCAGTGCCCCCTCTGACCTGCGGGAGCCCCCTGTCAGTGCCCCCCTCTGACCTGCGGGAGCCCCCTGTTAGTGCCCCCCTCTGACCTGCAGGAGCCCCCTGTCAGTGCCCCCCTCTGACCTGCGGGAGCCCCCTGTCAGTGGTCAGTGCCCCCCTCTGACCTGCGGGAGCCCCCTGTCAGTGCCCCCTCTGACCTGCGAGAGCCCCCTGTCATTGCCCCTCCCCGCAGACAAATCTGACAGGAAATCAGGGACTTGCAAAGCCGCTTTCCCAGAGCCGATTTCTCCAAAGTTTACTGAGTAATTCCCTCCGGTAGGGGGGCAGATTCGCTTGTCCAGGAACTGGCTCAGCCGTCTGCAGACAGCAGGAGTGCCTCGGCACTGCAGTGCAGAATTCAGCCAGACCTGCACTGACGCAGTTGTTTGCACAAGCAGAAATTTGTTCTGCGTCTGACTATTGAGCAGCAGACGCGGCCGTCTTCCCAACGCTTCTTTTCCGTCTCAAAAGCTATGCAGGCGATCCGTGAGGCGGTTGGGAGCCCCCAGCGTTCCTGAGCCCTGGTGGCCTGGTGGCAGCCGCTCAGCTGAGAGTTTTGAAATTTGGCTGCGCTGCTGTTTTGGGTGCAACGAGTGCGCGACTGGCGCGCTGGCACTGCAAATCTCATTAGGAATCTCATTGGGAATCTCATTGGAAATCTTATTGGGAATCTCATTGGGAATCTCATTGGAAATCTCATTGGAAATCTTATTGGGAATCTCATTGGGAATCTCATTGCAAATCTTATTGGGAATCTCATTGTAAATCTCATTAGGAATCTCATTGCAAATCTCATTAGGAATCTCATTGTGAATCTCATTAGGAATCTCATTGCAAATCTCATTGGGAATCTCATTGCAAATCTCATTGGGAATCTCATTGTAAATCTCATTGGGAATCTCATTGTAAATCTCATTGGGAATCTCATTGTAAATCTCATTGGGAATCTCATTGTAAATCTCATTAGGAATCTCATTGCAAATCTCATTAGGAATCTCATTGTAAATCTCATTAGGAATCTCATTGCAAATCTCATTGGGAATCTCATTGCAAATCTCATTAGGAATCTCATTGTAAATCTCATTGGGAATCTCATTGCAAATCAAATTGGGAATCTCACTGCAAATCTCATTAGGAATCTCATTGCAAATCTCATTGGGAATCTCATTGCAAATCTCATTGGGAATCTCATTGTAAATCTCATTGGGAATCTCATTGTAAATCTCATTGGGAATCTCATTGTAAATCTCATTGGGAATCTCATTGCAAATCTTATTGAGAATCTCATTGGGAATCTCATTGGGAATCTCACTGCAAATCTCATTAGGAATCTCACTGGAAATCTTATTGGGAATCTCATTGGAAATCTCATTGCAAATCTCATTAGGAATCTCATTGGAAATCTTATTGGGAATCTCATTGGAAATCTCATTGCAAATCTCATTGGGAATCTCATTGCAAATCTCATTAGGAATCTCATTGGAAATCTTATTGGGAATCTCATTGGAAATCTCATTGGGAATCTCATTGTAAATCTCATTGGGAATCTCATTGCAAATCTTATTGAGAATCTCATTGGGAATCTCATTGGGAATCTCACTGCAAATCTCATTAGGAATCTCACTGGAAATCTTATTGGGAATCTCATTGGAAATCTCATTGCAAATCTCATTAGGAATCTCATTGGAAATCTTATTGGGAATCTCATTGGAAATCTCATTGCAAATCTCATTGGGAATCTCATTGCAAATCTCATTAGGAATCTCATTGGAAATCTTATTGGGAATCTCATTGGAAATCTCATTAAGAATCTCATTGGGAATCTCATTGAGAATCTCATTGCAAATCTCATTAAGAATCTCATTGAAAATCTCATTACGAATCTCATTATGAATCTTATTAAGAATCTCGTTAAGGATCTCATTGCAAATCTCATTGGCTTGGGCCGTCCCTTCTCAACCCTTTTGACTTCAGCAGCTCTCAGTCGGACGACTCGCTGCTGGACCCCAGTAACCGGGTGCACGACCTGGAGCAGGAGCTCATGTGAGTGCGCGCCCTGCGGCTCTTTTTTTGTGGGAGATTTTCGATTTATTTATTATATCTTATCAGTTATAATATGAGTCGCAGGTACTATGAGGCCAAGTTAATCTTACTTTATAGCTGATAATTTATAATTTATAGTCGAAGAAATTCACCACTTAACTATTCGAAATTTTTAATACAAAGTACAATTCGGTAATACTATTCCGAGATATATTGTATACGAGTCTGGGACTATGAGACTCTGGGACTATGAGACTCTGGGACTATGAGACTCTGGGACTATGAGACTCTGGGACTATGAGACTCTGGGACTATGAGACTCTGGGACTATGAGACTCTGGGACTATGAGATTCTGGGACTATGAGACTCTGGGACTATGAGACTCTGGGACTATGAGACTCTGGGACTATGAGACTCTGGGACTATGAGACTCTGGGACTATGAGACTCTGGGACTATGAGACTCTGGGACTATGAGACTCTGGGACTATGAGACTCTGGGACTATGAGACTCTGGGACTATGAGACTCTGGGACTATGAGACTCTGGGACTATGAGACTCTGGGACTATGAGACTCTGGGACTATGAGACTCTGGGACTATGAGACTCTGGGACTATGAGACTCTGGGACTATGAGACTCTGGGACTATGAGACTCTGGGACTATGAGACTCTGGGACTATGAGACTCTGGGACTATGAGACTCTGGGACTATGAGACTCTGGGACTATGAGACTCTGGGACTATGAGACTCTGGGACTATGAGACTCTGGGACTATGAGACTCTGGGACTATGAGACTCTGGGACTATGAGACTCTGGGACTATGAGACTCTGGGACTATGAGACTCTGGGACTATGAGACTCTGGGACTATGAGACTCTGGGACTATGAGACTCTGGGACTATGTATTCTGAGGCTCATATTCACTGATGCTTTCATTCCTCTTCCGCCTGTGGCTCCGCAGTAAGTGCAAGAAGGAGCTGGCCGAGCTGATGAATCGGGACACGGCGCTCAAGGAGGTGCTGAAAAAGCGCGATGCGCAGATTGCAGAGCTGGACATGAAGCTCAGCAGGTTAGAGCATCTTGAATCTGAGCACCAGGAGAAGGGGTAATCGCCTTTCCTTACCGATTTTCCTTTTTTGTGTTTCTCACCTGTTCACCCATGCTAGCAGCCTGTTTAGCCAGTTCTGATGCCGCTATCGCACCCAGCTGCTGTGCAGCCTCCCCAGTCTGTGAATTGCATGCCGATTTTTGCTGTGTTTGAGAGGCCGGGGCGCCTCCCCCCCGCGCCTCTCTCTCTGCTTCCCGTTCCCGGCCACACTTGATAGACAGTTAGAGCTGAAGCCGCACAATGGGCGCCTCTTCCACGCTCGCTCCGCCGGTTGTTTGCTGTTCTAGCGCTGCCGACTCCGCCGCTGCTGCTCCCGCTGAGGCCGAAGCTGAGAAGCCTCGGGAGAAGCCGGGCGGAGCCGCCGCCACCGCCGCCGCGGGTGCGGACTCCGCCGTCCCGCAGCCGCACCTGTGGGAGCGGAGCGTCATCAGCAAGCTGCCAATCTACCAATACCTGCGCTACTTCGAGCGCTCCCGCTCGGCAGAAATTTCGCCAAACTTTCACCTGGATGCCGGCTTCAGAATCTTTCGGTACTTTCCTCCAGCAGCAAAATTCGGAAGCAGAGGCGAAAAACTTCCTTGGAAACAGTTTCCTCCAAAATACGCCCTTGAAAATTTTCGGGGTCCTTAACTCGCGCCTCCCTGAATAACAGCTTACTGTCTCCGACCCGGTGGCGGTTCCTTGGTGACGTGGAAACTCGCTGCTTTCCTGTGGGTGGCGGTGCCGGTCAGACCATTCAGTCTGAGGGCTGAATGCTTGGCTTTTATCGAATAGCGACAGTTCAATAATTAACCCCATTGTTTTAACAACTTGCTGAAGCACCTGCAGATGCCATGTACTATTGTGCATGTAGTTTCTTGCCAATTTTGTACTCGCCACCGCTTTTTTTATAAAAGTGCACCCGCACCGAACCTACATTTCCTAAGTACAAAGTTTCTGTGGAGGCTTTCTTGACCATTAATTTCGTCCATCAATTTCAGAACGATGCGAAATCGATCAACGGCTCTGCCGAGCTTCAAGTCTGAATCGTAAGTGGCGCCCGTGATGTGTTGTAACACCTTGACCTGCTGCAACTTTGACCTGAGCTGGCACTTTCCAGTGCTACCAGCAGCATGAAAACTGCGTTTGATTACTCACTGTCTAGCGTGTCATAGCACTGTCCAGCATGTCCTAGCACTGTCCAGCATGTCCTACCGCTGTCCAGCATGTCCTACCACTGTCCAGCATGTCCTACCACTGTCCAGCATGTCCTACCACTGTCCAGCATGTCCTACCACTGTCCAGCATGTCCTACCACTGTCCAGCATGTCCTACCACTGTCCAGCATGTCCTACCACTGTCTAGTGTGTCCTCTTCCAATTTTTCCCATGTTTTTTTGCCTCTCTGAAACTCTCAGCCCAATGTGTCCCCGACACAAAATCCAGTAAATCCAATCAAGGCGCTGGCCTCCACCAACTCCACATCGCAGTGCTATGCGTGACTGGGTGACAGCCAAGTCCGCAGACCTCAAGCAGCTGGAGGAGCAATGCCGCATCCTGCAAAACAACAACCGCTTTTTGAACAACGAGGTCAAGAAGCTGACCAACCTGCGCCAGATGGAGCTGGAGAAGTTTAAAAACCAGGATCGGTTAGCGGCACGCAAAAATTTACAATTTGCTAATTTTGCTTCTAATTTATGTTCGCTTTTGGCAAGAAGAAGCAGCGGTCAATTTCAGAATCTACCGCGAGCAGAAGCTGGAGATTGAGAACTGGAAGCGGGACTACCTGTTCCTGCTGCAGTCCTGCATCACCGTGCCCACTGGAGACGTGTCGGACGGCTTCGAGCTGAATGTCCACGGCGGACACCGGGTGAGTGAGCCTTCTTCCGCTGTCAATCAGATGAATCTGAAGTCATTTTTCCTGAAAAATTTCACACCGAACTCTCCCGAGAGTGTCCACTTCAGTGTTTTTAGAACGGACTTATTTGGCGCAGCTAAACAAAGTTTTTCATTGAATTTCCACGCTTTCTACCCTGGGTTTAATGGGATTGAGTGGGATTGACTTTCAGCAACGCTCAACTCAAGAAAGATTGAAAGTTTTTGTTTAACCCCGGTATTCCTTAGCGCTGCAGAATTCCAGTCTGCTTCGAGACCAAATAGTTTCACATTGCAGCCGAGCTCGTCATTCCCTGAGACGAAATCTCAAATCCCCTTCCTGTTCACCGTGGCCACTTCAGCACCGGGAGCGGCTGACTGAGCTGCTCGAGGACGCTCGCACCGTGAACCCACGTCTGCCCACCTTTGAGAGGTGAGTTGCTACAGCCGCGTGCCTGGGACTCTGAGTCACTGCAGCGACCGACTGGGATCGGCGCTGCTCCCTGGGGCTTTAGTTAAAAATTAAAAAGTGCTTCAACCTTCTGTAACTGCATGCCTCTGTAGCCTCACCGCATCCGAGTGCCACGTGGACAGCTTCGGCTTCAAGCACAGCCACGAGAACGAGTCGCTGCTGCTGCACTACATCTGCAGGCAGCTGCACGAGCACTACACCTCTCTGCTGGACAGGTGGGAGCAGCACCAGCGACAGTGGAAGACCTTCATCTCAACCTGCAGGAGCTACACCAAGACGGTAATGCTACAGTGCTAAGCCAAACAGATATTTTCAGTCCCTACCTTTCGGAAGACTTTTACAAAAGACCAAAGTTTCTCAACGCTTGTGTATAACAGTTTCCTGGTGTACTTAAATCAGCTTCAGCTGTAACATCCACTCTCTTAGGCCATCTAGGGTAGATTAAGAAATAACAGCTCACCCAGACTGATCCGAGACTCCTGTCCCAACCTTCCTGACTGCAGAAGGAGCTGAAGGGCCTGGTGCGCAACGGCATTCCAAGGATGTTCCGATCCGCAGTGTGGCGAGAGCTGGTGCACTCGCACATCCAGGAAATCCGGGCGGTGAAGGGCCGGCACTACTACACCACGCTGACGCAGCAGATTCACGACTCGGAGGTGGCCGGCATGCACCGCAAGCAGATCTCGCTGGACCTGCTACGCACGATGCCAACCAACATACAGTTCGACTCGAACGACTCGGAGGGGGTTAGTGGAGCCACTGGTTCACGGCAGTGCCATTTGAGTCTGTCAGAAAGTAATCAGTGTGTCAAATCCTTCGCTTTCAGATCCAGAAGCTGCAGGAGATTCTGCAGGCCTTCTGCATCCACAACCCGGCCATCGGCTACTGCCAGGGCATGAACTTCCTCGCCGGCATGGGCCTGCTCTTCCTCAGCAAGGAGGACACCTTCTGGCTGCTGGTAGCCATCACAGAGGCCTACTTCCACCCGCTCTACTTCACTTCCAATCTCATCGGGGCGCAGGCGGACCAGCTAGTTCTGAAGGACCTGCTGAAGTCGCACCTGCCTGAGCTGCACAGACACCTGGAGGAGCTGGAGATTGACATCTCCACGGTGACGCTCAACTGGTTCCTGGCCGTGTTCTTCGACGCCGTCCCCTTCCCCGCGTTGCTGCGCATCTGGGACTGCTTCCTGCTGGAGGGCCCGAAGGTCTTGTTCCGCTTCACCCTCGGCATCCTGAAGTTGCACGAGAAGATCCTGCTGCAGCAGACTGACACCATCAGCGTGTGGAAGCACCTGAAGGCGGCAGCGAAGCTCACATTCGATGTTGAGGGCTTGGCAAGGGCCGCGTTCGAGGAGCTGCCTGGCATGGCTCACAGGAAGGACATCAGCGTGAAGCAGAGCTGCTTCATCAACTCGCTAATTGAGCAGGACGAGCGGCGCAAGAAGAAGCGCAAGGCGTACAACGACACCGAGGAGCGCGTGAGTGCAATTGAATCACACCCACTGCGCACCGCCAGCTCTGAGTTCGAATTTACCCATTGCTAACCACCCGACTCGGCAATATTTGCTACGCTGCACCATCTGCCTCTTTCAAATGCGTGCACTGTCTATGCTTGCACGAATAAGTGCAATTAGAACACCAGCACTCGTAGTGGATTGCTAAGCCTTATCCCATATCTACACTAACCAAGTTGCATGGAGCCGGGTAGTAAGCAAAACCAGCTGTGTAGAGAGGCCCCGTTCTGTTGTCTGTCTGGCTTACTCCCTTTAGTTTACTCTTTTTGCGGCCTCTGGTAATAATCATATCTCACAAGCAATGTCGTCGTGCTCCAAGTAGCCTATTCGCGTACTATTAGTGCTGACGTCAGCGACCCGAGTGTTTTCTCGAACGCCCGAAGCCTTCAGTTCCAAGCAAGCAGAGCAGCCCGCGGCGCCCCGCCCTGTGCCAATTTTGCAGAACCAAAGACTGCAGAGCTCGCCCATGAGGAATTTCACTGTCCGGGCCACCATGGCCTACGAAAGCATTCGCCGACTCTCTCACCGAACGGCAAGTAGCAAAGCAACTCCAAGCAATAGAATAGTGCGGTGCCAATAGAATGCTTTGCCATTTTTGGTGAATTTGTTTTCTCATCTTTTACAGTCATTGGTTTTTGGTAGGATTTGTACGTTCCTAATGTACATGCTTTTTCCTTGATTCCGAAACTGAAATCGTTTTTTTCTTACGAGCCTTATCGAGTAATGAAAGCTTGCTTTGCCGTTTCAATATGAATGCTTTTAGGATTAAAATTTTCAGCATTCGCTGACTGGCAGCAATACAGCCGGTTCTGTGCGAGTCAAACGCTCCAAACGTTGCAGAGAGCGATGCTGAGTGCGCCCAGCCAGTCTTAAACCAGAGCCACGCCCTAATCGCCATTTCAGTTCCGGGAGATGGAGACCCGCAGTGTCGACCGGCCAATCATCGAGTGCGGCGGCTCCTTTCTAGACGGCAACACCTGGATCTGCTACGGAGACCAGAACCGCACCAGGATCTGCAAGCTGCAGCCGGAAGAGAATCTCATGTACAACCTGCGAGAGGAGGTGCGTGTTCATCACCCTTAACTTGCTTCATGCTGATATCACAAAAGCAACTCTCCGCGATGCACTTTTTACCTGTTCGAATCCCAGATTGACTCTCGCGTGATGTGCGTGTGCGCTCTGGACGCCAGCGTTGTGCTGCTCGGGACGCTCAACATGTACATCATCGCATTCGATACGGAGGCTGAGTAAGCTGGCTGCTGATGCGTTTTACCTATTTCAGTATCAATTTGTTCATAAGAATTTATCGCTGTTAATCAAATTTCGCTACTCAACGGGCTTGCAGAGAGCGCCTGTGGCAGTGCCGCATCCACGACTCCGTGCTGGACATCTGCGCCAGCGCCGCCTCCGACCGAATCGCCAACCGCGTCTTCGCGGCTCTTGCAAACGGCTCAGTGGCCGTGCTGGACCATGTCGGACACGAGGAGCCCAACAACAATATCTTCTACGTGAATCTCAGCACGTCACCGCTGACCTCGCTGCTGCTGGTCAACACGGACCTGTGGGTCGCGTGCGGCAACTACGTACAGCTGCTGGACGCCGAGTGCCTCGATCCAAAAGAGAAATTCCACGTGTCCAACAACCCGTTCGACTCTATCCTGTGCCTCAAGCGCAGCCGGTTCGGCATCTGGATCGCCGTCCGCGGCTCGTCCGTGATCGAACTATGGGACGAGGACACGCTTACCTGCTGTCTGCTGTACGACGTTAAGGAACTCAAATATCCGATTTTCCGCAAGGACGACGAGACGCTGTTCAATCCTTGGCGCATTACTTCCATCCTGCCGTTCGAGGATTCACTGTGGGTTGGCACCGGCAGCGGTGACCTTGTTGTATTCACCGTCTCCTACATCAGCAAGAAGAGGGTTTCCTCCAATCACTCTGACGCTTTGAAGAACCAAGCGTCCGCCAAGCGTCCGGACACACTCATGACCAGGTCGACCGTCAAGGAGAAGGTTGAGAAGTACCTCAGCGCAATAGACCAGCCGCTCACCAAGGCGGTGCTGAAGAAGGAGGCATCGGACGAGTCGACACCCAGGGCGTCTCCCTACAACTCACCGGCTCACGCGCGCTTGGCCCCGCGGGTGCATCGCATGTCCCGCAGCTGCCAGACGCTGAGCAACCACCGAAAGCAGATAATGGTGCGCAAGAGCCAGCACGACACCGAAGACCCGAAAGTGCTCGACTTGCGTCTAGACGACGAAATCGTTGAAAGGGACGCCTTCCACCTGGAGATCTTCTTGCAGATGGGCGCAGAGAACACGCGAGTGGAGGTGCAGGACAAGGCAACACTCACCGACCCAGCCATGATGGCAGCAGAGCACCAAGGACCCCGTCGACAGGATGCTACAGACCACAGGAGCATTACTACCGACGAAGAGAGCGACAATGTTTTCGAAGACGCCAAAGACTCGGATTCGGCCAGCCGAATGGACGGACGAGTCGCCGCACCGCAAGGCGCCGCCACTGTTGCAGCCGAAGCGACAGTGGTGACGCCGGAGCCATCCAGCCCAGTCTCGGGCCAGGCCGCCGCAGCAGTGCAGCAGTCCCCGTGCGAATGCTTCGCCTCCGCCGAGGAGACGGAGACTCCGGGATCGCAGCCGTCTCGGCCGTCACCGTTCCTGACTGCCGCCAGCTCCAATGCCACTGCGCTGCAGCCATTCGAGAACATCGTGAATCCGGACCAGCCGTACGACTACAACCTGATGCTGACGGTCAGAAACAAAGTGTCAGAGTCGCCGATAAAATGCCTCATCTTGACCAAGTGAGTAGAGAGTGGGGCTTTAGTGACTAGAACATGGGCCCCAACTGTCGCAATAAATTCTCACAAAATTTCAGGCCGGGCTACCGGGGCGACTGCTACATCATCTCGTGCTCGAGCAGGTTCGGTGAGGATGAAGCCGTGCTGAAATGGCGACGCGAGAACCAGGATGTGAGTCACGGCTACTGGTAGTTCTGCCGATACTTTGATAATAATAATAATTGATAATAATTTTCGCAATTTTCAGCAGCAGATTTGGACCAACGAACCGATCTTCGAGGTGAACCCCATCACGAAGATCATCCAGTTCCCCACCTACATGGCTGTGCGCAACCGCCTCGGCAGTAACCGCAGCGAGCATTCGGCCAAGCCGAAGGACAGCTCGACCTGCCTGACCGACTAGAGAGCAGCCGCGGCACACAGACCTCGGAGACGAATTATCCCATTATCCCAGTCTATCAGTGTCACAACATTTTATTCATTCCTGCATTCATGTAATGAAAATTTTACAGTTTGGAAGCGGTTGGATCCTGTTATGCTAAATTCTATCTGTGGTTGCTGCTTGACCAACTTTGAGCATCGGGCGCGGACCCGCTGATTCAGTTTCTGACTCCCAGTTGGGCCAGTTTTCGCTGTTCGAAGCTCTAGAGCAGCTTTTTACATTTCTGATCGCGATTCTCTCAATGCAACATGTGATTGACAGGCCCATGTTCGAACTTTATTTATTCCCGATGCACACGATTATCCCCCCCCCCGACTTCTCGTGCCGAAATCCCGCTGCTTGCTCCTCGGATGAGTGTCTATTTTCGATTTCTACCGCATCGCTGCTCAGCCAAGAGTTTCTCCTTCTATTTTCCATTTCCCCCATCGTCAACAGTGCCTCAGCTGCCGCAGCCTCCGGCGGCCCACCAGCTTCAGTGTTGTGCCCCCCTGCGGTTTCAGCGGCCTTCGCATCCGCACAGTTTTTACGCGCACCTTTCAAGCCATGCATTCCGGAGCGTTTGTTTTAATCGTCACATGATTTCTATTTTTAAATGCTATGCATCAAATAGCAGCTCGCGAGCGCACACATCTTTCTCTCCCTCACTGCTCACCTCGACTCGGCCCCGGGAGTTTGCGGTTAGCGATGCAGCTGGTGAGCAGGCGCAGAAGCCGGGCTCAGGAGATGCTGGACTCAGAAGGCGATGTCGCTCGTAAATGCAAGCCCCTTGGGCTGAGGTCGACCCCATTCGTGTCAAAAGTTTAGCGCTTAACTTGTCTTAATTTTTTATGAAATAAATAAAGCGTACCAAAATTCGCTGCTGCCTTCTCCGATAGCCCCCGCAGCACCTCATCTGTGTACTTGTCTTTCATCCGGTAAGCCCTCATCGCGATTCTGTGTTGTTCTGGCTTGGTGAAAAATTGTCGCGTACTCTACTTGCAGTAGTCGGGTTTGTGCGCTTCTTCGTAATACTTTTTATTCACTTTGACCCCTTTGTTATTTTCACTGTCTCGCATAATAAAAATGTATTGGATTCTTGGCACGAGTGTTTGGCTTCATTATTTGCGTTGCAGACGAAATGACACAAATAGAAATGGATGAAAATGGATGAAAACAGGTAGAAACTATTGGAGTTTATTTATTGGAGATTTTTAGAGTAGCGAATTAAAAAATTTTTGAACCAGTCAAAAACAGGGCGGTGACCCGGCGGCACTGCGCGAGTTCGGGTACCAAATAAAAAACTTTTGGTTAAATTTGTAACAAAAACAATGAGTGGATTTTGCGTTACGAATATGACATTTTTGTTATGTGTTAGGGTTGTAGTACATGCAAATCAGTTAAATTCTTATAAATCTGGATAAATATGCGCTCCACAAATCTGGATAAATATGCGCTCCACAAATCTGGATAAATATGCGCTCCACAAATCTGGATAAATATGCGCTCCACAAATCTGGATAAATATGCGCTCCACAAATCTGGATAAATATGCGCGTGTCGACCTTTCCTCGTCGAAGCTTTAAAAAAATTCAATTCTTGCCGTCAGCAGGGCTTAAAAACCCTTTCGAACCAAGAAGGGAGCTCATCCCACACTACAAACCTATTTAGGCTCTGTAACTCTGTCTCATCCCACACTACAAACCTATTTAGGCTCTGTAACTCTCTCATCCCACACTACAAACCTATTTAGGCTCTGTAACTCTGTCTCATCCCACACTACAAACCTATTTAGGCTCTGTAACTCTCTCATCCCACACTACAAACCTATTTAGGCTCTGTAACACTGTCTCATCCCACATTACAAACCTATGTAGGCTCTGTAACTCTGTCTCATCCCACATTACAAACCTATTTAGGCTCTGTAACTCTGTCTCATCCCACATTACAAACCTATTTAGGCTCTGTAACTCTGTCTCATCCCACACTACAAACCTATTTAGGCTGTGTAATACTGTCTCATCCCACACTACAAACCTATTTAGGCTCTGTAACACTGTCTCATCCCACACTACAAACCTCCTATCGGATGCTAAGGCTTTAAAGCACATGAACAGTTCTGCTGACAATCCACCTGGCAACTTGGGTTTAAAATAGTGATAATAATAGCATTGTTATCCTCCTGATCATTTTACATCCCATAAAATCTGTTAATAGCAAAAAAACTGTCTGAGAACAGCAGATCAAAATGTCTGTCAAACTGAGGCCGACAGCGAAAAGAGTCAGAACTTGCTTGTGAAGCTCAGCAAGAGCAGAGCGACAGCCACGCCGAAAGGGGCTGACGGATTCGGCGCGCTACGGACGCTGGCATTTGACCCTGTCGTGGTGGCTGCACGACTGCTGGTGGTGGTTGTGGCCGGTGTTGTTGTTGATTGCGGACCGTTGCAGTCGCTGGTGCTGCAGGAGGTGCAGCCATAGAGTGCAGCTGTTCTTGGGGTGCACGCGCCGCACCCGCTGAGGGGAATGATGTCTTTGCCGGCAACAGTTCCCTGTAGTAAAATTTGCTTGCTTAGAACTGTCAAGAAAATTGGCGCAGAGTTGAGCGCAAATGTCGTACCAATGATCGAGTCAGACTGTATCATGTGCTAATTCCCTTGACGCAAAAGTCTCACCAATGATCGAGTCAGACTGTATCATGTGCTAATTCCCTTGACGCAAAAGTCTCACCAATGATCGAGTCAGACTGTATCATGTGCTAATTCCCTTGACGCAAAAGTCTCACCAATGATCGAGTCACACTGTAGCATGCGCTAATTCCCTTGACGCAAAAGTCTCACCAATGATCGAGTCACACTGTAGCATGCGCTAATTCCCTAGGCGCAAATGTCTTACCAATGATCGAGTCAGACTGTATCATGCGCTAATTCCCTTGACGCAAAAGTCTCACCAATGATCGAGTCAGACTGTAGCATGTGCTAATTCCCTTAGCGCAAGTGACAGACTGCGAGTTGTTCCCGGAGTCGCGATGGATGCAGGTGAGCGCGGACATCTCGGCAGTGTTGCACAGATCGGAGCTGCATTTCGCACAGGAAGGCATCGTGTCAGCGCTGCAGTTGCCGCAGCCGTACACGTAGTGCGGCGTGTCGATGTTCTGTCATAAATGCCAAAAATCCGAATTAGCATGCTAAGCAATATCCAAGCATGTGCAGGTAACAGACAGGTAAATGCGATTTACCATGATTGCCGAGAAACAGGTCGTTATTCCAGTCTGACAGGTCATCGAGGTTTCATTGCTAACGGGACCCGAGATGTTGTACCTGCCATAGTAGCACCTGAAGGGTGTTGGCAGGGCTGTGTTGCACAGGTTCGAGCCGCAGTTCACGCAGGCCGGGTCCTCAGTCTGGTTGCAGGTTCCGCAGCCGAAGTAGGTCTGCAGGGCGGGGGCGCATTGGATGTCAGCCAAAATGCTTTCAGCCGAGAAACTACAAGATCTCTTTCTAGATACTCACTAACCAATAGCACACACACACGCACACACACACACACACACACAGAAGCTCCGTGAGTACTATAGCGTCTCGCCTAGTTTTACGCCTAACGTAAAGTTCAGCAAACTTTTATTTCGCTCTCAGAACTTAGAAACTACCGGTGGAAATGAGTGCCCGGATGTCTTACTGTGTTGGATGAATAGTCAGCCGGAAACTTGGTGTACGAGAAGCACGAAGAGAATCCAGCTGTGCAGGCCATCGAAACACCGTTGCTAGTTGGCGACGATGAGACGTCATACTTATTGGCGTAGCAGCGGAGGGTCGAGGAGGTCCGGTTGTTGCAGTAGTCCTTAGTGCATTCCAAGCATGTCGGATCACCCTGGGGGCACCTGCCGCAGGCGGCAAAGTTTCCCGTTTCCTGAAAGTTAACAAATTCAATCAAATGTCGAGTCATTCTTAACCGTAATTAACCATACGTGCGTATTCAATCACTTCGAACCTGGACACCAGCAGTTGAAAATGGAATATACTGGTGAAATACGGCTAAAAAACCGCTAGAAGCTCTAGGAGCAGCAGAAGCTGCGCGGAGGTGGGAGAAATAATTGAGCTGGGTCTGTGCCTGTAGAGGATCTGCGCCTGTAGTGGATCTGTGCCTGTAGAGGGTCTGTGCCTGTAGAGGATCTGTGCCTGTAGAGGGTCTGTGCCTGTAGAGGATCTGTGCCTGTAGAGGATCTCTGCCTGTAGAGGATCTGTGCCTGTAAAGGGTCTGTGCCTGTAGAGGATCTGTGCCTGTAGAGGATCTGCGCCTGTAGTGGATCTGTGCCTGTAGAGGGTCTGTGCCTGTAGAGGATCTGTGCCTGTAGAGGATCTGTGCCTGTAGAGGGTCTGGGCTTGTAGAGTAGAGGATCTACATAGAGAGGACATGTAGAGGACATGAAATCCTAGGTGCGGTTGCCACAGAATATAAAATATAAAATGACTTGTTTGCAGAATAATCAGGCAAGGCCTCACCCCAGCTGGTGTGTAGGAGTGGCAGTGTGAATAACCACAGTAGTATCCGCTGCCGTTGGAGGTCTCGTCAGAACTTCCAGTTCGTATCCAGCAGACAATGGGGAAGCATCTACCTGCAATGCAAATCCGCTGCTCAATACTAGCAGTTCCTTGGCAATGACATACAGTTGGTTCTGAACTTACCTAAGTCGACGATTGCAAAGGCGATCAGCAAAAAGTACGCGAACTTCATCATTCCAGTGTGCGCTGAGGATCCTCCTGTCAGAGCGACTGCTCGTCTCACATTTCTGGTGTCTCATATTTATACGGAAATTACTGAATGAATGATGCAAACAAATTTCTAACATTTTTTTATTTACAAAAACACAGTCGTGATGCGGCATAAATTTGAATTAATTAGGCGAATTAGAGTGGCATTTTTGTAGTCCCGAGATGGAAAGCCTTTCGCAGCAGAGATTTATTGCTTGTTTGACTGTCCTTGCACTGCCGTTATTTAACACCTGCATTCGGCCATAAACTTATTAGACAATACCAGCTATCATAAATTATGGCATCGCATCATTGCGAATTCGAACAATAAGGCGGCGTTTCTCATTGTGCTCGGCGCGCATTCGGCCACCCCGACTTGACGCGTTTCTTTAGCGAGAAGCGACAATTATGCGACTGCTAAGTTTTTTTGACAAGACTTTAATTTGCTAGGAATTGCAATTAGTACTCAGTCTGTTTGAGGCGTTTTTTTTATAATCCTTCGTTTTACAGCCTTCGTATGAATTATTTCAGTGCAGCTGCACTCAGCGCTTCAGCTGAGGTTAAATATAGCTCAACAAATTGCCCGCCAGCTCTTCGAAAATTCATTTTGATGAAGAAAGTGAAAAATGAAAATGAAGAATTTTAGTCTATGGATAGATTTCCACCTAAATATGCTATGAAGGGTCGTTGATCGCTAAAGGAATAAATCTACATTCAGTATAAATAAATATTCAGTATAAATAAATATTCAGTATAAATAAATATTCAGTATAAATAAATATTCAGTATAAATAAATATTCAGTATAAATAAATATTCAGTATAAATAAATATTCAGTATAAATAAATATTCAGTATAAATAAATATTCAGTATAAATAAATATTCAGTATAAATAAATATTCAGTATAAATAAATATTCAGTATCAATAAATATTCAGTATCAATTAATTGTCGCGGGGGCTCCGTTCGGTCGCAAGAGCAAAGTGAGGATAGGAATGGCGCCTGACACAGTACAATCTGCAGTTGGGATGATGCCTGACACAGTACAATCTGCAGTTGGGATGATGCCTGACACAGTACAATCTGCAGTTGGGATGATGCCTGACACAGTACAATCTGCAGTTGGGATGATGCCTGACACAGTACAATCTGCAGTTGGAATGATGCCTGACACAGTACAATCTGCAGTTGGGATGATGCCTGACACAGTAAAATCTGCAGTTTGGATGATGCCTGACACAGTACAATCTGTAGTTGGGATGATGCCTGACACAGTACAATCTGCACCAAACTGACAGTTGGAATGATGCCTGACACAGTACAATCTGCACCAACGTGACAGTTGGAATGATGCCTGACACAGTAAAATCTGCACCAAAGTGACAGTTGGAATGATGCCTGACACAGTACAATCTGTACCAACGTGACAGTTGGAAAGGCGCCTGACACAGTACAATCTGTACCAAACTGACAGTTGGAATGATGCCTGACACAGTACAATCTGCACCAAACTGACAGTTGGAATGATGCCTGACACAGTACAATCTGCACCAAACTGACAGTTGGAATGATGCCTGACACAGTACAATCTGCACCAAACTGACAGTTGGAATGATGCCTGACACAGTACAATCTGCACCAAACTGACAGTTGGAATGATGCCTGACGCAGTACAATCTGCACCAAAGTGACAGTTGGAATGATGCCTGACACAGTACAATCTGCACCAAACTGACAGTTGGAATGATGCCTGACACAGTACAATCTGTACCAAACTGACAGTTGGAAAGATGCCTGACACAGTACAATCTGTACCAAACTGACAGTTGGAATGATGCCTGACACAGTACAATCTGCACCAAACTGACAGTTGGAATGATGCCTGGCGCAGTACAATCTGCACCAAACTGACAGTTGGAATGATGCCTGACACAGTACAATCTGCACCAACGTGACAGTTGGAATGATGCCTGACACAGTACAATCTGCACCAAACTGACAGTTGGGATAATGCAATGCAATGGGATGGGATGCAATGGGATAATGCAATGGCATAATATAATATGTTGATAAGTGTTGATAAGCATTTAAGCTGCTGGAAGATTATCTAGGTCGTTAAAACCTAGCGACCGTATTTTGTTGTTGTTGTTGTTGTTGTTGTTGTTGTTGTTGTCGTCGTCAAAAACCCTATACCCTAACTGTCAATTTCAACTGTTTAACACGAATGAAAGCTCTGTAGATTCGTGGCGCACTGCAGATCCATAAAATAGGAGACTCAAAGAATTCAGTAATAAATGATGCACTTGTAATCACAGTAATTTTAATGTGTTCGTGCATGAAATCTACGGTAGAATTTACTTAAGTCCAGTCCCAAGCAACTGAGGATTGTGAGTTCCCCACTTAGTCTCTCTTGCGCAAGAGTCCCCCAATGCGAAACGCCCTAACTAAGCTCATCATTTGACTGGGACTGGTACCTTTTTTTGCCTGGCATAGTGTCACTGATTTTCGAGAATCGTTATACATGCTTTTTAATCGAATAGGACCGTTAGCCCCGTCTCGTGAGTAGAGGCTTCTTGGGATGTACATACGCAAATGCTGGTGGCAGCTGCGTCTTTAAAGCATGTTACAAACACCCTTTTGGTCCTCCCTGTGGGACTTCGACTGCAACGCCACATTCAATGTCCAAACCATATCATCCTCTCACGGATGTTTCAAGAGACTAAGGCCTGATTCCTGTAGCAAGCGGGTACAGAAGGCTCTTTCGAAGTTTTCCTCGACTATTGTAATAAATTAATTCGTTCGATCCCAGCTAGGGGCTCTATCTGGTACTCGTAGCTGCCGCGGTGGGACGGGTTGGCGAAGAGGAAGATTGCATTATATTTTAGGCTCCAATTCGAACTCCAACCAATCAAGGACTACTCAAGTAACATATATATAGGACGCTACACTCGAAATCTTTGGTAAATGTTTTGAAGGCAACTTTTCACCGAAAAATACACTACAGAGATACGAAGGTTTTCATTTTTCAGCACAAAAATTGTTATTGCTTTTGATAGGAGGCAGATTCAGTGTTCATCTTTTGATATGTTGTGCCTTTCTTATTGCTCTATCGATATTCATAAAGCTTTTCGTTCAGAAATAGTTTTAACTAGCAGGTTGACCCGCTTTGCGGGTCCCAAACAATTTTTCAAGCAAGCACTTTTCTTGATCTTTGACAACCCGCGAGAAGACAGAAATATCAGCCAGAGACAGCCCTCTAAAAAACAGACACATGAAGCAGAGACAACCCGCTAGAAAGCAGGTAACAATTTTACCCGCTCCACGGTGTAATGACTCAAGACTCAGGCAGTGTTTTATGGCGTGCGAGAAAAAGCCTTAACCCTCCAAGTAGGGTGAGACGATATTTATATTTGGAAGCGATCTGATTGCAACGTGCACAATTGAGCCGCGTGCCTTACGTACATAAGTTGAGTAGCGACATGTACGTGCTAATACAATGTTCAAGCTAGTACTGGCCAGAGTGGCATTACATTCCTCCTCGAGTGGATTAAAAGTAACGGTGAAAACACAAAGGGAACCATAAAAAGTGACTAACAGTTCATGCATGTGCAGTCCATTTGAGAGACAGTCAATCAATCAAGTCAATCAGCTTCTGCGCAGGTCGGGCTCTTTGTAGTTCCTCTCCGGGTCCTTTGCTTGCCGGGGATGCGGCCGGGCAGCGATCGGCTCCGTGGGCTCAGGGGGCCAGGCGGCTGGAGCGGCTGCCCTTCGGACTGCTTAGGCTGCTCGGACAGCCGCTTGACCTGCGTAGCGTGCCTGCGGCAGACGACCTCGTCGCGCTGCATGAGCAGGGAGTCGCCCTGGACCTCGGCCACGGTCCATGGCACTGGCTCGTAGAAGGCGTCGGTCTTCTGCCGGGATTGCAGACGCCTCAGGACGCGGTCGCCCGGACGGATGGCGTGGTCTGCTGCCCTGGAGCGTTGGTCGGCGAGCCGCTTCATCTCCTCTTTGGCCTGGCGGTCGCGGTCGGCGATGGCCGCTCTTGTCGCGTCGATGGGCTGCGAGTGTTGGAGGCTCGGGATCACGTCGTTGATTTGCCTGCCAAATAGCAGACTAGCCGGTGCGACGCCTGTGGCGCAGTGTGGAGTGCGCCTGTACGCTGCCAGGTATTCGTCCAAGGCCAGCGTCCAGTCCCGACCTTCGAGGACCGCCGCGCGAATAGCCTTGTTCAGCCCCTGGTTGCACCGCTCCGTTGCGCCGTTGGCCTGAGGGTAGAGAGGCGTGATTCGATGGTGCCGGGCGCCCTGGTCCGCCAGGAAGCTGCTGAACTCGGCCGATGCAAAGGGCGGGCCGTTGTCTGTAGTTACCTTTGTCGGCTGCCCGAAGATGCTGAACCACCGGCGCAGCACCTTGGTGACGGCGGAGGCGGTGGTGCTGGGCATGACCTCCACGAGCGGGAACCTGGAGAAGTGGTCCGTGCAGACGAGCAGCGACTTGCCGCTTACTGGTCCGAGGAAGTCCAGCCCCAGCTCGAGCCAGGGGCCCTCCGGTAGTTCGGTCGGCTTGAGTGGCGTGGATTTCGGCGCGGTCTCGCGGGTGCAGGCCTGGCAGCTGATGCAGGCTGCCACGTGCGCTTCTACGGATGCTCGCATGCCGGGCCACCAAACCTTCGGTTGTAGGCGGTCCAGCGTTTTTCTGACGCCCTGGTGGCCCTGGTGGGCCAGCTGCAGGCACCGGTACCGCAGAGCCGTCGGCATGTACAGTTGGCTGCGGCACAGCAGCAGGCCGTCCAGCTCGGACAACTCGTGGGCCACGCCGTGCAGTCCCTGTAGGCGCGTGTCGCTCTTGTCCCACTGGTTCCCGCGGATGGCGTGCAGAGCTGCTTGGACAGTGGAATCTTGGTCGGAGGCGGCCTTGATGATGGTCAGGCTGATGGACACCGGGGTGGCCGCCCGCACTGCCGTGGCCACGTAGATCGCATCCGCCTGCTCACCGACGTTGTTCGGCGGCATTGGCAGCGGCTGGCGGCTCAGGACGTCGGACGGATTGCCGGCTCCGGGTTGATAAACCACTTGGAAGACCAGGTCTTGCAGTCGCAGCGCCATGCGCTCAATGCGGGGCGGCGGCCGCGACCCCGGGCTGAACAGGGATACCAGCGGCTTGTGGTCGGTGATTACCTTGAAGTTGCCGCCGCCGCTGAGGTAGTGATGAAACTTCAGGCCACCGTACTTCACCGCGAGCGCCTCCCGCTCCGTCTGGGAGTAGCGCTGCTCGGTCGGGCTCAGGCTGCGGCTCGCGTACGCCACCGGCCGCGTCGATCCGTCAGGTTGGACTTGGGCGAGGATGGCGCCGACGCCTGTGGGGCTGGCGTCCACGATTAGCTGGGTCGGAAGCTTGCTGTTGAAGAATGCCAGCGCCTCGCTGCTGGCGATCGTTTGCTTAATGTCCTTGAACGCGGCCTCCTGTTGCTCACCCCATGTCCACTCGGCGGCCTGTCGGGTCAGCTCTCGGAGTGGCCGAGCCCTGTCGGACAGGTTGCTGATGAAGCGCGCGACGAAGGTGACGAGGCCGAGGAACGAGCGGACCTCGGTCGCGTTGGTCGGCCGCTTGAAACTGTTGATGGCCGCCACTTTCTCGGTGCTGGGGTGAATGCCGACTGCCGACAGCCGCATGGCGAGGAAATCGACCTCTCGCTGAGCGAAGCGGCACTTTTTGGGGTTCAGCGTGATGTTGCTGGCCTTCAGCCGAGCCAGGCAGTCTCGCAGGCGCTGGTTGTGCTCCTCAATGTTCTTCGCATACACCAGGATGTCGTCGTGCACCCAGCGGACGCCGGGCAGGCCGCTGAGGACGGAGGACATCACCCGCTGGAGGATCTCGGAGGCGGATGTGTAGCCCATGCAGAGCCGGCGCAGCCGTAGGAGCCCGATTGGCGTGGAGAACGTCAGCAGATCCCTGGACTCCTCGGCGACTTCAATTTGGTGGAACGCTTTGGCGACATCCAGCTCCGAAAAATACGTCGATCCGGCCATTTCGTCGGTTACCTCTTCGAATGTGGGGATCGGCTGCTTCTCCGGGATGACGTACTTGTTCACCTCGCGGAGGTCCTGGGTGATGCGCACCTCTCCCTGCTCGGCCTTCGGGACCGCGACCATCCTGGAGCACCAGGCTGTTGGCCCATGCACCCGCTCGATGATTCCCAGGGCAAGCTGCTCTTCCAGCTCTTTGATGACGGCCGCCCTGAGGTGCACTGGCACTCGGATGGCGGTTGGCAAACTGGGCTGGCATCTGATCTCAGCTTGATAGTGATGGTGACGCCCTTCACGCATCCAATGCCCTGAAAGCGGTCGCTGAAGTCGGCCAGGATGCTCTCAAGCTGTAGCTGCTTAGGCAAGTGCTGATCCTCGCATCTCGCTGGATTGGCCAGGCTGGCCACCACCGCCGAGTTCGTGCAGGCCTCTGGGCCGACTCTCAGCATACCGAGCTTCGTGCTGGACGCTCTGCCGAGGATTGGGGTGCAGCTGCTCCGGATGACAATGAAGTTCGCCTGCAGCTCGCGGTGGTTCGCCCTGACGGTGAGCGTCGTTTGACCGGCTGCCTCCAGCGGCTCGCTGGCGCCGAGCGCGAAGACTCTGGTGCTGGACGGCGCAAGTGGCGTGCCGCGGCGGCAAATTCTGCGGAACGTCGCCATGTCCAGTACGTTGCAGCTTGCTCCGCTGTCGATCAGTGTGCAGACCTGCTGACCGTTGATGCTGATGGGGAATTTGGCGCTATTGTCCTTGCCGCTGAGCGTGCAGAACACCTCGTTGACTGGCTGGTCTGCAAGCTGGTCTTGCTCGGGCTGTAGCGCGTTGATCTTCGAGCGGCTGAGGCAGGCCTTGGCCAGGTGGTTGAACTTGCCGCAGTTGGTGCACCGCTTGCCTTGCGCCCTGTTGCAGCTCCTGTGGCCCGACTCGCCGCATCGGATGCACTTCGCGGATGGCTGCGGCTGGCGCGACAGTTCCGGCGGCGGGTAGCGCTGGCGGCGCACCTGCGCTACTTCCTCAGAGGCTGCCGCTGTCCTGGACATGATGGCCGCCTGCTTTTCTGCTGCCTCGTGCGTCCTGGCCAGTTGGAGGGTGTCCGCCAGGTTGATGTTGGGGATGTTCAGCAGCCGCTTCCTCAGCGACTCGCTGCGGCAGCTGGCCACAATTTGGTCCCTGACGAGCGAATAACGTAGGCTCTCGAACTGGCAGGCTTCCGAGGCGCTCCAGAGTCTGCTGTGCCAGGCGTCTATCGACTCGCCTTCGTCCTGCACGCACTGGCGGAATTGGTAGCGGAGAAACACAATGTTGTCGCGACCTTGGAAATGCTTGGTGAACAGAGCGATCAGCTGGTCGACCGTGGGTTCGACTGTAGGTTCGCCTTCTGTTGTGTCGGTCTCTGTTGTTATGATCTCGCTATACAGGTCGCTTACTTCTTTGCCTGCCGTGTATAGGAGGATCTGGCGTTTCTGTGTCTCGTTTGTGATGCCCGTGGCCGCCAGGTAGCGTAGAAGGTTGGATGACCACTCCTGCCAGCGCTTGCTTGTGGAGTGGGGGTCGTCTCTAATGCTAAAGTTACCTGGGGCCGGCAGTTGTAGGAAGGCCATGGTTCAGCCTTGCGACGCCAATGTAATGACTCAGGAGTCAGGCAGTGTTTGTGGCGTGCGAGAAAAAGCCTTAACCCTCCAAGTAGGGTGAGACGATATTTATATTTGGAAGCGATCTGATTGCAACGTGCACAATTGAGCCGCGTGCCTTACGTACATAAGTTGAGTAGCGACATGTACGTGCTAATACAATGTTCAAGCTAGTACTGGCCAGAGTGGCATTACACACGGGTCCAAACAAAAACACTATCGGTAGATTGTAACGTCTGCCATTATACAGTTTACAACAGCACCCGTTAGACAACCCGTTTACAACAGTTTACTGTTGCTGTTAGACAGTTTACAACAGCGAAATTAAATTCAATTTTAATTACCTGCCAGGGAGGTGGACTCAGCCATATATGCTTCGGCACTGCAGTCAAATTGCAGTGATAGGCTGCTCAGTGCGCAGGCGGAGCCAATGCACAGTTGAGTGAAATCTATAAATAGCAATTGTCTATGCAGTCCGCCAGTCAGCCCGGGTCAGGATTGTACACACGCAGCCACTGAGCATTTTTCCCTCCACACAGTGGCGCAATACTTCAATACTTTTAAAGTGCACTGGCTGATTTCTCTCCCTTATGCAAAAAAGCAAGTTTTCGAATACTCGTATTTATTGATTATTTACAGCTCGTAGCATCAGCTCAAGAAGTTTAAGTGTAGCCTATGGCCATTGACGTATTATTATTTTATTTAAGCACTCACTGCGAGAAAAATACACTAAATAGATAGGGAAAATACAGTTTTTCAAATATTTAATCCTTTTAGCAATGAGGTAGAGCTTAATAAAATTACATGTACCGTCCCGGGCACATTTGACACTTGACACTTTTGGCGAAGAAATGGAGAAAATTGATCAGGCCAATCGGCTTAAAACGTGAAATTTCTGGACAAACAAACAAACAAACATAGTTGAATAGCTTTAGCTGGCAATTCCCCCTCTAAAACACGCTTTTAATATCTTAGAAAATAAAAAACTATTAAACCGAATCACACTATGTTCTATTATCACTATTATCACGCTATGTTTTCACCTAGATATCCCCCCATATTATTCCCTATATACTACGCCTTAAATAACTCTTACTACCCCCTTGATATCTCTAGCTATCTCTTGATATCCCCTGCTATTCATTGACATCTCTAGCCAATCCCATCGATATCTCTAGCTATCTCTTGATATCCCCTGCTATTCATTGACATCTCTAGCCAATCCCATCGATATCTCTAGCTATCTCTTGATATCCCCTGCTATTCATTGACATCTCTAGCCAATCCCATCGATATCTCTAGCTATCTCTTGATATCCCCTGCTATTCATTGACATCTCTAGCCAATCCCATCGATATCTCTAGCTATCTCTTGATATCCCCTGCTATTCATTGACATCTCTAGCCAATCCCATCGATATCTCTAGCTATCTCTTGATATCCCCTGCTATTCATTGACATCTCTAGCCAATCCCATCGATATCTCTAGCTATCTCTTGATATCCCCTGCTATTCATTGACATCTCTAGCCAATCCCATCGATATCTCTAGCTATCTCTTGATATCCCCTGCTATTCATTGACATCTCTAGCCAATCCCATCGATATCTCTAGCTATCTCTTGATATCCCCTGCTATTCATTGACATCTCTAGCCAATCCCATCGATATCTCTAGCTATCTCTTGATATCCCCTGCTATTCATTGACATCTCTAGCCAATCCCATCGATATCTCTAGCTATCTCTTGATATCCCCTGCTATTCATTGACATCTCTAGCCAATCCCATCGATATCTCTAGCTATCTCTTGATATCCCCTGCTATTCATTGACATCTCTAGCCAATCCCATCGATATCTCTAGCTATCTCTTGATATCCCCTGCTATTCATTGACATCTCTAGCCAATCCCATCGATATCTCTAGCTATCTCTTGATATCCCCTGCTATCCATTGACATCTCTAGCCAATCCCATCGATATCTCTAGCTATCTCTTGATATCCCCTGCTATTCATTGACATCTCTAGCCAATCCCATCGATATCTCTAGCTATCTCTTGATATCCCCTGCTATTCATTGACATCTCTAGCCAATCCCATCGATATCTCTAGCTATCTCTTGATATCCCCTGCTATCCATTGACATCTCTAGCCAATCCCATCGATATCTCTAGCTATCTCTTGATATCCCCTGCTATTCATTGACATCTCTAGCCAATCCCATCGATATCTCTAGCTATCTCTTGCAATTTTCCATTGATATACCCTGCTCTCCCCACGAAATGTCATGCTACTCTCTCGAAAATCGGGCTACCCCTTGAAAAATCATATCACATGCAATCTGCTGGAAATACTGTTCACATGCTGCTCTACCGACGCATTAATCGATTTTTCATGTTTAATTGGTCTTGTCATTATTTTAAATGGCGCCGCAAGCACTCATTTTATCGCCGCGGGCACTCATTTTGCCGCCGCGCGCAGGCACTCATTTTGGCGCCGCAGGCACTCATTTTGGCGCCGCAGGCACTCATTTTGGCGCCGCAGGCACTCATTTTGGCGCCGCAGGCACTCATTTTGGCGCCGCAGGCACTCATTTGGCGCCGCAGGCACTCATTTTGGCGCAATTGCTTCATTTTGGAGCAGGAGGCAACTCAATTGCCTCCAGGTTTTTGGTATCCGCCGCGCCCAACCCCACCCCCAGGCGATTGGGGGGGGGGCCCTGGCTACGCCACTGAGTTGTCCTTGCAACCAATACGAGTATGTATGCAGCGACCCCAGCAAGTATGTAACCCCTGTAACCCCATATAGTGACATGGGGTTACATACTGTAACCCGATATAGTTACAGTTATTTACTAATCGATCACATAGATAGATACCTACCGGCTACCGACAAACCATTTTTAGTATAGGATTAGAGATTTAGTACATTTGGATAGTTCATGCAACGAAATAGTTTGTGAACTTCCGTTTTTAAATTTTTGCGAAAAAATTGTGAAACAAAATTTTCATCCTCTTTTACTGAATTTTGTTCATTGATCCATAACTTTTAATTATCTTATGAAATATCGAATTTATATTTGCTTTTATTATTTTAGTTGCATATTTTTTCATCTTTTTAAATGTAAAATATAACAACAATATTCTTATTATCGTGACTTAAATTAGACATTAACTCATGTTTCCGACTTCTTTCGACAGTATATACGCCGATGTTTGTGACCAATTATTACACGGTACATGCTAGTAATCTTAATATTATAGAATTTGAAAACGCCATTTTGTGCTTTTACGAATTATTCCTTCCAATAGGCCGAACATTAGTTCAACCTAGCCATTTTTTAACTTTGCATATTAAATTTAAAGCCCAGTTAGGGCCTTGTCTTAACCAGTTTTGTATTGTGTAAAGTAAATATAGGCCTAATAAATTATTTAACGTCCTCAGCTAAGGATTAGACCTACCTTTTATCCTTTTGAGTTTGATACAACTGGTACAGTGAGAATGTCTACTCTTTATCTTAGTTGAACTAAAAGGTTGAAACCTTTAGCCAGCCATTGGCATCACTAACACAATATAGGGCCTAGTATAATCTATAGACTAAACCCTAGTAAAGTTATAGCATAGTAGTAGTAGGCTAGGTCTAGTATAGGAAAAGTAAACTATAAAAAATTAGTTTTTTGCCTAGGCTTTGTTTATAGTGGGTAGATTTTATTTTTTTATTTAGATGAGACCTTAGGCTTAGCCCATATTTTCAATAGGCATATTTAATTTTCTCCTATTTAAAAAAAAGGAAAAGCTTGCATTCATGCTAGCTATCTGCCTAGTGTTTTACTTGTATACAAAACAGTTGTCTATCTAATGTTTTTAATTGCGTGCATGGTATTGGTAGCCATATTTTATAATATAGGATAACAGTCTACTTTGGTAACAAGTGATGACCAAATTAATAATAGATAGCCACTTTGGTAACAAGTGCAAGGAGAATAATAGTATGTAATTGATATATTCCAAAAGAATATGCAAATAAACTTGTAATAAGTCCAGTATATTTTATATCACTTAGCATAGTTGAGGACTATTAATATTAGCTGCATATATGATTGAGTAGCTATATGCCTGTCAGACCTAGACATTTACCTAGGCTAGAAATTCTTCTGTCTTATGATTACTAAGAATAAGATGTGCAAGCTGATACTCTGATTATATATTTTTCATGTGTGATGGTCCAAGGCTGCCATATGTTTATAAAAAAATACTATAAGTTGCATGCTTAAATGTGAGTCTCATTTCTTAGAAACAAAATCTACTTAAACAAAATATTAGAATATATTATTAGAACCCTAGAATAAATTGATGAATACAACTATAAAAGCATATAATATTTGATTTTACTAAAGTTTAAAGAAACACAATTGCTTCAAATTCAGAATTATTAAGACTGTAACTTCTCCCGTATATTAAAAATGAAATGTCTATAGCTATGCGATAGATTTCAGAAAAATTGGCTCAACCAATTTTCTTCAAACTTGCACCATTTGATCAGAAATTTTCTTGGGACAGTACATGCATTTTGGCTAAGAAATTGCTCAATGTTAAAGGGATTAAATATTCAAAAAACATGCTTTTTTGCAAAGGTCAAGCCAAATTTTCGACTTGAAATGCATTGTAAGAATGCTAGAGAAAAAACTGACTGACTGAATTCCAATTGTGACAAAGATTGCATCACAACAAGTTGAAAACAGTGCCGAAGAAATGCACATACGACTTGATTTAAATTGCGTAACCATATTGCTAACTTAAATTGAGACTGATACTAGCTGACTGAGAAATTGATTATGTCATAACTTTTACTCCAATTGACTTGCTGTAAGAATTGAATTATAAGGGCCACAATTCATGTTCTCCAATTGAAAAGAGATAGCCCTAATGCGAACAGACTAGAATGCTAATGTAGCAACCTGGGTTCGAATCTTAGTAGTGCAAAAAGATTTTTTTTATTAAAACACATTAAAAACACAACAAAACTGCTAAACATCAAAGAAGCGCAATGTCAAACATAGAAGAGCCAACATATCAAACATAAAAGAGTTACCATGTCAAACATAGAAAAGCCACCATGTCGAACATTAAAGAGCCACCATGTAGAATATTGAAGAGCCACCATGAAGAACATTAAAGAGCCACCATGTCAAACATTTAGAAGCCACCATGTCAAACATTTAGGAGCCACCCTGTCAAACATAAAAGAGCCACCATGTTAAACATTAAAGAGCCACCATGTCAAACATAGAAGAGCCACCATGTCAGATATTAAAAAAAGCCACCATGTTGAACATAAAAGAGCCACCATGTCAAACATTTAGGAGCCACCATGTCAAACATATATGTGACTTTATGTCAAACATATATGTGACTTTATGTCAAACATTAAAGAGCCACCATTTCAAACATTAAAGAGCCACCATGTCGAACATTAAAGAGCCACCATGTTGAACATTAAAGAGCTACCATGTAAAACATTAAAGAGCCGCCATGTCAAAACATAAATGTGCCATCATGTCAAACCTAAAAGAGCCACCATGTCAAACCTAAAAGAGCCACCATGTCAAACCTAAAAGAGCCACCATGTCGAACATTAAAGAGCCACCATGTCAAACATAAATCTGGCATGATGTCAAACATTAAAGTGCCACCATATTGAACATTAAAGAGCCACCATGTCTAACAGTAAAGAGCCACCATGTCGAACATTAAAGGGCCACCATGTAGAACATTAAAGAGCCACCATGTCGAACATTAAAGAGCCACCATGTCAAACATTAAAGAACCACCATGTTGAACATTAAAGAACCACCATGTCGAACATTAAAGAGCCACCATGTCAAAAAGAGAAGAGCCACCATGTCAAACATTAAAGAGCTACCATGTCGAACATTAAAGAGCTACCATGTCTAACATTAAAGAGCCACCATGTCTAACAGTAAAAAGCCACCATGTCGCCTGCTATCTGGGGGTGCTTGCTATCTGGGAGAGCCTGCTATCTGGGTGTGCTTGCTATCTGGTGGTGCTTGCTATCTAGGGGTGCTTGCTATCTGGAAGTGCTTGCTATCTGGGGGTGCCTGCTATCTGGGGGTGCCTGCTATCTAGGGGTGCTTGCTATCTGGGGTGCTTGCTATCTGGGGGTGCTTGCTATCTGGGGGTGCCTGCTATCTGGGGGATGCTTGCTATCTGGGGGGTGCTTGCTATCTAGGAGGATGCTTGCTATCTGGGGGTGCTTGCTAACTGGGGGTGCCTGCTATCTGGGGGGGGATACTTGCTGTCTTAGGATGTTTTCTTTTTGCATTGCACTTCATCTGAGCAGTTTTTCTATTGACTATGTGAAGGCTTTGTTTGGCCATCTTATTGATACTTGTAGAGAACAGAGATTCTATCTAGATGTCCCCCATCGGAGGGCAAAGATTACTAGTATAAACTAATGCAGAAAACTATGTGTATATGCACATGTTTAACTTGTCTTACAAGTGTTTCACCTGATCTATTTTAATTTCTAGATGTGCCTGATAGTCTAATATATATATTAGACATCTAGAGACAAACTATAATTGACCAAATATTTTTTAAATTTGAATCTGAGTCTACTTAAAACTATAGCATATATGCAATTCAAACACTAAGTAGATAGCTACTATGAATGTAAGCTGGCAATGCAGAATCCTAGTTTCCTGCATTAAATTATTTCAAGTTAAAAAAATAACTCAATAAGTTAAAACAAGTTAGTCCATAGCAATCAATATTCCATAATCTATAAGAACAATAGAACAAGAACAAGTTGCCAAAGGACTTCTCCAAGTAAAGGCGGCACCAGATATACTCGCTCAGGTGCAAATCAAATAGGCCCTCGTTGGTGCTATTCATGTTCTGGAACTTTGCCTTGACATGCACCTAAGTCCTTTTAATGGTATTCATATGCAAAGTTCCTATTTTGTAGTTTCCAACTAGTTCTAGGTTGCTCATTATTATGCCATTTAGTGAGCTCAGTGGACTATTGACTGTTATGGACTAACTTGATTTAACTTATTGAGTCAATTTTTTTAACTCAAAATAATTTAATGCAGAAAACTACAATTATGTTGCTGGCAATCTTCTAGTTTCACACGTTTAAATATTTTTTGAAAAAATAGTGACTTAGTTACTGCAAGTAAATATTTGAACTCACACAAGTATAAGTATAAGAATAATAACAATAATAATAATAAATCAACCATCCAACCAAGTTAGTCTAGCCCATCAAAACCTTGTCTTCATTTTTAGATAGAACTTGATTCATTAGAATAAAGTATAATGTGTAGTAATTACACTTTGTACTTTATTACAATTTATTTATTATGCTTTTATTACAATATCAAAAAAATAATTTAAAAAAATATACTTAGGAACTCTTAAAAATTTCCTTTTGTTCATGTCTATTGGGCTATCAAAATGATATTTAGGGTATAAATTTAAGGTATATATTTAGGATATAAAAAGGGTTATTTTTAAAACTATTTTTAGAAAAAATTACTATAATATTTCTACTGATTATAGTTCTTTTTCATACCCATCATGTGCCCATTTCGACATGTACTATCTCTGCTATTTTAATCTTCTTTCTTCTTTCTTAGATCTTCTTTCTTCTTCTTAGTAACTATGCTATGTATAAGCAACTGCTAGTGGCCTAGCCTATTTACCCAATTTATAAAGTATTTAAAATCATTATTTACTTAGTTTTTTACTTTTATTTTTTATAGGTTGCAAAACTGAGCAACATTTTCAATCAAAACTAAGCTGCAGGCTAATACTTTTTGTAAATATAGCTGCATAGCCTATGGAATATCTCACTAAAATAATATTAGTCACAATTCATTGTTGATGCTATGCCAAAAGTCGCAGCATTTTTCTGTATTGGCTTTTTAGCAGTGTGACTGTGTGAACAGTTTTGCATTTTCCTCTTTCGTAGTTTAGAATATCCATCATGACGAAGTTTCTTTTCTTTTTTGAGAAAATATCCTTCTGGCCTGGGTTCTTTTTATTGCGCAGCCAAACAGCTAGATGGATTAAACAGACACTGGCTGCACAGGGAAGTGGCTGCTAGCTTTAAACGCTTCTTTGTTCAGCCTTTTGCTGACGCGAAAGCAAACAGAACCGATTTCCCGGCTTATTCGCAGTCTCTTCTCCGCCAGCAACAGCCGAAGAGTTCATGTATTAATTATTATTATTAATGCTCTCCCAATGGCCCCGAACGAGCAGTTCCCGCTCTCTGTCTCTCATTGCTCTCCGCGACCCCGCGTTGCAGATCGTGGCTCGACATGTGAGCGCCTGCCAGAGCCGCCAGCACGCAGCCTCAGCCGCCCCTCGCCTCCCTGCGCCCCTCTCCCTCCGCCGCGGGCCCTCCTCGCCGCTGCAATCCGAGCTGTTAAAAAAAGAAAAGCCAAGCGCCAGAAATCCTGACCAGAAATTGCCGGATGTTCCGCCAGCTCGCCAGCTTCCGTACCGACGGATGACACATCCACAGCCCAGTTTTATGTTGTCTTGTGCCAGCAGCACCGCCCCAGACACCCGCACCGATGAATTGGACCTCCAGGCCGCAGCTGATCTCCTTCATCCGGGACCATAGGTCCACCCTGCCGCACTCGTACGCGCTGAGGACCGCCAGGCCCGGGCTCGCGCCGGACTCGTTCTGCCTCACTAAAGCCGTCACTGACCCGAAATTTGCTGAGCAAGGAGCCGACGACAGCGAGCAGGTCAACATGGCGTTCGAGTCTGTAAGTCCTGCTTGGCGATTTCTGCTTCAGGAGGTCGAACTATCTATATGAGCTTTGATGCTTTCATGTTTCACACTTTGCCGCTAAATCATCTTTGCTAGTTTTGTTCCAGGTGACATTCCCCCCACCCGATTTGCACATCAGGAGACATTCCCCATCCAATCTGCACATCAGGAGACATTCCCCACCCGATTTGCACATCAGGAGACATTCTCCACCCGATTTGTACATCAGGAGACATGCCCCACCCGATTTGCACATCAGGAGACATTCCCCACCCAATCTGCACATCAGGAGACATTCCCCACCCGATTTGCACATCAGGAGACATTCCCCACCCAATCTGCACATCAGGAGACATGCCTCACCCGATTTGCACATCAGGAGACATTCCCCACCCACTCTGCACATCAGGAGACATTCCCCACCCGATTTGCACATCAGGAGACATTCCCCATCCAATCTGCACATCAGGAGACATGCCCCACCCGATTTGCACATCAGGAGACATTCTCCACCCGATTTGCACATCAGGAGACATGCCCCACCCGATTTGCACATCAGGAGACATTCCCCACCCGATTTGCACATCAGGAGACATTCCCCACCCGATTTGCACATCAGGAGACATTCCCCACCCAATCTGCACATCAGGAGACATTCCCCACCCGATTTGCACATCAGGAGACATGCCCCACCCGATTTGCACATCAGGAGACATTCCCCACCCGATTTGCACATCAGGAGACATTCCCCATCCGATCTGCACATCAGGAGACATTCCCCACCCGATCTGCACATCAGGAGACATTTCTCGGACTAGCAGCGCCAGCGGCTCCGGGCCTTGACCGCACATCGGACGGCGGCGCCTCGCGCCTGCGGTCCAGATCCGAGGCCGGAGGTCGAGTAGGTTTTCCCCATCCGCCTTATCCCCTACCGACTTCCCCGCTTGTCCGTCAGGCTGATTGGCCGTCCGGGCCGTTCGCTTTCACTATCCGCCCATCATTACGTAACGATTTCCTCCGCCTTTTGCTTTGGCTATCCGCGGTGCGTGCGGTGCTCAGCTCGATTGCAGCTCATTGTTTGCCGTTTTTTACGCTTTCATAAAATTCTCATTGACTACCCGCTGCTTTGCTCATTCACGCGATCACGGGCCGAACCGAGCGGGCGGTGTCCTCGCTTGACCTCGGGGTCTCGCCTTCACTCGCCTCTCCTCCCTGATCGCCGGCTCCTTCTGCTTCACTGTGGAGAGCGGCGGCTCGGCTCAAGTGCCGCTCGCATCGATCAGAGTAGGCCGGCATTCACTCCGGGCTCCCCGTTCACCGGCCAGGCTGCGGCCGCTTCAGTCTGAGAGTGCAGTGTGCTTATGCGAGCTGTGCTTTAATTCATTAGTAGCATTTTATTATTAGTCTGGAATTCGGGCTGTGTTATTATCCGAGCTTAATCTGGTAATTGAAGGCGCTGATTCTGTTGAAATTCCAGGCTGCGTGCAAAAAATCCTCACTGAACTCCCATGCTGCGGTAACTTAGAGTCCCACTGTACCCCCCTCCAAATCCGCAGGGAAGCCACAAGCAGCTCAACGCCATCTCCCCAGCCGGCCAGAACCCCTCGGCTGGCCCGGCCGCCGGCCTGACCTACCGGCCCGACTCCTTCGCCTCGCTCACCCCCCGCCAGCACCAGCTGCCGCACCAGCCGCTCCAGTTCGCCACGCCGCCCAAGCGCAGCGACTCGATGCCGAGCCCGTCCTCCCAGCCGCTGCCGCTCTGCCTGCCCGCCGCCCTGTCCTCAGCCGCGTCCGCCGCCGCCACCACAGCGACGCCGCCAGCCGCGGTATCGGCGGCCTCGTCGTCCTCATCGGCGGTGGTCGCCCAGGGCGGCGATGAGGCCGACAGCGGAACCGACGGCAGCAGGGCCGCAGCGCTGCAGGACGGCTACGACCAGGTGGTGTTCGAGTTCACCAAGGTGCCCGCCGAGGACTTCGCCCGCGAGATCACCCTGATGTTCCTGCCGGTGTTCACCGCCATCCAGCCGGACGAGCTGACCAGCGTGGCCTGGCACGGCCGGGACAAGGAGCTGCGCGCCCCAAATGTTGTGAAATTCACCCGCGTGTTCAACCACGTCAATTTCTGGGTGCAAAAGTGCATCCTGGAGACCACCAGCTTGTCTAACCGGGCCACTGTATTGGCGCACTTCATCAAGATTGCCAAGAAGCTGTACGAGCTGCAGAACCTTCACGGCACCTTTGCGGTGGTTGCGGCTTTGCAATCGCAGCCGATTTTCCGCCTGAAGAAGACCTGGTCCAGCCTGCCGCGCAAGCATGTTGAGGCCTTCGAGCGGCTGTCGGACTTGTTCTCAGCCAACAGCAACCACGAGAGACTGCGCCGTCTCATGCAGGACATCCGGCAGCCCGTTATTCCCTATCTGGGTGAGTGACCGGGAAAGGAGGAAGGAGTGCCAGGGAAGGAAGCAGGGAATGGCGAGGAAGGAAGCAGGGAATGCCGAGGAAGGAAGCAGGGAATGGCGAGGAAGGAAGCAGGGAATGGCGAGGAAGGAAGCAGGGAATGGCGTGAAGGAAGCAGGGAATGACGTGAAGGAAGCAGGGAATGACGTGAAGGAAGCAGGAGTGGAGTGAATGTGAAAAAAACAGGTGAGCCGGTCAGGGGAAGTAGGCAGTGGGAGAGGAGCTGTTGCCATCTGTAAGTTATAAAAGCCCGTATCTAATGGTAGGCATTTAGCAGCTTTTATCTAAAATTTATTAGCTTGGGCAGTTGTGATTTTAATGCCACAAAAGACGAGGCTGCAAAGGTCAGGAATGGCCCAGTGCTGCTGCACCGTTCCGCCTTGTGTAAATTGTTGGAGTTCTGCGCCCAGCGGACACGTCACTGGCCAGCTGATGTAATGCAGCTTTTATTGCTTGGACTTATGACCTCTGGCACAGTTGTGGGAGTTCGGCAGCTGGCAGTGCTTTTGGGGGCATCTCGGCAGGCCTTTTACATTGCGCATTGCATTCTGCTGCTGCTGCTGCGCAATTCCGCGCTCTGCTGTGCGTGTAAACAGCAGATTGGCATCGGATGCTTTTGTGCAACAGATGGGCCGCTACTGACTGTAACCGCCTGTTGGCTCTCTGCCATCAGTGCTGCTGCTGCAATGTTACCGCTATATGCTTTCTGTGAATCAATATTGTGCTTATGAATCCGCGCCCGCATCCGAGCATCTGCGCCTCCTGTGCGCTCCGGTGCGCTCATCTGGTTGCTAACCGGACCCGAGATTCAATATTCTCTGCCTCTTAAGCCTTTTAATAACCGCAGCGTTATTTGATGATGCATAAATGTCCAGAAATATTGATTGACGGCATCCTTGAGTTGCCCCCCCCCAAACCTCCTGTTCTATCGCTAGCGAGCCACCCAATCCAGAGCATGCGCAAAGCCTGTAAGCCCAGCAACCAGTGCAGTAAGCCCAGCAACCAGTGCAGTAAGCCCAGCAACCAGTGCAGTAAGCCCAGCAACCAGTGCAGTAAGCCCAGCAACCAGTGCAGTAAGCCCAGCAACCAGTGCAGTAAGCCCATCAACCAGTGCAGTAAGCCCACCAACCAGTGCAGTAAGCCCATCAACCAGTGCAGTAAGCCCACCAACCAGTGCAGTAAGCCCAGCAACCAGTGCAGTAAGCCCATCAACCAGTGCAGTAAGCCCAGCAACCAGTGCAGTAAGCCCACCAACCAGTGCAGTAAGCCCAGCAACCAGTGCAGTAAGCCCAGCAACCAGTGCAGTAAGCCCAGCAACCAGTGCAGTAAGCCCAGCAACCAGTGCAGTAAGCCCACCAATCAGTGCAGTAAGCCCACCAATCAGTTCAGTAAGCTCATCATTCCAGCCATAGAGTGGGAGCTCAGTTATGCTTTTATTTTATTGCATCGAAATTCCTAACGACTTTGCCCCGCAGGCCTGTACATGAATGACCTGGTGTACATTGACACCTGCCACCCCAGCACTGGCGGCCTGGAGTCGCAGGCCCGCAAAGACAAGATGAACAACATTTGCCGCGTGCTGTCGGACTATCAGCAGTCGCAGTACAGTGAGTTGCCTCTCCTTTATTCCCGCATTGAACAGCCGAGCTCTGTCTGAGTCCCGGAAATTGCGGCCCCCTTTGCCAATGCCAACTTGAAGCTAATTTGATGAGAATTTTGTGACTCAAGTCTCCTGTCGCATCTGACTGAGGGAAGTTCTGCTTGGCCTGAACATCTTCAAGCCGCTGCGTCACTGCACTTTGCAGCACATTTATTAATATGCCGCTTGCTGCTGTTACCCGATGCAGAGCACGTGACCGGCCTGCAAAACTGCCAGGAAATGCTGTCTGTAATTATCAAATGATGGTGTTGCAGTCTTCCAAAGACCCTCCCAGCCCTCCCCAGTGCCATGGCTTGTCACGCGAAAAATTCTGTCAGCTGCCAAAATTTTCAACAATTTTTTATGCTTCAACTTTTATGCGTAGCCAGCAGGCAGGGGGACACTGCAAGGTCAGGCTTGCCAATGGCTGACCACCCCCGCACCCGCAGGCTTCCAGAGCAAGGAGCACGTGCGCCGCTACCTGGAGGGCCAGACCTACATAGAGGAGATGCAGAGCTTCGTTGAGGCCGCTAATTACAAAACCTCCCGCGACCTCGAGCCGCACGACAGCGGCGGCAGTGGCGGCGGCGGTCTGGTGGCCGCTTCTGGCGCCGCCATCCACCAGCACGACTCGCTGCGGCTGCCCGAAGGCTCCGAGCCGGGCCACCGGGGCCGTCTGGACAGTCAGGGCTCCGACTCCAGGACCTCGGCTGGCCACAGGAAGTCCAAGAGCTTCAGCGATGCGTGAGTGTCAGCTGGGAGCCTCATGCTTACCCCCTGCTGGTCAGAGTTCTCTCAACCGGAACCAGCTGCCCTGCTGCTCATTGTCTGCCCGTCTGCCTGCAGCCTCTCCCCTGCATCATCAGCATTATTTATTGCCTTCCGGGCCTGTCGTCTCCGCGCTGCCTGCCAGCCTCAGCCAGGGAGGGCACTGATTTATTGCCCCTGCTGGCCTGTCATTATTCTCGCATTATTTTATTTGCAATCTGTTCTGGAGGGGGTGCAGTTTTGACTCATGCGGTGTTCCATAGAGCTGAAAAGTGCATCGCGTCCTTCATATTTCTAACCGATTCCCCTGGTAAGCGAACTCGGCAAACACTCGCGCTCCCCTTCACTCTCTGTAGCGGCGGACAGCAGGTTGTTCGGCCAGCCGATGAGCCAGAGTAAGAGAGCGCTCCTGAGCACATGATTAACTGTCTCACTTGTTGTGCGGCTGCTCATTTCTGTTGTGCCATCTCGTAGCTTCTGTCTGTCTGTTTATTTATTCTGCTTAGCCTTTGTATTTTTGTTTCTTATAAACTGCTTTTCACTGCTTTGATTTTCAGTTTAGCGCGCACAGTTTAATTTCTAACCCGGTTTGTTTCGCCTGCCTGCCAGCGGCGGCAAAAGTTCCCGCTGTCACTTGCGCACCAGAGATAAAGCGGTCGGGGGCATTGCGTCACTTGGCAAGGCCGCTCCGGAGGCCTCCCCCCCCCTGGGGCCCACGCGGCCCCTGCGTGGTCGCCACCCACTGCCTCTCCCCGTGTCTTTCCGGCCGTCCCTGCCCTCCCCCTCCTGAATTCCCCCCGCCTCCCCCTGCACGCCAGCCTGTGTAAAAAAGGGCGGCGGCAGCAGCTGCTGGCCGGTGGGGAGCGGGGCAGAAACTGCGGCTGGGGTGAGAGATTGCCAGACAGAGGGGCGATAAAGCCTCCCACAAGCCGTATCTGCTGCTGCCGCTCTCTCCCCACCCTGTTCGTCACAGCAGACGGCTTTGCCCCCCAGGGGGCAGAGGCAAGGAGTGTCTGGCGCAGCAGTTTGGAATTGAGAGACCGCCCCCCCCCTCCGCCTGCCAGTCCCAATATGGCCTGGCCAGGGCGCTTGCATTTCTGTGTGGGTGTCGCGTGAATTTGTGCCGCTCTGCAACTTAAGTATCTTTATTGGGCCGGTCTGATATTAATAATGCTAATTATTTATTATTCTTGTTGGAGTCGCCTTGCAGCTCTCTCGGTTTTGTTACTGTTTTTGGCACCGAGCCAGGGGGCGCGGAGGCCGTGGGAAGCTGCAGGCCTGGCGGCCGCGATTTCTCTTCACCCCCCCCCTCTCGCCTGTCCGCTGCGGCGATCCCTGCTGCCCCGGGGGCAGCTAATCTTTGCCGCTGCTCCTTCAAGAAGCTCTCAGCGCTTGCCTGAACTGTTTTTTATGTTGCAGATTCTGTCTCTCCCGCGACCTCTTCCGACTGGAGAGCCGCCGCGGTTGCTGCTTTCTGTTTGCTTTACTTTTGCCGTTCAAACAAGGCGCAGAGTGGGGGGCGAAGGCGAGAATCACACAAATTGTATATTCAGCGGGAACAATCGTCTGTTTGCTTTGCACTGCTGGGTGTCCCCGCCTGAGAATTCTCTTCTTCATTCTTTCCGCCTGTCTGCTCGATTCCATTAATTCTATTAATAATCCTTTCTCTTCTAATGCTGCTGCTGATGCGGACGGGACGGGGACTGTGACGGGGACTATGACCGGGACTATGGCTGGGGCTGAGATCGGGACTGTGACCGGGACTATGGCTGGGGCTGAGATCGGGACTGTGACCGGGACTATGGCTGGGGCTGAGATCGGGACTGTGACCGGGACTATGGCTGGGGCTGAGATCGGGACTGTGACCGGGACTATGGCTGGGGCTGAGATCGGGACTGTGACCGGGACTAGGGCTGGGACTGAGATCGGGACTGTGACCGGGACTATGACAGGGACTATGACTGGGGCTGAGATCGGGACTGTGACCGGGACTATGACAAGGACTATGGCTGGGGCTGAGATCGGGACTGTGACCGGGACTATGGCTGGGGCTGAGATCGGGACTGTGACCGGTGACTATGGCTGGGGCTGAGATCGGGACTGTGACCGGGACTATGACAGGGACTATGACTGGGGCTGAGATCGGGACTGTGACCGGGACTATGGCTGGGGCTGAGATCGGGACTGTGACCGGGACTATGGCTGGGGCTGAGATCGGGACTGTGACCGGTGACTATGGCTGGGGCTGAGATCGGGACTGTGACCGGGACTATGGCTGGGGCTGAGATCGGGACTGTGACCGGGACTATGACAGGGACTATGACTGGGGCTGAGATCGGGACTGTGACCGGGACTATGGCTGGGGCTGAGATCGGGACTGTGACCGGGACTAGGGCTGGGACTGAGATCGGGACTGTGACCGGGACTATGGCTGGGGCTGAGATCGGGACTGTGACCGGTGACTATGGCTGGGGCTGAGATCGGGACTGTGACCGGGACTATGGCTGGGGCTGAGATCGGGACTGTGACCGGTGACTATGGCTGGGGCTGAGATCGGGACTGTGACCGGGACTAGGGCTGGGACTGAGATCGGGACTGTGACCGGGACTATGACAGGGACTATGACTGGGGCTGAGATCGGGACTGTGACCGGGACTATGACCGGGACTATGGCTGGGGCTGAGATCGGGACTGTGACCGGGACTATGGCTGGGGCTGAGATCGGGACTGTGACCGGTGACTATGGCTGGGGCTGAGATCGGGACTGTGACCGGGACTATGACCGGGACTATGGCTGGGGCTGAGATCGGGACTGTGACCGGGACTATGACAGGGACTATGGCTGGGGCTGAGATCGGGACTGTGACCGGGACTATGGCTGGGGCTGAGATCGGGACTGTGACCGGGACTAGGGCTGGGACTGAGATCGGGACTGTGACCGGGACTATGGCTGGGGCTGAGATCGGGACTGTGACCGGGACTATGGCTGGGGCTGAGATCGGGACTGTGACCGGTGACTATGGCTGGGGCTGAGATCGGGACTGTGACCGGGACTATGGCTGGGGCTGAGATCGGGACTGTGACCGGTGACTATGGCTGGGGCTGAGATCGGGACTGTGACCGGGACTATGACCGGGACTATGGCTGGGGCTGAGATCGGGACTGTGACCGGGACTATGGCTGGGGCTGAGATCGGGACTGTGACCGGTGACTATGGCTGGGGCTGAGATCGGGACTGTGACCGGGACTATGGCTGGGGCTGAGATCGGGACTGTGACCGGGACTAGGGCTGGGACTGAGATCGGGACTGTGACCGGGACTATGACAAGGACTATGGCTGGGGCTGAGATCGGGACTGTGACCGGGACTATGACAAGGACTATGGCTGGGGCTGGGATCGGGACTGTGACCGGGACTATGGCTGGGGCTGAGATCGGGACTGTGACCGGTGACTATGGCTGGGGCTGAGATCGGGACTGTGACCGGGACTATGGCTGGGGCTGAGATCGGGACTGTGACCGGGACTAGGGCTGGGACTGAGATCGGGACTGTGACCGGGACTATGACAGGGACTATGACTGGGGCTGAGATCGGGACTGTGACCGGGACTATGACCGGGACTATGGCTGGGGCTGAGATCGGGACTGTGACCGGGACTATGACTGGGGCTGAGATCGGGACTGTGACCGGTGACTATGGCTGGGGCTGAGATCGGGACTGTGACCGGGACTATGACCGGGACTATGGCTGGGGCTGAGATCGGGACTGTGACCGGGACTATGGCTGGGGCTGAGATCGGGACTGTGACCGGTGACTATGGCTGGGGCTGAGATCGGGACTGTGACCGGGACTATGGCTGGGGCTGAGATCGGGACTGTGACCGGGACTAGGGCTGGGACTGAGATCGGGACTGTGACCGGGACTATGACAGGGACTATGGCTGGGGCTGAGATCGGGACTGTGACCGGGACTATGACAGGGACTATGGCTGGGGCTGAGATCGGGACTGTGACCGGGACTATGGCTGGGGCTGAGATCGGGACTGTGACCGGTGACTATGGCTGGGGCTGAGATCGGGACTGTGACCGGGACTATGGCTGGGGCTGAGATCGGGACTGTGACCGGGACTAGGGCTGGGACTGAGATCGGGACTGTGACCGGGACTATGACAGGGACTATGGCTGGGGCTGAGATCGGGACTGTGACCGGGACTATGACAGGGACTATGGCTGGGGCTGAGATCGGGACTGTGACCGGGACTATGACAGGGACTATGGCTGGGGCTGAGATCGGGACTGTGACCGGGACTATGGCTGGGGCTGAGATCGGGACTGTGACCGGGACTATGGCTGGGGCTGAGATCGGGACTGTGACCGGTGACTATGGCTGGGGCTGAGATCGGGACTGTGACCGAGACTATGGCTGGGACTCTGCCGGCTTCCTGGGCCCCGCCCTGGCCGACCCAAACTCGCCTGGCCTCTCTGTGGGGGGCGGGGCCGGCTGGACAGGCGGATACCCGCCCGCCTCCCGCCCCGCCCCCCGCCCGGCCTCCTCCCTGCTCTGTGCTCCCGCGCCTGCCTGTCTCTTCTCTGCTCACCGTCTCAAGAACCCCCCCCCCCGACAGTTTGCACTATTTCCTTGCTATATTTACTAAACTGGTTGAGCTGCGGGCCCAGACAGTCCGCAGCGGCAAATGAATTGAGCTGGGAGAAACGGAGACAGGAATCGGTACTGGGAAGGGAATTAATCGATCTGCGTCCTTAGCCAGGGACTGTGCGGTCCAAGTGGGCTGTCCAGGCCACTGGAATGCGGAGCGCTGGGGCCCAGCCTGCTCCCAGGGTCTTCATAAGGAACTGCAGTAGCCGTGCATTTTTGTTCTTCAAGTGTTGCCTTGTCTTAGCCTTCTGCCCAGCGAAATTTGCTAGGATTTTGCTTGGGGAAATTCCAGGCAGTTTCCATTCCCCTGCGCATTATCAGCGGTGCACTTTGCCGCGTGTGCAGTGGCTCGTTGCCATCAGTTCGCGGTGCACTTTGCCGCGTGTGCAGTGGCTCGTTGCCATCAGTTCGCAGTGCACTTTGCCGCGTGTGCAGTGGCTCGTTGCCATCAGTTCGCGGTGCACCTCTGCCCGTGTCTACCTGGCCTCCCCGCACAGAAATCAAATCTGCGGCGTCCATCCCCAATCCCAGCGGGGCTTTCCGGATCCCCGCGGGTGCTTTGGGTGGCCGCTGAGGGAGTCTGGACCAGATGACAGAGTGCAAAGCTGTCATTCATGCTGTACTGCGCTCCTCCATTTTTAGAAAGCGCCATCATTCTCGGTAACTTGCTGCCCGGCAGTTTTATTCAATAACTTGGCTGCTAGACTCCTGTTTCTGTTTTACCTGCTTTCACTATTCGCTGCGCTCTCGATTGCAATAACAATCACTATGTTGCACTTTTAGCATAAGCCCAGATCCCGGTTTGGGATCTGCAGATATGCACTACTGACTGCCGCTATGTGCAGTAGTAGTATGTGTACCAGTATTCCTGCGTGTTTTTCCCGCGCAGTGTGCACAACTTATTGTCACCTTTTTTAACATTTGCTCTGTAGCTTTTTAATTTCTCAGTACTGGATGAACTGAGCAGTTTGAGTCAGTGCTGAGCAGTTTGAGTCAGTGCTGGGCAGTTTGAGTCAGTGCTGAGCAGTTTGAGTCAGTGCTGAGCAGTTTGAGTCAGTGCTGGGCAGTTTGAGTCAGTGCTGAGTAGTTTGAGTCCGTGCTGGGCAGTTTGAGTCAGTGCTGAGCAGTTTGAGTCAGTGCTGGGCAGTTTGAGTCAGTGCTGAGCAGTTTGAGTCAGTGCTGAGCAGTTTGAGTCAGTGCTGGGCAGTTTGAGTCAGTGCTGAGTAGTTTGAGTCCGTGCTGGGCAGTTTGAGTCAGTGCTGAGTAGTTTGAGTCAGTGCTGGGCAGTTTGAGTCAGTGCTGAGTAGTTTGAGTCAGTGCTGAGCAGTTTGAGTCAGTGCTGAGTAGTTTGAGTCAGTGCTGAGCAGTTTGAGTCAGTGCTGAGTAGTTTGAGTCAGTGCTGAGCAGTTTGAGTCAGTGCTGAGTAGTTTGAGTAAGTGCTGAGTAGTTTGAGTCAGTGCTGAGTAATTTGAGTCAGTGCTGAGTAGTTTGAGTCAGTGCTGAGTAATTTGAGTCAGTGCTGAGTAATTTGAGTCCGTGCTGGGTAGTTTGAGTCAGTGCTGAGTAATTTGAGTCAGTGCTGAGTAATTTGAGTCGGGGCTTTAATATGGTATTCAATATCGACTCAGTGAATGCGTAAATCATTACCCAATAGCCAGTAAGGCAGAAAGCAGCACCAACTGCACTCTTCACCGTCTCCATCCCCGAACTCCGCCATCCCGCAGCTCTGTTGTCGGCTGCTGCTCGGCTACCCCAGTGCAGCAGGCCGGCGTGCAGCGGCACCTCACCATCGGGCCGAACTCGGAAATCCACCACAGGAATCTCATTGACGACTCGCCTGCATTTGCCAGTGAGTGTTCGATCAGCTCCCCACTTGATTGCATTCCCGCCCGCCTGTCTATCCCTTTCCCAGACTCTGTCCGACATCATTCCTCAGGGTAAGCCTTTGCTTTCTCCATTTGGTCTTTTTCTTTCAGCAGCTTCAACCGCAGCCTCCCATATCCTGGCCTCCCATTTGCCTCCGACAAGGGGATTCCTCATCCTGTTCGCCTCGGGGGAGGCGGAAGCAAAAGCAGAAGATGCATCTCCCAGGCCGCCGACAGCTGTCGCCTTCCTGCCCTTCCATGCCCCCCCCCCCAGATTCCCGACTTATTTTTCACCCCCTGTCAGATCCCGAATCCCCGCCTGCAAATCCGCCGCCCCGCTCCGCTCCCCAGCCGGCTGCGCATGCGCGGTCACCCCGGCCGCGTCGGCCGCTTGCGACCGGTCGCTGGGCCAGCTGAGCTCCTGCAGTCAGTCGCCCAACGCGTCGGCGACTCCGCTGATGTCCGGCCTGGCTGTCCGCGGCGCCGCCTCCGTCGCGCCAAATCGGCAAATCGAAGAGGCGCTCAGAATGGCGCCAGTGATCTGCCAGGGCGCGCTCCAGCGCAAGGTGGTGTACAAGAGCGGCCGGAAGCAGACCCGGTCCAGCTACGTCCGTTTCTGGGCGGAGCTGGTGGTCACCGAGAGCGGCAGCCACCCGCTGATCCGGCTGTACGCCGCCGCCAAGCCCTTCGCCAGCGACAGGCGCGAAGACTTCAAGCGGCAGTGCAAGAAGCAGCAGGACCTCAGCGACGCTTCCGTAGTTGTTTTTGAGAACACCAGCCAGTGCAGCGACCCAGAGCACACCTTCCAGATCAACTTTGACCTCTCTGGTGAGCTGGCGGACTGCTGCGGGATATGAGATGTCTGGGGGTATGGGATGTCTAAGTTGGGAGACGCTTGGGGTGTCTGGATAAATTTTAGTCTAGGGAAATGAGATACCTCAGGACTGCAAATGCTGTTCCTACACTTCAGGACTGTACAGTGTGGGGACTGTACTGTGTGGGGGCTGTACAGTATGGAGGCTGTACAGTGTGGGACTGTACAGTGTGAGACTGTACAGTGTGGGACTGTACAGTGTGGGGGTTGTACAGTGTGGGACTACTGTGTGGGGGCTGTGCAGGGTGGGGGCTGTACTGTGTGGGACTGTACAGTGTGGGACTGTACAGTGTGGGGGTTGTACAGTGTGGGACTACTGTGTGGGGGCTGTGCAGGGTGGGGGCTGTACTGTGTGGGACTGTACAGTGTGGGACTGTACAGTGTGGGGGTTGTACAGTGTGGGACTACTGTGTGGGGGCTGTGCAGGGTGGGGGCTGTACTGTGTGGGACTGTACAGTGTGGGACTGTACAGTGTGGGGGTTGTACAGTGTGGGACTACTGTGTGGGGGCTGTGCAGGGTGGGGGCTGTACTGTGTGGGACTGTACAGTGTGGGACTGTACAGTGTGGGGGTTGTACAGTGTGGGACTACTGTGTGGGGGCTGTGCAGGGTGGGGGCTGTACTGTGTGGGACTGTACAGTGTGGGACTGTACAGTGTGGGGGTTGTACAGTGTGGGACTACTGTGTGGGGGCTGTGCAGGGTGGGGGCTGTACTGTGTGGGACTGTACAGTGTGGGGCTGTACTGTGTGGGGGCTGTACTGTGTTAGGGTTGTACAGGGTGGGGACTGTACAGTGTTAGGGTTGTACAGGGTGGGGGCTGTACAGTTGGCGTTGGCGGGTGTAACAAAGCGGAGCTTGTTGAGCAGTCCACTCCAGCAGCAAGGGCACCGCAGTGAGGCAATCCAAAGCCGCTCCGGCCACTTGAGGGCGTAGGAAACTTCTACAGCAGCGGCTTCCATTTAAGGTGGCGGGGCAATTCTCAGCCGATGAACCCGAGGGGGGGGAGCTTTTATCAGCAGGTGCTCCGGCCTGAGTCACCTGTGCGCCCCTCTGTGCTCGGAACTGGCTGCTCACAGCGGCGGGAAAGATAAGCCCCATTTGACTTGTTATGCAACTTGAAGAGCGGAAATCTTTGACCTTCGGTTAGGATTCTTTGACCTTCAGTTCTTCCGGCTCTGGTCCGCTCCGGTTGCAGCCGTGCCAGGTATCCAATGGATGCATTGTTTGCTTGTGTGTCGCCTTTAGGCTAAATCTGAATTTCAAATTGCAAATTTAGCATCAGGAGATGCCGGATGCGCCCGCCTGCTAGCAGTTGAAATTCTGCTTATCAACGCCCGCTTACAGCCCTTGCCCTTCGTCAGTTATTATGCTGCTATTTCTAAGAATAGTGTCCGCTTGATTTACTGGAAACTGCCGGCGCGAAAACTTTTAAAGGGGATATTTCCGAGGGGATTCTCAAGTCCGCCAACCCCCGCCCCCCCGCCGGCCGCAGACCGGGTCGGCAGCTTCCGGCTGAACTCCTCGGAGGGCAAGTTCTGCAGCTACAAATACCGCGTGAGCCCCGGCAGCCGCAGGCAGACGCGCGACTTCTGGGTGGCGCAGATCAAGCGGGCCATCCAGCAGAGCAAGAAGGAGAAGTCGCTCATCGACTTCGAGGAGGACTCCGCGGAGGCCGGGGCCGCCGCTGCCGCACCGTCTGGCGTGGCGGCGAAGCGGGCGGCTGCGGGCAACCTGAACAACAACCGCAGCGAGAGCAGCCTGCACGTGATCGAGGAGAGCACCCAGCTGTGACCGGGGCTCGGAGTTCTCTCTGCTTGATCTCCTCTGTTTGCATATAGATGATCTAGGCGAGCTTTTCTCATTGCAGCCTACTGACTATTCAGTTATTAGTAATACTTGCGCAATTTTATAACTGTAATTCTTTGCAATCGGCTCCCATTAAGGCATACGGTTTTTGTTCACCGCCATCCAACCCCTGTCGCCCCCAGTTTTCTCCGGCAGGCTAGGTTTTTTATTATATTATAGCAAATACCCCGTTTTACCTGCGCACCGCTTCATGGCTGCCAGTTTGTTTCAATTTGCGCTCCAGCAGATACCATTTATACTCAAATTCTCTTTTATGCTGTTTTTGTTCTCCGCTTGCTGTTTGCGCACTCTGCCTTTTGCGCTGATCTCTGTGCTGGTCTCTGTCCTCTGTGTAACATTTTTGCTTCTTGTTATCTCAACTTTTTAGCCTATTGCGCAATAGTTGTTTGGCGAGCCAAAGTAACTGATTTGCCCCACCCTCCGGCCTCCTCAGGTGAGCTGGGCACCCAAACAAAATATTCACTGCGCTCTCCTGATCTCCTGATCCAGAAATCTATAATTGTCCTCAGAACGTCACGAAAACCTCAACCCCATGAGAACCTCAGAACCCCGTGGGAATCCTCAGAAAGCCATTAGAACCCCAGAATGTCACGAGAACCTCAGAACCTCATGAGAACCCCCAGAAAGCCATGAGAACCCCCAGAAAGCCATGAGAACCCTCAGAACGTCACGAAAACCTCAGAACCCGATAAGAGCCCCCAGAAAGCCATGAGAACCCTCAGAACGTCACGAGAACCTCAGAACCCCATGAGAACCCCCAGAAAGCCATGAGAATCCTCAGAACGTCATGAGAACCTCAGAACCTCATGAGAAGCCCAGGGCACCATGAAAACCCTAAAAATTATAAGAACCCTGAGAACGCCATGAGAACCTGAGAATGCCATGAGAACCCTCAGAACGCCATGAGAACCCCCAGAACGCCAAGTTCACCTACCCACTGACCGCCCCTGATGACCCGCCCACAGACCGGGCCGCCCCACTGCACACTGAAGCTGCTGTCTCCCAGCCGTGTACATAGCCCGAGCACATGCATATAGCGCACCACACCGCCGCCCTACCGTATCAATTTTGCTTCGCTCTCAGACCCCGCTAATTTGCCGCATTATCAAGGTGCAATTCTGACTGTCGCCAGCCAACCCATTGTTACCCTTTCACCGCCTCTGGTTTTACCTGTTGCTTTTTTCTATGAGCAATGACCCGGCTATTCCTATGAGCTTCTTCTGCCGATGGCTTTCCCTCCGATCGAACCAATGCCCCGCTGTTTATTGACTGTTCATTAACTGTTTGTGTACAGAATTACACTCCTGTTCGCCCTCACCGCCTCATCTCCTGGCGCCTGGCTTTACTAAACTTTTAATTAACCTGGGCCGCTGCTGGCTGGCTTTTCCTGGCTTCTGCCTTCATTTCCTGTGCGCACCTGCTGCGGTTTATTAGATTATAGCTTAGATAGCTTAGATGACTGCCTCACTTAAGGTAGAGTATTGCATCACTAGGGTGGATTGCTGCATCACTAGGGCAAATTTTTGCATCACTAGGGTGGATTGCTGTATCACTAGGGCAAATTGTTGCATCACTAGGGTAGATTAATGTATCATTAGGGTGGAGTTTTGCATCACTAGGGTAGATAATTGCATCACTAGGGTGGATTATTGCATCACTAGGGTAGATTATTGCATCACTAGGGTAGATTATTGTATCATAAGGGTGGGTTATTGCATCACTAGGGTAGATTATTGCATCACTAGGGTAGATTATTGTATCATAAGGGTGGGTTATTGCATCACTAGGGTAGATTATTGTATCATAAGGGTGGGTTATTGCATCACTAGGGTAGATTATTGCATCACTAGGGTAGATTAATGTATCATTAGGGTGGAGTTTTGCATCACTAGGGTAGATAATTGCATCACTAGGGTGGATTATTGCATCACTAGGGTAGATTATTGCATCACTAGGGTAGATTATTGTATCATAAGGGTGGGTTATTGCATCACTAGGGTAGATTATTGCATCACTAGGGTAGATTATTGTATCATAAGGGTGGGTTATTGCATCACTAGGGTAGATTATTGTATCATAAGGGTGGGTTATTGCATCACTAGGGTAGATTATTGCATCACTAGGGTAGATTATTGTATCATAAGGGTGGGTTATTGCATCACTAGGTTAGATTATTGTATCATAAGGGTGGGTTATTGCATCACTAGGGTAGATTATTGTATCATAAGGGTGGGTTATTGCATCACTAGGGTGGATTGTTGCATCACTAGGGTGGATTTTTGCATCACTAGGGTGGATTATTGTATCATTAGGGTGGGTTATTGCATCACTAGGGTGGATTATTGCATCATTAGGGTAGATTATTGTATCATTAGGGTGGGTTATTGCATCACTAGGGTGGATTGTTGCATCACTAGGGTGGAGTTTTGCATCACTAGGGTGGATTATTGTATCATTAGGGTGGATTTTTGCATCACTAGGGTGGATTATTGTATCATTAGGGTGGGTTATTGCATCACTAGGGTAGATTATTGTATCATTAGGGTGGGTTATTGCATCACTAGGTCAGATTACTGCATCAATACGTGGGACACGTGTCAAATATAAATGTTTACAATACAACACCATACCGAGCAGCTGCAGCGCATACCAGGTTGCATGGTTGCGTCACCAAACTGCTCATATTCAACCGGGTCCTCAGTAGGCATAGTAATTATCATTTAAGCTGGAGAAGTTTTTAAACATTTTTCTGCCAGTCTGCTTTAAGTGCAGCTGAACACAAATAGCATTTCACATGTAACTAGAGTTTTTAATAAAAAAGAACTGGTATCCATGGCAAATCTCAGTTGCTATGGCTGCATTCGAAGCAGATTTCACCAGAACATCCTCGCTCCCGACTCTGCAGTCCCAGCCTGCCGAGCCCCGTCAGCAGCAGCTGCGCCAGGTGCAGGCCGTGCACTGCCTGGACGCTGAGCTGCTCCGCTGCCCCCGGGGCAACCCGGAGCTTCGCGCCCGCCTCCTCCGCTGCCGCGCCTTTGCCCTCGCCGACTCGCCGTCGGGCGACCTGGCACTGAACTGCCCGCTGGCCGGCGCCGCCCTGGACGCTTACGCGGCCGAGGTGGACAGCCTGCAGCCCGGCAGCCTCAACAACTTCGCCGATGCGGCCTTGAAGCTGGCGGCGGGCTGCCAGAACCGCGCCGCCGAGTGGCAATCTGCGCTTGGCCCCGCCGCGCTGGACGGCCTGCTGGCGCCCTGCCGAGAGGCTGCGCCGCCAGCCACGGATGGCGGAGTCCGGCTTGGCGATCCCGTCGATGTCGAGCAGCGACTGCGCCAGGCGCAGCAGCAGCTGAAGAAGCAACAGGAGCCGCAGCGGCCACCGCCGCAAATTCAGAAACCGCCGCATCAGCATGCGCCAAACCGCGGAAGCTCCTTCGTCAGCGACAGTGGCGGTGGCAGCGGCGGCAGCGCCCTCCGTCCGCTGTTTGCCAGGCAGCAGCCGCCGCCTCCGCAGCCTCAGCCGCCGCAGCCTCCGGCCGCCGCTGGCCGTCCGCCGGCCCCGTCAGCCTTTGTGACGGCCAGGCGGCAGCTGCAAATCGATGCCGCCAAAACTGGCGGCGGAGGGGGCGGCGGCCCCGCCAAGCGGTCGCTGGGACCCAGCCGGCGGACGCCAACCTCCGGCTTCGTGCCGCCGTTCTCTCGTTCGAAGGCTGCCTCGCCACCGCCGCAGGAGCAGCAGCAGCAGAGGCCGCCGCAGCCCGCCGCCGCTGAGCCGGAGCTCTCCGAGGCGGCGGCCCTGGTGCAGGAGGACGAGCGCCTTCGCGGCCTGGACGTGAAGCTGGTGGAGACGATCCTGCGCGAGGTCATGGACTCGGCGCCCAGCATCGGCTGGGACGACATTGCCGGCCTGGAGTTCGCCAAAGCCACCATCAAGGAGATCATCGTGTTCCCCATGCTGCGGCCCGACATCTTCACCGGCATCCGCGGCCCGCCCAAGGGCCTCCTGCTGTTCGGGCCGCCCGGCACCGGCAAGTCGCTGATCGGCCGCTGCATCGCCTCGGTGTCCGGCGCCACCTTCTTCAACATCTCGGCCAGCAGCCTCACCTCCAAGTGGGTGGGCGAGGGTGAGAAACTCGTCCGCGCCCTGTTCGCCGTGGCCCGCTGCCGCGCCCCCTCAGTGGTGTTCATCGACGAGGTCGACTCGCTGCTGTCGGCGCGCTCGGAGTCCGAGCACGAGTCCTCCCGCCGGATGAAGACGGAGTTCCTCGTGCAGCTGGACGGTATCGGCACTGAGGCGGAGGAGCGCCTGCTGGTCATCGGCGCCACCAACCGGCCGCAGGAGCTGGACGACGCGGCCCGGCGGCGATTCGTCAAGCGGCTGTACATCCCGCTGCCCGAGGCCGTCGGCCGCCGGCAGATCGTCGAACGGATGCTGGTCGGTCAGAGCCACAGCCTGGCCGAGGCCGACATTGAGCACATCGTGACCGCCACGGACGGCTACAGCGGGGCCGACGTGGCCAACCTGGTAGGTGGCCGGTTGCGGATCAGCGGTGGATAAGCTCCCTGTTTGCAGAGTGGTGGATAAGCTCCCTGTTTGCAGAGTGGTGGATAAGCTCCCTGTTTGCAGGGCGGTGGATAAGCTCCCTGTTTGCAGGGTGGTGGATAAGCTCCCTGTTTGCAGGGCGGTGGATAAGCTCCCTGTTTGCAGGGCGGTGGATAAGCTCCCTGTTTGCAGGGCGGTGGATAAGCTCCCTGTTTGCAGGGCGGTGGATAAGCTCCCTGTTTGCAGGGCGGTGGATAAGCTCCCTGTTTGCAGAGTGGTGGATAAGCTCCCTGTTTGCAGGGCGGTGGATAAGCTCCCTGTTTGCAGGGCGGTGGATAAGCTCCCTGTTTGCAGGGCGGTGGATAAGCTCCTTGTTTGCAGGGCAGTGGATAAGCTCCCTGTTTGCAGGGCGGTGGATAAGCTCCCTGTTTGCAGGGCGGTGGATAAGCTCCCTGTTTGCAGGGCGGTGGATAAGCTCCCTGTTTGCAGGGCGGTGGATAAGCTCCCTGTTTGCAGGCTCAAACGACTGCAATGCGATGAAGAGGCGACAGCTGAGTCGCGAGCGCATCACACGAGTTGCAGAATCGTAAGAGTCGCAAAAAAGTCGTCCAAGAGTCGTCGTGTTGGCGCTTAACTTACTACTCACTCAAGTAGAATAAGTAGAGTTGCTATAGATGCGAAATGCGATTCAAATTCATAAATCGACGCAGATGCGCTTCAATTGCAACTCGGGGACTCTGCAGTGACCTCAAGGACCCCAGAGCCACCTGCATCGCCCCAGAGCCACCTTCATCGCCCCAGAGCAACCTGCATCGCCCCAGAGCCACCTGCATCGCCCCAGAGCACTTGCATCGCCCCAGAGCCACTTGCATCGCCCCAGAGCCACTTGCATCGCCCCAGAGCCACTTGCATCGCCCCAGAGCCACTTCAAAGTCGCAGGCCACTCTGACAAATTTTTGGCAACTTTTACCGTAACGGCGTTTTAGAGTCAGTTCTTTCCTATTGTACCTGTGTTATCTGCAACTACTCTGCAACTACTCTGCAAATGCTCATGATTTCCACTTCCGGCAGGTGCGCGAGGCGGCGCTGGGCCCGGTGCGCAGCATCCCGCTGGACCGCATCCGCAGCATCTCCGTCAGCGCCGTGAGGCCCATCGGCCCGCAGGACTTCGAGGAGGCGCTCACGCAGGCACGGGCCTCCGTGCTGCCGAGCGACCTGGTGCACTACGCCAACTGGAACCAGAGCTACGGCAGCTACCGGCGGATGGTCTGAGTGCACTGTCTGTCTGTCTGTCTGTCTGTCTGTCTGTCTGTCTGTCTGTCTGTCTGTCTGTCTGTCTGTCTGTCTGTCTGTCTGTCTGTCTGTCTGTCTGTCTGTCTGTGTCTGTCTGTCTTTCTTGTCTGTCTATCTGTCTGTCTGTCTGTCTGTCTGTCTGTCTGTCTGTCTGTCTGTCTGTCTGTCTGTCTGTCTGCCTATCTGTCTGTCTGTCTGTCTGTCTGTCTGTCTGTCTGTCTGTCTGTCTGTCTGTCTGTCTGTCTGTCTGTCTGTCTGTGTGTCTGTCTCTGTCTGTCTGCCTGTGTCTCTGTCTGTCTGTCTGTCTGTCTGTCTGTCTGTCTGTCTGTCTGTCTGTCTGTCTGTCTGTCTGTCTTCGCCAACAAAAAGGTGTCCCTAAGCTCGACCAACTGTCAGTTGTTCTTAATATTCTGCATTCGGCTTGGTGACTAAAAAAGTTAAAAATTAGAAATCCAAAGCAAAGTTCAGAGTCCCTTCCTGGCATGCATTTCCCAAGCTGTTCCGCGTTCGCTCACGCCCGCATTTTGCCGTTTTTTTATTTCAGCTTTTATTCCCGCATTCCGGTGCAAATATTTTTTGCGTTGTTATGCAAATCCCTGGGCAGAGAGATCACCCAGGTTTCCAATAAAGAAGAAATAAAGAGTCCCCATTCTGTGCCAAGTAACGGAAATTGTGCTGGCAACTTCGTGTGAATTGAATTTGCTGGGTGGCTTGCGTTTGAATTGAAACTTTATTTGCTTTTCTTGGCGGCGGTCTCGGAGTCATGGGATAAACGTTCCGAGAGGCTGGCTGCTCAGCCTGAGGATCTGGGAAGCTGGCTGCTCAGCCTGAGAATCTGGGAAGCTGGCTGCTCAACCTGAGGATCTGGGAGGCTGGCTGCTCAGCCTGAGGATCTGGGAAGCTGGCTGCTCAGCCTGAGGATCTGGGAAGCTGGCTGCTCAGCCTGAGGATCTGGGAGGCTGGCTGCTCAGCCTGAGGATCTGGGAGGCTGGCTGCTCAGCCTGAGGATCTGGGAGGCTGGCTGCTCAGCCTGAGAATCTGGGAAGCTGGCTGCTCAGCCTGAGAATCTGGGAAGCTGGCTGCTCAGCCTGAGGATCTGGGAGGCTGGCTGCTCAGCCTGAGGATCTGGGAGGCTGGCTGCTCAGCCTGAGAATCTGGGAGGCTGGCTGCTCAGCCTGAGAATCTGGGAAGCTGGCTGCTCAGCCTGAGAATCTGGGAGGCTGGCTGCTCAGCCTGAGAATCTGGGAAGCTGGCTGCTCAGTTTAAGTGCACCCGGTTTCGTTTCAAAATGGTACATGTACATTATTTTTCAAGGACACTGGACTTGCAGACACCTGCGCAGATTCAGTTGGTCATTTGGGGCAGACTTCAAATATTCAGACTTTAAATGTTAAAGCTGTATGCTACTTGTAAGAGTAGTGCGCAGGAGTATTTTAGTATCTGTTCGGTCAAATTCAAATTAAGCAATTTTCATATGCAGGAAAAAGACATTTGAAGACAGCAGCTCTCTTGGCAAGATATTTTTGCCCAAGTTGATTAGCAGATATTGCGCATTGATCACCCGTTTGGCACAGCAATGCCACGTTCAAGTGGGATTATACTGAGAAATGCTGTTTTTAAGCTCTTCGGCTGAGAGCTGGAGCGGCCGGATTGCCAGGGCTGCTCCAGCCAGCCAGCCATTGTGTCTCAGTGCTCAAATCTGGCTTCAAGCACCAACAAAGTGGCTGCCCCGCTGTCCTCCCACGCTCTCGATTTCGCCCGTCCACTTCTCGGAAGACCGGAGCGCGCGCTGGCCGCGGCCGGGGCCGGGTACATGTAGGGAGGGGGGGGACAAGTTTCAAGAGCTGTGCAGCGATCTCCGCCATGCCCTTCCCACCCTCAGCGCGTGATAATCTGGCGCGCGTGCCGGGAAAAAATCAATCGGGATTGGCACTACCGGGGCAGGGCAGCCGCGCGCACCTCGCACTGAATAAACTGGAGAGGCAGCGGCTGTGGCATTGGCCGGGCCGGGACGGCCAATGGCGGAGGCGGTGGCCCGGCTTGAAAACGCTGGGCGCTGCGCTCCAAGCCGCCCCTCGGCGAGCAGCTCGCGGCACCCGGGCGCGGCCAATGCAGTCCAAGCCCAACGGCCCACTGCAGACCCATCGCAGCGGCGGCCACGGCCGCTCGACCGGCGCCGAGTACGCGGCGCTGACGGCCGTCTCACGGCAAAGCCTCCTCAGCAACGTGCGCGGCATGGGCGCGGTACGGCGCGCGCCCTCCGACAATTTCTCCGTGGGCTCCAGCGCCAACGCCAACCGGTGCAACCTGACGCTACGCGAGATGCGCAAGCAGCGCCGGCGCGACATGAAGGAGCGATTTGGCGCCGGCGCCCCTGGCGGAGGCGCGGTCGGTGGCGCCGGTTGTGCGGGCGGCGGCGCCTGCGCTTCATCGGGCGCCAGGTATTCGCGGCGATACCTCGGCAGCCGCATTGTGTTCGACCCCGCCGGGCAGTTCATCCACTGGTGGTGCACCGTGGTGTCCCTGGCCTTCCTGTACAACCTGTGGGTGATCCTGTTCCGCGTGGCCTTCATGGAGATCGAGGCCTCCACCATGAAGGTCTGGTTCCCCTGGACTACACCATGGACCTCATCTACCTGCTGGACATCGCCGTGTCCTTTCGCACCGGCTACCTGGAGGACGGCGTGCTGCAGACGGACCAGGTGAAGATGCGCCTGCACTACATGGACAGCACCCGCTTCTACATCGACTGCCTGTGCATGCTGCCTCTGGACCTGCTGTACCTGTCCTTCGACTTCCAGTCCATCGTGCGCGCCTTCCGCCTCTGCAAGGTGTACAAATTCTTCCAGTTTCTGGACCGCACGGAGCGCCACGCCAACTACCCGAACCTCATCCGCTCGCTGAAGCTGGGCCACTACCTCATGCTCATCATCCACACCAACGCCTGCGTGCTGAAGCTGGTCATCCAGAACAACCCGGACTTTCTGTCGCACGCCCACCTGCACAACGACAGCTGGCGGGCGGAGCTGTGGTACTTCCCCAACCCCAACACCAGCAGGGTGGATGAGCAGTACCTGTTCTCTCTGTACTGGAGCAGCATGGCCGTGTCGCTCATGGCCGAGATGCCCAAGCCCAACGCGCTCTGGCACTACGTGTTCGTCATCTGCGAGATCGTCTTCTGCCTGCTGCTGTTCGCCACCGTGCTGGGCCACGTCTCCAACATTGTGGCCAACACCAGCATGGCCCGCCGCGACTTCCAGGGTGAGTCAGTGAGCCTGCGGGTGTCTGCTGCAGTCCTGGGTGTCTGCTGCAGTTCTGGGTGTCTGCTGCAGTTCTGGGTGTCTGCTGCAGTCCTGGATGTCTGCTGCAGTCCTGGGTGTCTGCTGCAGTCCTGGGTGTCTGCTGCAGTCCTGGGTGTCTGCTGCAGTCCTGGGTGTCTGCTGCAGTTCTGGGTGTCTGCTGCAGTCCTGGGTGTCTGCTGCAGTCAGGGGTGTCTGCTGCAGTCCTGGGTGTCTGCTGCAGTCAGGGGTGTCTGCTGCAGTAACGGGGTGTCCAGTCAGTTATTTCGAAGAAATCTCGTCACTTCTGAGACAATAATCTTAAGCGGCTCAGCGAAGGCTCTCAGCCAAAAAGTGAGTCCAGATCTTGGCTGGGTGAGAGCAGCCTATGAAAGCAGCGCAGTGCAAAAGTACACGGTGACCGGCTGCGCAGCCGCCAGCCCGCCTGCAGGCACTGCAAATTTAAAGGAAAGAAAACAAATTTTTCTCACACATGCGGAGGCCAGAGACAGCAAATTAGATTGGCCGTCTTGTCCTGTGACAGCTGGGCCCAGCCCGCACTGCTCAGAAATCCCAAGGATTAGCTGTAGCGGCTGGTAGTGCATCGGGACCCTAAGGGAAATATTCCGGGTGTCGAAATTTATCCTCAGCTGGGAAGGCGCTTATCTTGAGAGATCGAAATGACCTCATTGCGGTAAATGCTGGGCAGAGTATGGAGAGCAGACTTGGGGATGCGGTGTCCATGGCCTGCGGTCCATGGCCATAGACAACTGGCACCGGGGTTAGGGAGAAACTCAAGGTGGTAAATTGCCAAATTAGTGTTGAAATCAGGAAATTCTTATAATTTCCTGTGCGTTCTATGATGAAATTGAGTCCTCGAAATTCCCATAAACTTGAGCGAACATGCCACAGCTCAAATGTAGTTGCTGAGATGCCACAGCTCAAATGTAGTTGCTGAGATGCCACAGCTCAAATGTAGTTGCTGAGATGCCACAGCTCAAAGGGGAATTGCTGAGATGCCACAGCTCAAAGGGGAATTGCTGAGATGCCACAGCTCAAAGGGGAATTGCTGAGATGCCACAGCTCAAAGAAGAATTGATGAGATGCCACAGCTCAAAGGGGAATTGCTGAGATGCCACAGCTCAAAGGGGAATTGCTGAGATGCCACAGCTCAAATGTAGTTGCTGAGATGCCACAGCTCAAAGGGGAATTGCTGAGATGCCACAGCTCAAAGAAGAATTGATGAGATGCCACAGCTCAAAGGGGAATTGCAGAGATGCCAGAGTCCACTGGTTGCATGAGGTCAATGAGACACTTTGTCTTTAAAAGAAATGATTGCAGAGCCACTCTAGTATAAAGGAACTGCTCTTTCTTCCCAAAAGGGGCTGAGAGCCGGGAGTCTTAAGTAATCCCATGGATTTCCCTTTAGCAGCGCACAGTTGTGAACTGGTTGGGCACTTTACGACCTGACCGTGGGCCCTGCTTGCAGGGGGCACAGGTGGGACCTCGCACCCACCGCCTCATCCCAGCGCGTGACTCGGTGCTCCGGCGGCCGGAACTGCCGCAGACCCGCTGTGAGCCCTCAGCCAGCCGGGTTCGCGAAGTCTCAATGAGTTACGAGGCCGCTCGGCTGCAGCCCAGCAAGCCGGTGTTGCCGGCCAGCTGCAGCCGTAGATCACCGCGGCCCCTCCCGTCCCAGTTCCGCTTCTCTCATCGGAGCACTTTCCTACAGGCCCACCCCGGGGCGGGGGTTGCTGCGGTCTCGAGTCCCCAAATCCCCGCTCCCGTCATCGCGGCACATCAGCGGCAAATCCCTTTCGCATGATGACGCTCTCGCGAAAGCTGGGCATAAACTCGAGCCGGCTGCCCGGATTGCTGCGCCCGAGGGGATCAGCGAGATGGGAAGGCGGCGGCGGCTTGCACAGAAATCTCCCGGATCGCTTGAGCACCCGTGACTTCCCACAGTGACTCATCCTATCGGCCCAGAGCTGATTGAGGAGGCTGGGGCCGGCGTCATCTTTCAGATCTTCAGCTCGAGAGGCCACTGCAGACAAGTTCTGAGCCTCAAAGAAATTCTCGCCCATTCCGCGTCTCCCCTTTCTTATTCCCCAGCGTCCTCCCGCACTGCTCCCTATTAGTTCTCACCTGAGTCCCCCCGCCGCTCCCCCTGTTCCCCTCTTCCCTTCTTTGTTTTTCTTTTCCATGGAGCGCAGAGCGGGCGGGGGCTCTCGCGTGTCGGGGGTGGCGCCAGCACTCAGAGCTGCGCGCGCCGCCTATCCGGAAACTCAGCCAGGCTCCGCCATCATTTCTGGCCGGCTTTATTGCCGCTAATTAAAGGTGCATGAGGGGAGCCGCGCCCGCACTCTCTCTCTCTCTCTCTCACTGCCGAGGCAACTGGGCCCGCCAGCTGCCGGGAGTCGGCAGAGCCTCCCAGCCGGATTTTCCCACTCGGGAGCGATAAAAATAAAAGTTGCTGCATCGGCTTCAAGACGCAGTGGCAGACGCAGAGGCACGGGCGGTGCAAACGGCACAGATCCACCTTGATTTCGGGCCCGGGCAGCTGGGCCAACCCCCAGGGAGTGTACATGCCTGGTGATGAGAAAGTCAAGGCTCAAAACCTCCTCACTGGCTGCAGGTTGCCTGTTGCATTGCTGTAATAAATAGCCTGGCTGTCACAGCCAAGTTACTTGCTAAAATCGAGACAGAAACGGCTGGACGCAGAACGAAACGGAGACAAAACAGAACACAGGTGAAACTAGAAGGGAAGAACAGACGAGACACAAAAGCAGAAGATAGAAAAGCAAGACACAGAAGCAGAAGATAAAAAAGCAAACAGGAAACAAAAGCAGAAAATAGAAAAGCGAGGAAGACACAAAAGCAGAAGATAGAAAAGCAAGCAGGACACAAAAGCAGAAGATAGAAAAGCTAGCAGGACACAAAAGCAGAAGATAAAAAAGCATGACACAAAAGCAGAAGATAAAGGAGGAAACAAAAGCAGAAGATAGAAAAAGAGGAAACAAAAGCAGAAGATAGAGAAGCAAGGAAGACACAAAAGCAGAAGATAGAAAAGCTAGCAGGACACAAAAGCAGAAGATAAAAAAGCATGACACAAAAGCAGAAGATAAAGGAGGAAACAAAAGCAGAAGATAGAAAAAGAGGAAACAAAAGCAGAAGATAGAGAAGCAAGGAAGACACAAAAGCAGAAGATAGAAAAGCTAGCAGGACACAAAAGCAGAAGATAGAAAAGCTAGCAGGACACAAAAGCAGAAGATAGAAAAGCATGACACAAAAGCAGAAGATAAAGGAGGAAACAAAAGCAGAAGATAGAAAAAGAGGAAACAAAAGCAGAAGATAGAGAAGCAAGGAAGACACAAAAGCAGAAGATAGAAAAGCTAGCAGGACACAAAAGCAGAAGATAAAAAAGCAAGACACAAAAGCAGAAGATAGAAAAGCTAGCAGGACACAAAAGCAGAAGATAGAAAAGCTAGCAGGACACAAAAGCAGAAGATAAAAAAGCAAGACACAAAAGCAGAAGATAGAAAAAGAGGTAACAAAAGCAGAAGACACAGACGAAGCCGTGAATGCCGAGCCCAGAAGCACACCAGCCGCAGGTTGAAGGTTCCCGATGTACTTTGCTCGCACTGGCGGAGCCCAAGGACCGGAGCCGTGGGGTCAGGTCTCCCAGCCGTGACGCACAGGCTGTAATGAACTGCTTTCTTCGGGCTGGGCTGTCTGATTGACAGCCGAGGCGGGCATTGTTGGCCTCCGCCTGGGTGTTTCATCCCGGCATCCCCTTGCTAAACAGGCAGGCCTGAGGGAAGGCGCAGCGCGCAAAGCGAATTCGGCGGCTCCCCCAGCCTGCGCTGGTCTGCAAGGCGCGGCCCGCCCGGCTTATGCGGCCTCACACCCCGGGGGTTTGCCGACCAGAGCGCGCACCGCTTCTTCATCATTCGCGGCCGCCGAGGCGACTTTGCTGAAAGACTGAAGTCTGCATTGTCTGCTGCTTTCGCTGCGCTGTTGCCCTCCTCTTGTAGCCGCTGCTCTGCTTTGCGAACTGATGGATTTGCCAGCAAGCAGGACACTGCGGGAGCTGGGGGGGGGGCAACTGCTGCTGCAGCTGATGGATACTGACTTGTTCAGGGTGAAGCCGCTCTACCGGACCCCTGTGCTACCGGTCAGACCCCTGTGCTACCGGTCAGGCCCCTGTGCTACCGGTCAGACCCCTGTGCTACCGGTCAGACCCCTGTGCTACCGGTCAGGCCCCTGTGCTACCGGTCAGGCCCCTGTGCTACCGGTCAGACCCCTGTGCTATCGGTCAGGCCCCTGTGCTACCGGTCAGACCCCTGTGCTACCGGTCAGGCCCCTGTGCTACCGGTCAGACCCTGTGCTACCGGTCAGACCCCTGTGCTACCGGTCAGGCCCCTGTGCTACCGGTCAGGCCCCTGTGCTACCCGTCAGACCCCTGTGCTACCGGTCAGGCCCTTGTGCTACCGGTCAGACCCCTGTGCTACCGGTCAGGCCCCTGTGCTACCGAGCAAACCACTGTGCTACCGGTCGCATCCCTGTGCTACCGAGCAAACCACTGTGCTACCGGTCGCATCCCTGTGTTACCGGTCGCATCCCTGTGCTACCGGTCGCATCCCTGTGATACCGGTCGCATCCCTGTGCTACTGGTCGCATCCCTGTGATACCGGTCGCATCCCTGTGCTACCGGTCGCATCCCTGTGCTACCGGTCGCATCCCTGTGTTACCGGTCGCATCCCTGTGATACCGGTCGCATCCCTGTGCTACTGGTCGCATCCCTGTGATACCGGTCGCATCCCTGTGCTACCGGTCGCATCCCTGTGCTACCGGTCGCATCCCTGTGTTACCGGTCGCATCCCTGTGATACTGGTCGCATCCCTGTGCTACCGGTCGCATCCCTGCCCTGCAGACATCACGAGTGCTACTCACAGCCTCTAATTTGCCCCACCCTATCAGAGCTCCGCAGGGTTGCAAGCCAATAAACAGTTTAATCTTCACCGAGCAGGCGGTCCTGAGGCTCTTCACTGACTCCGCTGCCCCGGAAACGGGATGAGCGCCCTGAAGAGAGGCGCCCCCGGGGCGGCAGAAGACGCGAGTTCGCGGCACGCATTACAAAAAATTGCGGGGAACCGATCTCATCGCGATTGCATTCGATGTCCGCGAAAGAGTCGAGAGAGAGAGAGGGGGAGGGGGGCAGCGCGGAGTCGCGGCCAAATTTCGGTGCCTCCAGTTTTGGCAGACGCGCTGAGAGTTGCCCCCGCCTTGCCGACCGAAAGTTGGTCCGGAATCGATTTTGCCGGGGGGGGGGGGGTCGAACAGGACCCGGAGGGCGGCGGCGCTGAGGAGCGTACACGCCACTTACACTGGTCTCTGGCTCTTCAAGCACTGCGGGGAGGGTCGGGAGAGAGCGCGGGGGCAGGGCAGCCACAAGCAGACAGGGCGCAGCAGTTCCGGTCCCACTGCCGACTCGCGACGGCAGCCAACAAAACAGAAATTCCGCTTTTATAACCCGCTTAACAATCCTCTGATTTCACCGCTGAGCTGCCTGTCATTTGGACCTGGCTGCCAGGAGCTGCGCCCTGCTCATTTCATTAGGCTGGGCAGCGGTGACCGCCCTGGCCGCTGCAGCCGCAGAAATCAAATTAAACTTGTCGGCGGCTTGCGACTCCCGGCTGGAGATAAACGGCCCAGCCGGGGGGAAGGGGGGGACTCGAGCGCCTCTTCCAATAATTGATCGATTTTTTCAGCTCCACTTGGAATCCTCGCAGTGACTGACAGGCGGACTGGGCCGAGCTGATTGAGCTGTGGGGGGAGCTTCTTGCTGCTCCAGCACTTTCTTCTCCAGGGGTGTCGCTGCGTCTGTAAACAGAACTCGGTTATTGGGAGGCTGGGGCAGCCTCATGTGATCCCAGGCCACTGGTGCCCGCCTCATCTCTGCCCGGTCTGGCTGCAAAGCCTCTCTTGTTATTGTTGGAGCTTTGCAGCAGCTTCTTCATCCTGCATTTTGTCCGCTGCGGCGCCCCGTCTCTGACCTGCCGACTCTCACTCTGTCCTTCTGACTCTCACTCTGTCCTTCTGACTCTCACTCTGTCCTTCTGACTCTCACTCTGTCCTTCTAACTCTCACTCTGTCCTTCTGACTCTCACTCTGTCCTTCTAACTCTCACTCTGTCCTTCTAACTCTCACTCTGTCCTTCTAACTCTCACTCTGTCCTTCTGACTCTCACTCTGTCCTTCTGACTCTCACTCTGTCCTTCTAACTCTCACTCTGTCCTTCTGACTCTCACTCTGTCCTTCTGACTATCACTCTGTCCTTTTAACTCTCAGTCTGTCCTTCTGACTCTCACTCTGTCCTTCTGACTCTCACTCTGTCTTTCTGACTCTCACTCTGTCCTTCTGACTCTCACTCTGTCCTTCTGACTCTCACTCTGTCCTTCTGACTCTCACTCTGTCCTTCTGACTCTCACTCTGTCCTTTTAACTCTCAGTCTGTCCTTCTGACTCTCACTCTGTCCTTCTGACTCTCACTCTGTCCTTCTGACTCTCACTCTGTCCTTCTGACTCTCACTCTGTCCTTCTGACTCTCACTCTGTCCTTTTAACTCTCAGTCTGTCCTTCTGACTCTCACTCTGTCCTTCTGACTCTCTCTGCCTCTGTCTTTCTCCCTGCCCCTCTCACTCTGACTCTGTCCTTCTGTCTCCCTGTCCCTCTGACTCTCTGACTCTGTCCCGCTGTCTCTCCTTGCCTCTCCCTCTCTAGCAGCCGCCAAGATTTACCAAGCGTGCGCTTTGACCCTCCACCCCGCAGCCCACCTGGACGCGGTGAAGATCTACATGAACCTACGTAGGGTGCCGCAGAGTCTGCAGTCCAAGGTGATCCGCTGGTTCGACTACCTGTGGAGCTCCCACAAGACGGTGGACGAGGAGAAGATCCTGTCCCTGCTGCCGGACAAGCTCAAGGCCGAGATGGCCATCCACGTGCACCTGGACACGCTGAAGCAGGTGGAGATGTTCCAGAACACCGAGGAGGGCTTCCTGTCCGACCTGGTGCTCCGCCTGCGGCCTGTGCTGTTCTCACCTGGCGACTTCGTGTGCAGGAAAGGTGAGTTAATGGGCTGGGACTGTGCAGTCTGGGTCTCTGTCTGCTCAGGAGTGCATGCAGATGGCTGCATCAGTCTGACGGATTGAGCGGTTTCTCACGTTTCTCGCTATGCTGGGCCGTGTCTCTCATGTCTCACAGTGTCTCTCATGTCTCACAGTGTCTCTCATGTCTCACAGTGTCTCTCATGTCTCACAGTGTCTCTCATGTCTCACAGTGTCTCTCATGTCTCACAGTGTCTCTCATGTCTCACAGTGTCTCTCACGTCTCACAGTGTCTCTCATGTCTCACAGTGTCTCTCATGTCTCACAGTGTCTCTCATGTCTCACAGTGTCTCTCATGTCTCACAGTGTCTCTCATGTCTCCCAATGTCTCTCATGTCTCACAGTGTCTCTCATGTCTCACAGTGTCTCTCATGTCTCCCAATGTCTCTCATGTCTCACAGTGTCTCTCATGTCTCACAGTGTCTCTCATGTCTCACAGTGTCTCTCACGTCTCACAATGTCTCTCATGTCTCAGGATCTCAAAACTATTCCAGATGCTGCAGGTTTCACAGGTGTCACAGACTTCACAGGTGTCACAGGTGTCACAGGTGTCACAGGTGTCACAGGTGTCACAGGTGTCACAGGTGTCACAGGTGTCACAGGTGTCACAGGTGTCACAGATTTCACAGGTCGCAAGCCTCACAGGACTCACAGACCCCGCCTGCCTCAGAAGTCGCACCTTCCCAGTTCATCAATTTAAAAGGAAGCGACACCACCTGCCCAGACTCCTTCAAGCATTCGAGCAGGAAATGAGCACAGGGCATCACGCCAGGCCAATAAGACCCTCCTGCAGCTCTTGGCACGTGACGCCAGCTATTTTTATCGGAATTAAAAGAAGAAGCGGCGGCCGGCGAAGGAGCGCCGAAGGGGGGGGGGGCTTTTGGATGCGCAGGCGGCTGGGGCAGGCGGTCGGTCGGTCGGGCGGGCGGGCACGTTCTGCAGGCAGCTCTGGGCGGAGCCGCGGCGGCCGGGCGATAAGCAGGGGGGGGATTGCGCCGGCCAACTGACATTTTTGGCCGGGCGATAAGCCGGGACAGCGGGTCTCAGACACCGGCGCTGCGGCAGGGTGAAGAATCGGATGGGGGGCATCGAGAGGGCCGGCAGGCGAAGCGGCGGCCTGCACTTCACGGATTTGATTGTCAGTATTCCCCACCCCAATCGCAACCTGTTTACGTCGGTCAGTGTGGGAATAGGAAGGCCGAGTCTTGGCGGGCAGCCTGCCCCAACTGCACTTGAACAGGGTTGGCGCAGCCTCATCGGGGCTGGCAGATGCACTTTTAACTGGTAGAGACTTTCCGAGTTCCTGTTCGATGGCGGCTGAGATCTGCTGTGCTTACAGGCGAAGAGGCAGATTCAAGAAGCGGAGAGGCAGATTCAAGGAGGGAGCGGCAGATTCGAGGAGCGGAGAGGCAGATTCACGGAGCGGAGAGGCAGATTCAAGGAGCGGAGAGGCAGATTCGAGGAGCGGAGAGGCAGATTCAAGGAGCGGAGAGGCAGATTCAAGGAGCGGAGAGGCAGATTCGAGGAGCGGAGAGGCAGATTCAAGGAGCGGAGAGGCAGATTCAAGGAGCGGAGAGGCAGATTCAAGGAGCGGAGAGGCAGATTCGAGGAGCGGAGAGGCAGATTCGAGGAGCCATTGCATTGCACCGGAACCCTTCCCCACCCCCGCAGGCGAGGTGGGCAAGCACATGTACATCATCAGCCGCGGCAAGCTGCAGGTGGTGGCGGAGGACTGCAAGAAGGTACTGGCCACACTGCGGCCCGGCAGTTACTTCGGCGAGCTGTCAATCCTCAACATGGGCACCATGGGCAACCGGCGCACGGCCTCGGTGAAGTCCGTGGGCTACTCGGACCTGTTCTGCCTGTCCAAGACCGACCTGTGGGACGTGCTGAAGGACTACCCGGCCGCCAGGGTCAAGCTGGAGGCCATCGCGGCCAAGCGACTGCAGGCCTTCAAGAAGAAGCCGATTGAGGAAGGTGAGGCACTCAAGGCACCGGTGCTGGCGAGGGCTTCTTTCTGCTGCAGCTGCCGCGCCCAGATCGGCTGTGTTTAAGCAGTGTTTAGGCTGTGTTTAAGCAGTGTTTAGGCTGTGTTTAGTCTGTGTTTAGGCTGTGTTTAGGCTGTGTTTAGGCCGTGTTTAGTCTGTGTTTAGGCTGTGTTTAGGCTATGTTTAGGCTGTGTTTAGGCTATGTTTAGGCTGTGTTTAGGCTATGTTTAGGCTGTGTTTAGGCTATGTTTAGGCTGTGTTTAGGCTGTGTTTAGTCTGTGTTTAGGCTGTGTTTAGGCTGTGTTTAGTCTGTGTTTAGGCTGTGTTTAGGCTGTGTTTATGTTGTGTTTAGACTGTTTATGCTGCATGCTTATATTGTGTATTAGACTATGTTTATGTTCTATTTATACTGCGGTTAGGTGCGTTTATTTTTTTAGGCTGTGTTTAGGCTGTGTTTAGGCTGTGTTTAGGCTGTGTTTAGGCTGTGTTTAGGCTGTGTTTAGGCTGTGTTTAGGCTGTGTTTAGGCTGTGTTTAGGCTGTGTTTAGGCTGTGTTTACCCACTCGAGGCGAGATCGCTTGAGCAGCTGCGTCAGCAAATCCAGTTTGAGTCCCGGGAGAATTGAAAAGCAAAATTGGCCCCGGGGTCTTTGAGGCGCCTCGCTCAGTCAATCAGGGAGCAAAACTCGGCCAGGTTTTGTTGAGTCCCCGCGGACTCAGGTGAACTGCCTTCTGCGGCAGCAGCAGCAGGGGTGGGGTGGGGGTTCATTAGCCAGTGGCGCCTTTGTTGGAGCCAGGGGAGTTCTCAAATTAATTTATTGCTCAGCCAGTGCAAAACGTGATGTTTGCGTGTGGAGAACTGCCGCTGACATAACTGCGGGCGGGATTCGAGCCCGTGTGGCCTGTTTGAAAGCGGAACTTCAGTAGGTATTCGCGATAGCCTACTAAAGAGTAGCAATGAAAGAGTTTGAAGCTGCTCGTAGTTTTCAAATTTCATGCAAAATGGTGAATCAAAAGTTTCTTGGCTTGGCGATGCCACAAGAGAGGAGATTTCAAAAACCGGAGTGGCCCTCCCGCAGCGAACCTGAACCGCAGCCAGAGCACCCCCGGCCTGGTGGAGTCCAGCGGCAAGGTGCCCATCGAGGTCATGACCTTGGCGGCCAGGGTCGGCGGCAGCGGCGTCGGTGGCTGCGGCGGCTGTGGCGCCAACCAGCTGCACTGCTCCAGCTTCGAGCTGCATCACAACCAGCAGCACCGGGGCTCCATCGCCTGCGGCCTTCAGCAGCCGCAGCAGTCTGGGGCCGGCGAGGCGGCGAAACCCCCCGCTATGCCGCCGCCGCCGCCGCCGCCGCCGCCGCCGCCGCTTCCCACGCAGCCAGCGCTGCTGCCGCCGCCTCGGTTCTGCGTCGATCCGCCGACTCCAAGCGAGGCCGGCGGCAGCGGCGGCGGCGGCGGCGGCCTGCAGTGCGAGCTGAACCGCCTCAACCGGCGGCTGGCGCTGCTGGAGGCGGAGAACGCCACCCTCAACCTGAAGCTCAACCACCAGCAGTGGCTGCTGGACCACCAGCTCCATCGACTGTCGCCCAGAACCGAGGTGGAAGCGGAGGCCGCCTGCCCGCTGCACTGCGTCGTGTCCTCAGCTTCCGTGGCGGCGGCGGCGGCGGCTGCGGCGGCCGAGGACGACGCTGACTCGGAATCCTCCAGCAGCTCGAACTTCGAGCGGACACCCGCGGCGCCGCCGGCCCCGCCGCCCAACAGGTTTTGAAGGCCGGCCGGTCTTGACAGCACATGCTTAATGAATGTTATTTCAATGTTTTGCTGATTTCCAGGCCGAATCCGATGACATTGTTAAATGTTTTGGTGAATGAATTTTCTACCTGCTGTTCACGGCTGTCAATGAACTGTGTACAGTCTTGCTTAACCGGAGTGCAATATATGCGGGCCACAGCGGCCGCGCTCTCATTCAGTTTACAGCGCTATGCTTGAGGACAAACAGGAGGCACTGTATTGCCTGATGGAGTTCTGCAGCTTTGTTTTAATGAAGTTTTCGGCTCAATTTTTACATTAAAGGCCAGGTAAAGTCTTGATGATTGCTGCGGGCCAGATGAGAGTGGAAAGGAGATGGAATGAGGGAGAGAGAAGAGATGAGATAAAAGGTAAAAGAGAAGTGAGAGAGGAGATTAGTTGAAAGGAGAGAGGAGATAGATGAGAGGGATGAGATTAGAGAGGAGATGAGATGAGAGAGAGGAGAGATGAGATGAGAGAGGAGATGAGAGGAGAGAGATGAGATGAGAGGAGAGAGATAAGAGGAGAGAGATGAGAGGAGAGAAATGAGACGAGAGGAGAGAGGAGAGAGATGAGATGAGAGGAGAGAAATGAGACGAGATGAGAGAGGAGAGAGATGAGATGAGAGGAGAGAGATGAGAGGAGAGAAATGAGACAAGAGGAGAGAGGAGAGAGATGAGATGAGAGAAATGAGACGAGATGAGAGAGGAGAGAGATGAGATGAGATGAGAGAGATGCGATGATGATAAACTTTTAATCAAGCTGAGGCCTTCATACGTAGTCAACACCAGTTGTTCCAGTCCTCGAAGACAAACAAAGGCTTATTCAGCTCCTCCGACTCCATCAAGTCAATGCTCAACTCAACTTAACACCATAGGAAAAAATTTAATGCCTATAAATAAACATTATAACAAAGGAAATTTTCCGATCCAAATTTCAGCAAAAAAGCTCCACCATCAGCTGGATGTTTTGTTTATTTGCAGAGCTCAACTGAGCAAACAACAGAAATTTAACTATCGACTGCTTGAACAAAAAGATGGAAATGAAATGCCTTCTGTCACTGCTTTAAATGCCAATTCACAAGAGCACACAAGTTGAGTTCAGCTCAGCCGCCCAGCGGTTTTCATTTGCTCTGGGGCTCCTTGTATAGTTCGTTGTTGGGGTTGAGCTGATTTGAATGGTTGTCGAGGTCGGCCTTGGTGCCCTTGCCTGAGTAGCCGCCTGTCTTCTGCTGCTGCTGCGCGTCGCCGCCTTTGGCCTGGCCGCCGGCCTGCGGCTTCGGCTGACTCGCTGACTGATTGGCATCCTTATCCTTGTCCATTGAGACTGCGGGTGCGGGTGGATCAGGTGAGTTATGAGATGGCTGCTCACTGCCAGCATGACTGCAGCTAGCCAATGCTTCATCACTATGGCTGCTCACTGCCAGCATGACTGCAGCTAGCCAATGCTTCATCACTATGGCTGCTCACTGCCAGCATGACTGCAGCTGGCCAATGCTTCATCACTATGGCTGCTCACTGCCAGCATGACTGCAGCTGGCCAATGCTTAATCACTATGGCTGCTCACTGCCAGCATGACTGCAGCTGGCCAATGCTTCATCACTAAGGCTGCTCACTGCCAGCATGACTGCAGCTGGCCAGTGCTTCATCACTATGACTGCTCACTGCTCCACTGTTAGCATGACTGCAGCCAATGCTTATACTCATATGCAAAGCCTACTATTTCAATATTCAAGTGCCCGTGTGTGCAGGTCACAGTGGCAATTATGCTTCAAAAACTAATATATTGAAGTAGTTACTCCTAGCCAAGAGTAAGAGCAAATTATGTGCTTACCTTAAAACTGAAGCGATGGATATAAATGTGCAGCTAGTCTGAGTGGTCCAATTGCACGAGACCAAGAATGAATCCAAAGCTCTTAATTGATTGATTATCAAACAGTTCGGCAGCTTCAGGTGAATTTGAAATCCGTTTAATCCGCAGCCACCCATAGGGCCTCCATTTAAATAGATGGTGAAATCGAAAAACGAAAAACGAAAAGCGAAAAGTGCAAGATGTCCTTTTGGCGATTGTTGTCTGCCTGATTTTAGCAGTCTCAAACGCAATTTTGCTAGCAATAAACTCCTGCACAGCGAGTGCAACTCAAATGACGTTGCAAAATACATGCTGAAAAACTGTTTTACTGAACTGCTGACGGAATTATCAGCAATATGATCGTTCCGCGATTAATCGTGAATTATTGCTTCAATTAAATATCATTTATTTTCAGCATCTTTTGTATTTTTCTGTCTTTTTAATGATTTATAAACTAACGTACAATAAAGGAGACTGCATTGAACTAATCTTCACGGGCATTTGTTGCATAATGATCAGACATATTTTATTGGCATCGGGGGTGCCATGTACTTTAGCCTCACCTCCCCCCTGAGATCCTCTCGGGTCCCTGATAGTAAGGCATGTTCAAGAGTCTATTCACTTCACTGCTCAAAATGCTGTTCAGTTAATTTTCTCGAATGCGAGTGGAATCTCTAAATAATGCACATATGCAGACATGAGCGCGTGTTTGACTTTAGCGCCGTACGTTTCTGGTATGCTTTGTGCTCACATGAGGAATTTTTATGCTCCAGACCTCAAGGCCTGCAGTTTACTGATTATTCTAACCAATTATTATTTACATTATTTCAGTTACAAATAACCAGAATGAGCTGCTAGTCTTCCCTGATTTTCTCCATGCATTCCTAAAAACGGTTTTTTATTTTTAGATGCCATGCGACCTCTTGGCGAAACTTTGGTTGCCATGAAGCAAGTTTCCAATCGATATTACAGCAAAAACAGCTTCATCAGCTGGATGCTTTGTTTATTTTTAAAGCTCAACTAAAGCAGAAACGGAAACTTAATCGCAAATGCTTTGAACAAAAAGATGGAAATAAAATGCTTTCTGTCACACTTGCTCAAAATGCCAATTCATAAGCACAGAGTGAGTTCATCTCCCGCCTGCGGTTCTCAATTGCTCTGAGGCCCCTTGAACCGCCAGTTGTTGGGGTTGAGCTGCTTGGCGTGGTTGTCCAAGTCGGCCTTGTCGCCCTTGCCTGAGTAGCCGCCCGTCTGCTGCTGCTGCTGCTGCCCGTCATCGCCGCCTTTTGGCCTGGCCGCCGGCCTGCGGCTTCGGGTTTGCCTGCGGCTTCGGGTTCGCCTGCTGCTTGGCCGCCTTGTCCATTGAGACTGCGGAGTGCAGGCGGATCTCGTTAGTTAGTGATGACATGGCTGCTCACGCTTAGCATGACTGCAGCTGGCCAATGCTCCATCATTATGGCTGCTCACTGCACTGCTAGCATGACTGCAGCTGGCCAATGCTCCATCACTATGGCTGCTCAATGCACTGCTAGCATGACTGGAGCTGGCCAATGCTCCATCACTATGGCTGCTCAATGCACTGCTAGCATGACTGCAGCTGGCCAATGCTCCATCACTATGGCTACTCACTGCTCAATAGTCTGCCGCTGGCCAATGCTTCATCATTATAAGCCTACTGTTTAATATACTAAGTCTCAGTGTGCGCAGTCGCGAATGCTTGGCTTCGACTTGATTCTCGTAATTAAAATATGTAAATAGTTACTGTAACGAGTATACTTGTAGTTTATAATAACTGAGACAGCTGAGTTATTAAATATTCTCACCTTATACAATGAAGCGTTGCAAAATGTCAGATAGTCTGAGCGGCCCAGTGACAGGAAACCAAAAATTATTTGAGAGGCTTTCAACTGATTGATTATCAAACAGTTCGGCAGCTCCAACAGGTGAATTATATTACCCAGCCGCCCCCGGGGCCGCCTCCATTTAAATAGATGGTCGAATCGAAAAACGAAAAGCGAGAAGTTCAAGATGTCCTTTCAGCGACTGTCGGCTCCCTGAGCATGCAGTCTCGAGCTCAATTTTGCTAGCATTAAACTCCAAATTAATTAATGAAATGGTGCTGTAAGTGTACTCAGAACTCTGTTTTACTGACTTATTGACGGAATTATCGCCATCATTCCAATTGCAAAGGTCAGAGGAGGTGAGTCCTTAATATTGTATGCAATAAATATATTACACAATACATATGAAGCTCTTCTCAGCATCTTTTGGCTTTATACTCTGTCATATTTTAACTTGATCAGGTGACGAATTTCTATAGTTGCTAACGTGTGAAATGCTCTTAGCGTGCATCTCTTATAGATTATGACAAAATTATTCATAGCCCATTATTCCCCCCAAAGAAATCCCCTATCTCTAAATCTTCGAAAACAATAATTTTACTTGCCGCTTAAGTGCATGTTCAAGAGCCTACCCAGTACGCACTGCTCAAAATTCTGTTTACATGATTTAAGTGGAATTTCCAAATGCACTGGGCAGAAAAGCGTACGTGTAGTGGCACATTCCTTGGGAATTATCTTGTAAGCATGCCGAGCTCAGACTCAGCACGCTGAGCTCAACATTGCTGAACAACAACTAGAGTTAAAAACAAAAGGCTTCACTAGATAGATAGATAACAAATAAATAGATAGATAGATAGATAGATATAGATAGATAGATAGGTAGCTGGCTAGATAGGTTAGATAGATAGATAGGTAGGTAGAAAGGTAGATAGATAGACGGATGGATGGAAAGATAGGTAAATAGATAGATAGACTCGTAATTTGCATGAACAATTTTATCTTGGCTGCCCTGCCTTAGATTTCGGTGGCAGCCAGCTTCTACCGAGTGCTCAGTCTTTCAGATCTTGGATTGTACAGTACAGCACTTCTGTCTCAATCAACAATCAAGATGGATTCGGTAGAAGGATTCGGTAGATGGATTCGGTAGATGGATTCGGTAGAAGGATTTGGTAGATGGATTCTGTAGATGGATTCGGTAGAAAGATTCTGTAGATGGATTCTGTAGATGGATTCAGTAGATGGATTCGGTAGAAGGATTCTGTAGATGGATTCGGTAGATGGATTCGGTAGATGGATTCGGTAGATGGATTCGGTAGAAGGATTCTGTAGATGGATTCGGTAGAAAGATTCTGTAGATGGATTCTGTAGATGGATTCAGTAGATGGATTCGGTAGAAGGATTCGGTAGAAGGATTCTGTAGATGGATTCTGTAGATGGATTCTGTAGATGGATTCGGTAGATGGATTCGGTAGAAGGATTCGGTAGAAGGATTCTGTAGATGGATTCTGTAGATGGATTCAGTAGATGGATTCGGTAGAAGGATTCTGTAGATGGATTCGGTGATCCATGTGCCAGCTGTCGAGGATCAATCATACCGAGCAGTCTCTTAGCTTCCAGGCGGTCCCTGCTCACAGGTGCCTCGCGGGTCACTAGACAGAAACAAATAAATAATGAGAATTTGATAACAAAATCATTAATTTATAATATAACAATAGTATATTCGGACTGCGCAGCACTGCGGATACCAGCATATGGGATTTATTTATTCAGATTATAAATAGATTTTTTTAAAACTAAATAATTGGTCGCAGCTTCGGTGAGGAGACGGAATTGGTTGGCCTGATGGTCTCAGGGCCAGGGGACGGAGCGACGTTCGGACTGCAATAATAATGTGTAGAAAATAGAGGCAATTTTAATATAACTGAGCACACAGCAGCGGCAGCGCACAGCGCCGCAGGGGAACAAGCGGCATTGGGGAGGGTCAGCCAGTCAGTCAGCCAGGCTCAACTCAAAACGGAAGTCAGCCAGTCAGTCAGCCAGTTCAGAGGAACGCCAGCCGCCTGGGCCTACAGGCCGCCGCCCAGCGAGATCTCGCTGACGCTGTCGGCCTCATCCGGGCTGCTGCCGGCCACGGGGTCAAGGCCGGGCACGTTGACCGTCAGGCGGCGCGGCCCGGTGGTGCCCAGGCTGGCCGAGTCCGCGGTGGCAGCGAAGGCGTCCTGGATGGCCTGGTTGGTGCTGAGCAGGTTGGTGGCGGTGCTGCTCAGGCCCAGGTAGGCGTCCGGGTCCACGTCCGGCCGGTCCGTGGCCTCGGTGGAGAACTCGGCCGTGCTGGCCATTGCGGTGCGGTCGTCGGCGGCGGCGCTGTCCCGCAGCTGCAGGGACTCGCGCTGGGCGGGCGGCGACTGGCTCGGCCGGAGCGGCTCGCTCGGCTCGCTGGCTCGGGCGGCCGCGGACGATGACGAGGGTGGCGGAGGAGGCCGCGACGGCACCGGGGCCGGCGGTGGCGGCGGAGAAGGCGGCGGCAACTCAGCGTCATCGTCATCGTCGCCGATAATGTCGGTGACGTCGTCACCGTTGTCGGGGCCGCCTGGCTCAGAGAGGGACGAGCCGGCTGAGCTGTCGGCGAAGTCCGCGGCGGCGGCGGCTGCAGCGGCGGCGGCTGCGTCGGAGCGATGGCGCCGGCCAGGAGGGGGCGGGTAGAGCGGGCGCCCGTCGCTGCCAGCGATGACGGCCAGCACGGGATCACGGCGGGGGTCGGCCCGGTGCGACGGCGCCCGGCGCGGAAATTCGCCCTCGCTGCGGGTGGGCGGGTCGGCCAGAGACTGGTCGGCGGTGAGATCGAAGGCGGCCTCGCCGTTGCTGGCGTCCAGCTGGCCGAGCAGCTGGCGAGCTTCGGTGGCAACCTGGATGTTCGGCGCCTGACCCTCGCTGCGGTCCAGCAGCCAGACGCCCTCGGAGATGCTGTCCGCGCAGGTCGGCGTGGCGGGTGAGGACGGTGTCGAGGGCGTGGCCGAGGGCGGCACCTCGGGGACAGCAGACTGCGGCGGCGAGCCGGGTATCGGCAGAGTCGTCTGCGCCTCGACATCCACGGCTGTCTGGGAGACAGCGTCCTGTAGGGTCTGGCAGCCCGTGTCCATCCGAGACGACTGGGCGATCGGCTGCGGCTGCGGCGGCGGGGTGGCCGCTGACGGCTCCTCTAGCGATGGCGTCGGGGTGCGCACAGAGTGACGCGACGGCAGGCTGACGATGTCCTGGTCGGGAAGTTGGCGTTCTTCTGCTGTTGATCCGCCGCTGAGCTCCGAATCCGGAGAGGCGGCCTGGGCTCGAGGCTGCGGCTGTGTCTGCGGAGGCGGGGGCGGTGCCGGCGGCTCCGGGCGCTGCTGCAGCAGCAGTTGCAAAGCCGACAGAGGCACGAAGGGCTCAGCAGCGGGCGCAGCAGGCGTCGGAGTTCGCGGAGTCGGCGTGGATTCGGTGGCCGTCTCCGGCTGCTCGTCATCGCGCGGGGTGGCTTCGGGCGTTGAAAAGGCGGCGCCGCCTGGCGGCTGTACGTCCCGACCGGCTAATCGGCGCGCGGCGCGTTCGACTCGGGCAAGCAGCGCGGAGAGAATCATGCGCCGGATCAGCGCGTCCAGGCCAGCCGAGTTCGCGCGCTCTGGAGGCGCACCTGACGGCCGCCTGCGCTGGTCGACCATGCGAGCGAGCACCTCGGCAAGGACTTCGTCGCGCATCCGGGAGCGCACAGCATCGGCGGTGTGGCCGGCGCGAACTCGACCGGCTGGCTGTGACGCCGCGGCCGCGTCCTCGGCGGAGGGACGGCGACGCGATGGGCCTGTTGGAGGCGCTGGCCGGCGAGGCGGCGGCCGGTGATAGCCAGGAAGCCGGACGCCTGCGCCCTCAACCGAGGCGCCGTCCTCGTCGTCGCCGTCGTTCCCGTCGTCACGGCGATCATCCCGGGGCGGCGATCCCGCCTGCACGGCTTCCTCGCGAGTTTGCGGCGGCTTCGGCTCCCGCCTCTTTGGCACGGCGCTGGTCGGTGCGGCGCGCCGGCGTGGCGGCTCCTCAGCTGGCTGACGGGGCAGGGCGGTGATGGGGCCTTTCACATCATTGGCAAAGTGCATGTACGGCATGCGCTGCCAGGGCCCCAGCTTGCGGCGCTGACCGCCTGCTGGGGCGGCTTTCTGAGGCGAGCACAGTCGGGCCAGCTCTGACTCCGATACTGCGTCAAAAATTGCTCGAATCGGCAGAGGCGCCTCTTCGGGCGGCTGCTGCACTCGCGTTCTTCTGGCGCCGGGCACCGCTCGCTGACGGATGGCGCCGCCGTGCTTGATGACGTCATCGACAATAGCGCGAACCCGGGCCCTCTGCGCGGCCGTCTCGTCCTGCCAGATGGCGTCAACGATGCTGTAGATCAGCTTGCCATCGCGGCTTCGCTCGGCCGTCTGGGCGCGCGTCTCCAGCGCCTTCTGGCGGCGTCGAACCTCCAGCAGGGTGCGCTGCGCCGCCGCCACCTGGTCCTCTGGCTTGTGGCTGCCGGCCGCCTCCTGTTGGCGCCGCTCCGCCTCCAGCACGCTGTCATAGGATGGATAAACGCTGCGGTCAGGCAGCGGGTCGCGGCGCAGGTACTCGTTCAGCGGATAGGAGCGGCGCTTCTTCTCTGGCGCCGCCGCCGCGCCGGCGCCGCCGCTGCCAGCCCCGTTGATCTCGAAGCGGGACAGGCCGGAGAGGCTCACGGCGGGCGTTGAGCGATCAGCGGGCGGCTCAATGGCGGACATCGCAGGCGAGGACTGGTACTGCGGCAGCATGGACGTCGGGCGGGACTGCCCCGCGCTGGTGGTCGGGCGGAACTGCCCCGCGCTGGTCGTAGCCGTGGCCTCCGCCGGCGGCATGGCCTGGTAGCGGTCTTTGTGCGCCCGGATGTCGGAGCGAATGCTGTCGATCTCGTTAAGCAGGCGGGCCACGCCGCCGCCGAGCTCGCTGTCACCGCGGTGGACGATCGCGCGCACCTCGTCACGAATGTCCGACACGACTTGGGCGGCGCGATCGACGCTCGGTGGCTGCGGCTCCGCTGGCTGTGGGCCCGGAGACTTGCGCGTCGACTCGCCTGCCGGGCGGCGCTGCGGCCCGGTGGACGACGCCCGCTCGTCGACCAGCTGGCGCAAAAACTGCTGCTGGTGTTGCGTGGGAGGCGGGGGCGGCGGAGGCCCCGGCATCACAGGCACCATCGGCATTCGGTGCTGCTGCATGAGCAGCTCCTGCTGCATCCGCAACTGCTCCCGCTGCAGCTGCTCCAGCTGGCTCAGCCGGTCTGCCAGCAGGCGGTCCAGCTGCTCCCGCAGGCGGCGCTCTTCCTCCTGCTTCGGCTGCTGCCCACCTGCCGAGACAGCCCGCTCCGCCTCCAGCCGCTCGAGCCTCTCCAGCAGGCGGCCGATGTTCGCCTCAACCTGCTGCTGCCCGCGGATCAGCGGCTCTGCCATGGCCACCGCGGCAGTCGCGGCCGCCGTAGCCGCCACCTGCTGCGGCTGCTGTTGAGGTGGCAGGACCCTCGGATGGACGACTCGGCCACCGGAGCCGCCGCCGCCGCCGCCAACTTTTCGGCTGGCCAGGAGGCGGCGACAATCAGCGACATCGCCGGCCGAGGGCTGCGGCTGCTGCTGACGGGCCGCCGTCTCCCCGAACTCTCTGCCTTCATTCTCGGCCTCCTCATCATTGCCAAGGCGCTGAGGTGGAGACTCGCAGGCAGCTCCCTGCCGGAGACCGCTGCCACCTTGCCGGAGCGTCATGGTGGCGATGCCTTCGTCAGCCAGCTCGATGTCGCCCGATGCGACTGCCGCGGCGTTTTCGGTGACGCCGTCCATGACGTCATCCACAGTCCGGGCGGGAACGTCAACAACGTCGGAGAAGACGGCGCCGGGGACCGGCCGCTTCCACACCAGCTTGTCAGGAATGCGACCGCTGCTCCGCAGCTCGCCCGCAGCAGCCGAGCCGGCCAGCTGGTGCGCCGCCTCTGTGGGCAGCAGGTAGAACTGATCGTCCAGAGTTGTCGAGCCCTGCGACGCCCGGACGTCGACAGCAGAAGCGGCCTGCTGGTCGCTGTCCTTCTCCTGCTGCTGCCAGGACGTGGCCCAGCGACTCCGCAGGGCCTCCTCGCTTTCTGGCGGCGCGCGGCCCGCGCTGCCCAACGCGGAGTCGACAGCCCGCTGAGTGGCTCGAAGGACCCGGTCAGCGGCTGAGGCTTCGCTGGCTGCGGAGGCGCCTGCCGGCTGCTGCTGCGCCTTCAGGCGGGTGAGCTCGGCGCTGCCGTTCAAGCTGAGCATAGGCGCGCCGCTGGAGCCGGTGGGTGGGGGAGGGCTCTGCATTGATTCCCGATAGAATTCGGACTGCTCCCGCCCAGACTGCTTCTGCACTACTTGAAGTCCAGCCATAGACTAATTTCTATTGATAGCAATTTCATTCTTTGAGTTCTCTAAGCTTGCTAAACCCCAGGCTTGAAAGAGAGTTAAGTGGAAATAAACAGTATTAAAAAATCACGCTATTAATAAACTATATATATTTTGCCAAAGCATCTAACACATTGGAAACGCAAATAAAATCAAGATTGGTGTGCACATTAAAGAGTGGAAAAACCCTAGGCATTTCTCCTACCCAGCGCATGCAATCAGCAGTTCAGCAAAGCAGCCCAGAAACCGCAGGGAATGTCAGAAAATGCAGCAGCCAATGAGCAACGCCCGCTGTTATTGACAGCAAATCGATCGAATGATAGTGCAAGAAAAAATATAGGAAAGCCGCTAACAGATAGAAAATTGAGAACGCTGAGCCAGAATAACTATAAACCATTGTGCAAAAATTAATGTATCCGGACACACCGCAGGCACTCAGATATCCGGACACACCGCAGGCACTCAGATATCCGGACACACCGCAGGCACTCAGATATCCGGACACACCGCAGGCACTCAGATATCCGGACACAGCGCAGGCACTCAGATATCCGAACACACCGCAGGCACTCAGATATCCGGACACACCGCAGGCACTCAGATATCCGGACACACCGCAGGCACTCAGATATCCGGACACACCGCAGGCACTCAGATATCCGGACACACCGCAGGCACTCAGATATCCGGACACACCGCAGGCACTCAGATATCCGGTCACACCGCAGGCACTCAGATATCCGGACACACCGCAGGCACTCAGATATCCGGACACACGCAGTCCGCAGGCACTCAGATATCCGGACACACCGCAGGCACTCAGATATCCGGTCACACCGCAGGCACTCAGATATCCGGTCACACCGCAGGCACTCAGATATCCGGTCACACCGCAGGCACTCAGATATCCGGTCACACCGCAGGCACTCAGATATCCGGACACACCGCAGGCACTCAGATATCCGAACACACCGCAGGCACTCAGATATCCGGACACACCGCAGGCACTCAGATATCCGGACACACCGCAGGCACTCAGATATCCGGACACACCGCAGGCACTCAGATATCCGGACACAGCGCAGGCACTCAGATATCCGGACACACCGCAGGCACTCAGATATCCGGACACAGCGCAGGCACTCAGATATCCGGACACACCGCAGGCACTCAGATATCCGGACACACCGCAGGCACTCAGATATCCGGACACACCGCAGGCACTCAGATATCCGGACACACCGCAGGCACTCAGATATCCGGACACAGCGCAGGCACTCAGATATCCGGACACACCGCAGGCACTCAGATATCCGGACACACCGCAGGCACTCAGATATCCGGACACACCGCAGGCACTCAGATATCCGGACACACCGCAGGCACTCAGATATCCGGACACAGCGCAGGCACTCAGATATCCGGACACACCGCAGGCACTCAGATATCCGGACACACCGCAGGCACTCAGATATCCAGACACAGCGCAGGCACTCACATATCCGGACACACCGCAGCCACTCAGATATCCGAACACAGCGCAGGCACTCAGATATCCGAACACACCGCAGGCACTCAGATATCCGGACACAGCGCAGGCACTCAGATATCTGGACACAGCGCAGGCACTCAGATATCCGGACACACCGCAGGCACTCAGATATCCGGACACAGCGCAGGCACTCAGATATCCGAACACACCGCAGGCACTCAGATATCCGAACACAGCGCAGGCACTCAGATATCCGAACACACCGCAGGCACTCAGATATCCGGACACAGCGCAGGCACTCAGATATCTGGACACAGCGCAGGCACTCACATATCCGGACACACCGCAGGCACTCAGATATCCGGACACAGCGCAGGCACTCAGATATCCGGACACAGCGCAGGCACTCAGATATCCGGACACAGCGCAGCCACTCAGATATCCGGACACAGCGCAGGCACTCAGATATCCGGACACAGCGCAGGCACTCAGATATCCGGACACAGCGCAGGCACTCAGATATCCGGACACAGCGCAGGCACTCAGATATCCGGACACAGCGCAGGCACTCAGATATCCGGACACACCGCAGGCACTCAGATATCCGGACACAGCGCAGGCACTCAGATATCCGGACACACCGCAGGCACTCAGATATCCGGACACACCGCAGGCACTCAGATATCCGGACACACCGCAGGCACTCAGATATCCGGACACACCGCAGGCACTCAGATATCCGGACACAGCGCAGGCACTCAGATATCCGGACACAGCGCAGGCACTCAGATATCCGGACACAGTGCAGGCACATATCCGGACACAGCGCAGGCACTCAGATATCCGGACACAGCGCAGGCACTCAGATATCCGGACACACCGCAGTCCGCAGGCACTCAGCGGGTACAGTAAATCATCAATTAAAGCGCATTATCTATAAAAAATAAAGGAAAAATCGCGCATTGAATGCCTGACGGCGGGCAGCCCGGAGCTACGGCTGCCTCGGCCAGATGGGCAGCGGGTGCGCTTCGGTGTTGAACAGCCACTTGTCCAGCGGCAGCAGGTCGTTGTCCTCAGAGAATAGCAGGAAGAAATACTTCAGAGTCTCGGCGAACCAGAACGACTCGCATTTGGTCCGCTTGCCTGGGTTGCGGGCGTTGGTGACGTCGCTGATGCTGACGTAGCCGGCTGGCTGCACCTTGGTGTACTTCTCGAAGGCCTGGAAGATGGCCCAGCCCCAGTCTTGGTACTTCCTGTCACCGGTGACGCGCCACATGTAGAACAAAGACTCCACAGTTTCCGGTCGCTGAATATTGTGCCGGTCAAGCGGCTTCACGTAGGTGTCGGCCACCGAGGCGGCGTCCGTGTTGAAGTGGGTGATCTCAGGAGCCAGGCCGGTGGCCGTGGTCGTGTAGGTGATGTAGCAGGTGCGCATGAGCTGCTCGGCCAGCCGCAGGTGCTCCCGCGGCATGCCGTGCAGGAAGCCGTAGGCCAGGGCGCCCGGCAGGAAGCAGACCAGGTGGTCCATCTTGGGCGAGAAGGTGGTGCCGCCGAGCAGCTCGCCGACGAACTTGAACCGGTGCGGCTGGGACTCGCGCACCAGGTGCTTGGCGACGCCGTCCATTGCGGCCAGCCAGTCGTCGCGAAGGTATTCAAATGAGCGCGACTTGCCGGCCTGCACGAACTGCTTGATGAGGTATTCGTAATAGCTGTCACCGCGGGCGCCCAGCGACACGGTGCCGCCGTTGTGCAGCCGGCCGGTGACGGAGTTCACGTAGATCGGCACCAGGCCGTCCTTCTTGTCGGCCGAGTGCAGCACGCGGCTGATCCGGTCGGCGGCGTCGGCGAACTCCGGCCGGCCCGTCAGGCGGGACAGCTCGCGGAGCTCCAGCTGCACGGAGGACACCTGGGTGCGGCAGGTGGGGTGGGCGGGCTTCGTGGTCAGGCAGCGCGCATCTCTGTGCCAGGGAGGGGGGGGGGAGGGGGCGCTTGGCTCTTTTGTGGACGAACCCCGGCGGCTCAGGGAATCGAACCTAGGAGCTTGGTTGCGCGAGTCAGACACATCTCCGCTCCGCCACTGTCCCCGTCCTATCGGTGAGATCAGTGAGATCACAGATAGAGGGCCCGATTTCAAACCTCAGACGTGGAAGACTCAACAGTCCAGACGGGGTTGGAGGCCTGGCCAGTGTGCAGGTTGATGTCGCTGTACGGCAGGCCCGAGGGCGAGCTGAAGGCGGGCAGCAGCCGCTCGCCAAGCTGAAGGGCACGGTCCAGGTAGATAGAGTCATTGGACAGGTGGTGGGCCGACAGCAGACCTCCCAGCAACCGGATGGTGGTCTCAAAGACGTTCGTGTGCGGCTTATCGACATCAAAGTTGAGCTGCGTGGCGACCCACTCGCGGGCCTTGGCGACCTGTTGGGACATCCCCATGATCATGAGAGTGTCCAGCGAGTCTATGAGAGTCAGGCCGGCGCCCATCCACACAGCGGAGGACCTACAAATGGGAGCAATTCAGTAGCGATTGAAAGCTGCGGCCTGTCTGTCATGGTGTCTGTCTGTCTGTCTGTCTGTGTCTGTCTGCCTGTGTCTCTCTGTCTGTGTCTCTCTGTCTGTCTGTCTGTCTTTCTGCCTGTGTCTGTCTGTCTGTCATGGTGTCTGTCTGTCTGTCTGTCTGTCTGTCTGTCTGTCATGGTGTCTGTCTGTCTGTCTGTCTGTCTGTCATGGTGTCTGTCTGTCATGGTGTCTGTCTGTCTGTCTGTCTGTCTGTCTGTCTGTCTGTCTGTCTGTCTGTCTGTCTGTCTGTCTGTCATGGTGTCTGTCTGTCTGTCTGTCATGGTGTCTGTCATGGTGTCTGTCTGTCTGTCTGTCTGTCTGTCTGTCTGTCTGTCTGTCTGTCATGGTGTCTGTCTGTCTGTCTGTCTGTCTGTCTGTCTGTCTGTCTGTCTGTCTTTCTGCCTGTGTCTGTCTGTCTGTCTGTCTGTTTAGGGCTCAGCCGCAGTGGCCAACAGCCCCTAAACGCACTTGGACAGCGGGTGAACCTCGTCCTTGCCCCAGGCGTAGAGCTCGTAGGCCTTCCACGAGTGCCGCATGGCCTCCAGCACCGCCAGCTGCCGCCGGCTTGGCGACGTCTCCGACAGGCGGCCCAGCGAGCCGGCCGGCAGCGGAGACCGGCGGCTGGCGGCGACACCCGCTGCGGGGCCGGCGACCCCCGGCGCATCCGGCAAAGCAGGCGGCCGCGGCGGCTTCGGCAGCTCCGGTGGGGGCGATGCAGAAGTCGGATCAGCTGCAGAAGCAGATACAGGAATGTCAGAGACTCGCCTTCTCAAAGGCACGCGGCATGATTCAGGACAACCTCTGCTGCTCAATCCAAGCTTTTGAATAACCAATTCTTAAAAATTCACAGTTAAAAGCAATAAAGCTCACCTCTTTCCTCAGGTTTTGCCGGCGCTGCCTCAAAGCCAGGCGGGTCGACCATCTGCAGGTCCTGGCCAGCGGCCGCCCGCTCCATCACGGCAACCCGGGGCAGGGCGAACCAGAACACGAACAGCGCCAGCGCCAGCAGCAGCAGCACCAGGCGGCGCTGGAAGCGCGAAATTCCTCGCCACCGGCGCTGCAAGGCGGTGGGCGGAGCGATTTGAAGCGAGCTCTGAGTCACGGGCTGCGGCAGCTCACGCTAAAGACGGCCTATGCTAAATACTTTGCAGCCAGATAATGCTGGGAGTATAGCCCAGGTGTGAGATTCATAACTGTGACTGTCTGGCACCTTGAGCTCCAAGTCACCGGCACTTCAGCATTCCACACCCCTGGGCATGCACTCACACAGGGATCTCCGGTGGTGAGGAAATTCTGCCCATTTCGCTGACAGCTGAGGACATACAAGCGCGCTCGGATTTACTGTACTCAGGCACGCACTCATGTACTCAGGCACGCACTCATGTACTCAGGCACGCACTCATGTACTCAGGCATGCACTCATGTACTCAGGCACGCACTCATGTACTTAGGCACGCACTCATGTACTCAGGCACGCACTCATGTACTCAGGCACGCACTCATGTACTTAGGCACGCACTCATGTACTCAGGCACGCACTCATGTACTCAGGCACGCATTCATGTACTCAGGCACGCACTCAGGCACGCACTCATGTACTTAGGCACGCACTCATGTACTCAGGCACGCACTCATGTACTCACTTGAGCTAACACTTTCTAACCGTCAGGCATGTTCACTACCTGCGGATAGATAATTATATGCAGGATTTGGACGATAGGGTAAAATTAACTTCCCACTAGCCTGAATGCTAATTCTAGGACAAATAAACAGAGACAAGACAAATAAAAAATTAAAAGCGAACGGTAAAGAACTTCATAGCAGTTTCACTTTGTTTTAATTTTTTGCATTTAAAATAACAAATAAAACAAGTGAGCTACATGCAGCTAGGACATGTGCGGAAAACTGCTTTGGCAATCATAGGTTCGCAAAGGCAACATGAGGGTCAGTCAGTCATGCAGCAGTTCATCTATTCTCACCTGGTGCCCCTCACACAGTCAGTCATGCAGCAGTTCCTCTATTCTCACCTGGTGCCGCTCACACAGTCAGTCATGCAGCAGTTCCTCTATTCTCACCTGGTGCCCCTCACACTGTCAGTCATGCAGCAGTTCCTCTATTCTCACCTGGTGCCCCTCACACTGTCAGTCAGTCATGCAGCAGTTCCTCTATTCTCACCTGGTGCCCCTCACACTGTCAGTCAGTCATGCAGCAGTTCCTCTATTCTCACCTGGTGCCGCTCACACAGTCAGTCATGCAACAGTTCCTCTATTCTCACCTGGTGCCCCTCACACTGTCAGTCATGCAGCAGTTCCTCTATTCTCACCTGGTGCCCCTCACACTGTCAGTCATGCAGCAGTTCCTCTATTCTCACCTGGTGCCGCTCACACTGTCAGTCATGCAGCAGTTCCTCTATTCTCACCTGGTGCCCCTCACACTGTCAGTCATGCAACACCTCATGACTCATTGGTAATAAAATAAGCAAATGACAAAGCCGCACATAGGATAGACTTTTTGCTAATGCAGTAGTGGATGAATATAAGATTAAGTAGAAGTGAGTCTGCAATAAAGGATGAACAGGCTTATACAATGTAGATGAGGATGCGGAAGATTAAGACAGTAAGCGACAGCGGTAGATACCGCTTGTACAGCATAAAGTGTGCAATAAAACAAAAACTGGATTGAACACAATGCAAAAAGCTGGAGCCAATCACACTCCAGACAATCGAACATCGGATACATTAGTTACATTAGCAAGCCTGAAACCGCAGCCTGAAATAGCCAATCACACTCCGGACAATCGAACATCGGATACATTAGTTACATTAGGAAAACTGAAACCTCAGCCCGAAATAACAAAGACTTGGATTCCTATATACTAAAAAAATTTTATTCTAAAAATCGTTTTCAAACATTGGTAAAATCGAAAAAGCTGCAACCCAGAATTTGGGACCAAAGAACACATTGAGCAAGATGGAAGCAGAGCTCACTAATACGAATCGTATGTAAATCAAGAAAAAAACGATTGCAGAGCGCACAGATAAAAACATTCACGTTGGCTGAAGGAACAAAAAAACAAGGATACAAATGTTACAGATGTTAAACCGTGGTGTGCGGGGGTAGCAAAGATTTACCGATCAGATCTGCTGAACTCAGCTCAGGCCATGGCAGTGATTTACCGATCAGATCTGCTGAACTCAGCCCAGGCCATGGCGGTGATTTACCGATCAGATCTGCTGAACTCAGCTCAGGCCATGGCGGTGATTTACCGATCAGATCTGCTGAACTCAGCTTAGGCCATGGCGGTGATTTACCGATCAGATCTGCTGAACTCAGCTTAGGCCATGGTGATTTTTTATCCAGGGTCGCTATAAACAAATTTTATAAAATCCAGCATGGAAATGAGTTCTTAAATCTAGCAAAATTGCATCTGCAGCTGAGTTCAGCAGATCAGATTGGTAGGGACTAGCAATATTGTTGCTAATGCAAATAGCCATACATAAGGACACAAATAGCATTGAAACAAAGAAACAATTTTAACTGATTGAACGCGCAAAAAGAGTTTGCCATCCAGTAGGACAGATTTCACTGCGGAGGAAAGACAGGACTTTCCGGCTCGGCCATGGGGTCCGGATGACCGTAAGCGGCGACCCGGGGAACAAAATCGAACTGCTCGTCATAGTCCATCTGGCCATGCAGCAGCAGATCGGGTTCAGCCTCTTGGGCTAACATATCCGGCCGGTCATTTCGCAAAGGCTGCAGCATCGAAGGCTGAAATTCGGCTTCATTCAGTTGCGGTCCCAACTCGGTCAGGTCAACTTCGGCAGCGAAGTCCGGGACGTCTAGGCCGAATCGGCAGTAGAGTTCCATGAGAAACTCGTCACAGTCACCAGGAAAACTGCCCATGGCTTCTGCCTCGCTGCGAATTTCAGCAGCTCGAGCTAAAACCACTTCCTCAGTGACTCCACTGCCAAAGAGAGATACGTTATCGAATTCAGCATTGTGCAGTCCGGGAAGTTCCATGACAGCTTTCAAATAGTTGTATGCGTTGGAGAGTTGCGACTGATTGCGGGAAGCTAATCCACTTTTGATCATCCGTTTGGTCATCTTGGCACCAGGACAAAAGATTATAGCTTTAGTTTCATAGCCAGGACCGCAAAGTTCTACACGGTTTCTTCGGGTGCCGTAGGACAAGTTGCAAAAATCGATAATTATGTTGGATCTCATCTTAGTAGCGTGTGTTAGACACGTGTGAATGAGATCATTTCCGGCGATCTGTAAATAGTCGAATAATCGATTCAACGTCTCCTCGTTAGACAATGATTCGTCAAGTTCCGGGGCAATGAGCCTTTCGAAAAATAGGTCCAAACTCACAACCATGAGCTGCGAGTCTTTATGGACAGATTTCTGCGCTTCGGTAAAGCGAGTTTTTCCTGATAATGGCAGTCCTACATTAAAAAGCACTTCTGGCTGCTCAGGAGGTTTGAATTGAGCAATTGGCACAGCTGTATTGAAAGCCAATGACAAGTTGTCTGACGGACGAACTAACGTTGATGAAATTTTGTTGAAGCACAGTTGGAGCTTGGAGTTTACAACAGCAACATGCGGAACCCAGACCATATCTATGATGTTCGCTGGGAGCTGATATCGGATACTAAATGGACATGATTGTCGCGCTAAGTGCCGGCCAGAAGGAGAGGAGGCAACAGCGACATTAAAAATGGCAAGCGCTTCGTTGCAGTCAGTTTTTTTAATCTCAATAGTAATCGCAACTCGATCACCAACTGCGCATTCAAGACCAGGTAGTCGAGAAAGCGAACCAGCGAGAATAGCGTAGCCTTTGGAGGAATAAGCAAAGCTGAATTTACTTGACCCTGGAAGTCCGTGATTGGCCGCACAGAAATTAGATCTCGGTACTAGACTCCACCCAACACGAAAAGCACTTCTTTGAGAAGGTTGCTCTTTCGCGTGAAGCAGGACAGTCTCAAAATAAATTTTTCCTTCAGAGACGCCATGACTAGCAAATGATGTCCCCCAAAGCTCACAGACCGAGTTTCCGGGGGCAGGAAGTTCGTCTAGACTGTTAATGACACCACAGGGCACGTCTTCTGTTTGCAAAAAAGGATCATCTAAAATCAAGCTAACGGATAACCTTGATTCCGAAAAACTCTGGTCTTCAGACGAGTTGTTTAGTGCCTGATTTTCGAGGTCAGTTGACGCTGCTCTAACTGTAGTTTCAGACGGCTCTGAGCTTGAATTCTTAGACATGGATCTGTCCATATAGTTTGCATACATTGGACGACTGCTAGAAGCGCTATCTGCAACAAGCTTGCTTTGGCGAAATCTAGAGGTCCTGGCGGCCTTCATAGAAGCGCAAGCAATGATTTCCTGAAGGTTAGAGATCGGCTGCATTTTCACTTCAACAATATCAGACACTTTGCTGCTTTTCTTTAAAGCCACAAAGCGCGAGTATTGACGCAGTGCCAATTCTAAGTCAATGTTCGAATCCAACGATGCAACCAAAAATTCTGGCAGATCGGCTTTTATGGCTAACTTTCGAATGCATACAATCCGTTCTAATTCCGCAAATATCTCCGACGGAAATGCAGCACCAGCTTGCTGACACAAGAGCTTAAAACGATGAGAAATAATAGAAAATGATTCGACTAGTTCTTTCTGCAATCGATGATGCTGAAGATGACCCATGTACTTCTTAGCACAGAGTTTAGCTACAATGGTTAACAACTTCTTGACTTCAGGCATTGAAATTTTGCTTTGTTGCACTGCGGAGTCAATGGCTAGCTTTAGCTCACTGTCCATTTTTGATTGGTCAATGCTGTTCTTTAAATGATTAAATTGTAATTGAGCACAAAAGGCGGAACAAATCGGGATAGTTGAGTCAGGAAAACCATTGACAGTTACATTAAATGGCTTGAAGCTTACTCGATCAGAGCGCAAGGCTAAAAGTTTAATAATATTACAAGCTTCACGAACTTCGATTAGCTTTTCTTTTGGAAAACCAAACTTCTGACCAATCAAACGCAGCGCAATTCTATCGATCATTGGCGCAACAGAGCCATGCGGAAATTCAATCTGCAGCTCACAGCAGAAATTTCGCATTTTCTGCACAACTTGGAGTGGTTGGATTTGTAGCCTGCCGTCGTCATTAAAGTCAACAGATTTTTCTCGCAAAAACTCATTGAAATAAATATCTACAGCACCTGAGAGAACATGGCTCGGAAACTCAGTTAATGACCCAATGTCCTCAGCGCGAGGATTCTCAATGTTGACTTTATAAAGTCTTGATAAACAACTCTCCAGGTCACAGGCTTTAATTCCGCCATGCAATAACGTTTTAATCTTATTAATTGTCCATTGGCAGCTTATAAATGGTCGAAAGGCTGCAAAAATCGAGTGAGAATCAAGAACAAGCCTTTGAGCTTGGACAATAACCTCTAGGATTCTCATTTCAGTTCGAGGATATTCGACGCCAAAGGCGCTGCAAATGAATTTAATTCTTTGCACCAAATTATCAGTTGAATTTAAACGTTTTAAACTTCGCATGGGATGAGTAATCCAACGAATATGCCTGCAAATGGCGACTGAAAGCGATCGAGTAAATACATCAGCTGGAACTGACCTTCTAATCTCTAACAGAGAGCTGTTTAACCTGTCGCGCAAACTGCCGAGAAAGGAATCGTGCACATAGAGAAAAAAGTACTGCCGGTTTTCACGCAACACACTAGCGATACTTGATATAAGAGATTCCGGTAACCGATGTTCAGAATAAATAGATGGCGGAATTCGTTCGATTTGGTTGAGGCAGGCAAGGAAGTCCATTTTTTTACCAAGCAATGAGAATAGCTGCCATAAAGTTGTGGTAACTTGATCCAACTCTTCGGGAATAGAAAGCCTAAAGCACGCACGCTTAACAAATGCCAATTCAACAATTCGATCGACAAGATCACGCGGCATGTACTTTAAAGAGAAGCATCGGTCCTTTAAGCACTCGAGGTCCAATTTTTCGATCTCAATTAGACTGCTCTCAATTTTACAAAACATTTCTGCTCCGAACTGACTAAAGGCTGTCTCTAAAATATCTGTCGAATCATTTGAACTCAATTCAACCTTATCGAGACAACTGAGCTCTATGCGCTGCATTACCTTCTGCTTATCGAATGAACGATTTTTTTCGGTCAAGGCACCAGCGTTAAGAAGCTCATTTAAAACACAAAGGATTTCTTTAGTAGCTCGCTGTTTCACAGCATCATCCGGTTGTCTCATTGTCTTATGTGGTCTGGAAGGGCCTGCTTCAGACCCCGTTGGCCTTTTGATCGCCTCGGACTGTTGTTGTTCTTTGGAGACACTCCTTTCTTCGCAAATTGGAGTGCTTTTGCCACTTGGCAGCGGAACACAATCGTTTTGGCAGTTAAAAGTTTTGTTAGATTGAATGTCGCGTTTCGATGTTGAATTTTCTCCTGACTTTTTTGGGATTTTCTTGCGAAACGGGTTCTCCTTAGGTTGGTAGTCACATTTTGATTTCGTCAGCGTGTCAACAGGCTGAGGGCTGCCATCTCTGTTCGGAGCTTTGTTACATGGTGGTGCTGCGTCCTGGACAGGAAGATGTTGCGAATTGTCCTCTTCTGTGGGTTCTTCATCATTAGCAGGCTGGTGGTGAATAATAAGCTTGTCAGTTGGCTCACCAGTGTTTTCAGTGAGTTCAATAGCATCCGGCGCATTATTCGAATCCTTAACAGAAATTAATGAAGATGAATTCCCAGCTGACTGGTGGCTGCCAGGTTTTGCTTTGGCTAACGAGTCAGTAGCCTGTGGACTTCTGTCGTTTCCCGGTTCCTCAAGCGACGCGATTTGGTTCTTTGAAGTTAGATCCTGCGAAGCTCGGTTGCTTAGCATAATGTCAGTTGAATTTTCTGAAAGTAGATCATAGTCTATATCTTCTTGATCGGCATCATCGAGCGAGAAACAGAAAACGTTGTCTAATTCCGATTGTGCAGACTGCACATTCTCGTTGGGCAGTCGGCTATCAGATGGCTTGCTTCTCATATCGGAATCTTCTTCGAACGACTGATCTTCTGCGGGCAAATTGTCTTTCACAGACGTGCTTGGAGACTTAAAATTGCCCCGTTCATAATCTCGAATTTCATCCGACTTGCACTGATGGCTCTCTGTTGACTGATCGGTCATTCGCACGCCCTGCTTCATTGTAACATTGTTACTAGTTACCTTTCTGCTCTTGTCTGAGATGGCAGTCTGCTGTTCAACATAAAAATTCTCCGTGGAATTTTCACATTGCGGTTTGCTAGAAACAATTGGTTTTTCTGAGGTTTTGTCCTTCAGCAAATCAAGCGAGTCGTCTCTAGCCTGTTGATCCAGTTTAGGGTCTCGTAGCAAAACAATGATAGGACAACGGTTTGCCCCAAGTGCAGCGTTGGAATAATTGAGAGAAACCTTAGATGTTTCGTCACTTTCAGATTTTGATGCACCCGGCTTGTGTGTGTGACCGCTTTGAGTTTGCGTCAGGTAGTTGAGTCTCGGACTCTTACCAGGTTTCTTCGAAACACTTTTTGTATCAGTCGTAATCGAATGCATTTGACAATCCTTTCGCTTTGCTAGGGATCTCTCTGAACTGGATGAATGGGAAAGCTCAGATGGATTAGAAGAGTCGTTCTTAATTATTTGAGATGTCCCAAGCTCAGAGAGAGGTACTTCTTTTCCAGGAGAGACGGTAGTCTCAGAAATAACACGTAAGTCTTCTGTCGTGCTCTGTTCTTCTGTTGCTGTTTCATTTGCGCTGACTGGGGAACGGGGATCGCAGATGCTCAAATCATCAGTTTTAGATGCTAAATTCGATGCAGTATTTGCAGAATCCCCTTCTGGGTGCGACGAGTTCTGTTTAGTATGCTTTTCTGAGCTTTTCTTCGGCACAGTATGCTTCTCGAATAGCACACTGCTGCTGCTGGAACTCACACGAGCTGAGGTTACAGGTTGATTTGACTCGGTGGTCTCCAAGCCGCGGTTTAGCTGCTTTCGCTGTTTCTGCTCTGCTTCTGCGTCTCCTTGCTCAGAATCAGTGAAGGCCGCGACCACAGTGCCTGAGCTGACATTGCGGTTCTTCCGTTTCCTCTTTGATTCAAACGCCTGCTCAGCGTCTGTGGAGACCCCAGAGACTCCAGGCGCCTCTGTGGTCTCTGAGTTGCCAACTTGCTGCATTCGTTTCTTCTTTGCTCTTGCAGCTGTCTGTTCAGCATCCGCATAGCTTGTGACCTCGAGTGATCCAGACGAGACTTGCGAGCCTCTGCGCTTTTTGGTCTTTCGCCGCATTTCAGCTGAATTTCCTTCGCCAACTTCAGCTCCGGACTGCGCCGCCTGTGCTGAAAGCGAGAGAGCGAGCTGGTCAAGCTGGGGATTTCTCTCTATCACCACAACTGCAATGCGACCGCTGCCCTGCGACATTGGGTCGACACTGCGGACCTTGCCAGGAGCAATAGAATCTAGAGTTTGAGCTGCTCAGCATGAATGATCAGGATGTAGGTAGAACCATGTTTAGAACTGGCTCGCCAAAAAACTGCTATCGATTTTAGGTAGTTAATGTTGAATTTATAGCTTCAATGGAGTGCCATACCATGATTATAAGTCAAGGCTTAAGTATCATAATGCTAAATTATAAATAAGCTTTAACTATGCGATTGTCAGACTTGACGAGACATACTAACAAAAATTGTTAAACGAAACAATTCGTCTTTATTAACTAATACCGTATCTTGATACAGTGCATAATGCATCAATGTGGGTTGCATTAATCAAGTATTCTATATTAGTATATTTACATCCTCGTATGTTTGTATCGATTTTTGAGAAGTATAAAATTGGACAGGCGAATCCAATTTTTCTGCACTTCCGCAAAAGTCATACTATTTTCTTACAAGGCTGAGATGCAACAAAAAGCGCTTATGCTTTTTCAAAGCTCTAAATGTTCCAGAAAACTTAACTAGAACGTGTATATTTTTTGTTCTCTTAGACTTTTTAAACTAACTGTAACTTTCCCTTGTAGAAAAATAGAAAAGTAAAGCTTTTTTGTTCGCTAAACAGGTGTGGCACCTTTAGCAGCTAATCACAGCAAGCGATAAAAACGAGAAAACAGCATTGAACAGAGGGCGCCACACTGTATTAAGGTGAAGGTGATTTATAAAAGTTGTTATAAATCGAACAGCTCACAATGAGTGATTACTTGATATTTCTGACCCTAGCGCTTTGTAATTTTGGCACACAAATCGGCTGCTGAGTTTTCAGTTGCAAGCAAACTTTGAGTAAGAAGCAAAGGCAACAAAGCACCAATGGGGCAGTCACGATTTGCACAGAAAGCAGAGTAACGCATAGCAGTGCATTTCTCTGAGATTTGCACTCCCGACACTTCAGTCTGCATCCTTGTCTTCGAGCTGCACCAGGAACAACTTCTGCACCAAGCGGGTGAAGCTGGAGCTGGCCTTCAACAGCGAGGTTGGTTTCCTTTGCCAAGCAACGCCGACCAGGTAGACCGGGATGCCGGTCAGGATAATAAGGATGCCCATGACGCTCTCCTGGAAGGCGCCAATGAAGGTGTTGGTGCACAGCAGCACGGTGAGCAGGGTGTACACCACCGGGAACACGATGGGCACCCGAATCGGCCGGGGCGCGAGCGGTCGCGTGATGCGGAAGTACAGCACGATGAAGACAGACAGGCCGATGGCCAGCCAGTTGACGAAGCCCATGTAGTTCATCAGCATGTAGATGTCATCGGCCACCAAGTAGACGAGCGACAGCAGGCCAACAAGCAGCACAGCTGGCAGCGGTGTCAGCAGCTTGCGCTGGATCATGCAGAGCACGGCTGGCATGTGGCCCTCTTCAGCGGCGGTGTAGAACAGCCTGGACGTGGTGAGCATGATGCCGTTGACGCCACCGAAGGTGGACAAAGACACGAAGACGGGCATCACCATGGCCAGCGGGCCGAACAGCTTCTGTGCAAACAGAATGGCAACAGCTGGAGTGGAGACGAAGATGCTGACTGGCACGGTGGTGAAGTAGGCGGCGTTGGCCAGGACGTAGACCACGGTGACCAGCGCGCAGGAGATGAAGATGGCCAGAGGCAGGTCCCGCTGCGGGTTCTTCATCTCGCCAGTGACGCAGTTCAAGTAGTTCCAGCCATTATAAGCGAACAGGCCGGAGTAGAAGGCCCGCACAAGATTGCCGATGCCGAGCGTGGTGTCAGCGAAGGCATCATTGAAGGCCTCAACGCGACCGCGGCAAACCTGGGCAACGCCGGCAGCGATGATACCCAGCAGGGCGATGGTCTTGCCCCAGGTGCAGACGTCCTGGATAATGGTGGACGCGCGGACGCTGCAGCAGTTGGCGAAGGTGATGATGGTGATGCAGAGGGCAGCCAGCAGCTTCTCAGTAATGATGGGCGCCTGGCAACCTGTGAAAATTGGCTCCAGGACGTACTTGGCGAATGTGAGTGCCACAATGGTCTGGCCGCAGGGCCGCATGACGATGATCTCGCACCAGACGCGCAGGAAGCCGAGGAACGGGCCGAACGCGTCCAGAACATAGGCGTAGTCAGCGCCCGACCGCTGAATCATCGTGCCCAGCTCCGCGTAGCTGTACGCCCCAAAGAAGCTGAACACGCCGCAAGCGACCCACACTAGCAGGGAGGCGCCTACGCTGTTTACCTCCTTGAAAATGCCAGTCGGGCTAACAAAGATCCCGGACCCGATGATGGAGCCGACAATGATGCTGACCCCATTGATGAGGGTGATGCGCCGCTTCAGCTGCACCGGGTCCTCTGAAGAGGCGAGCTCCTCTCCCGAAGCCGCCGCCTTTTTACCAAGGCTCTCCGTTGACTCGCAGGCCTTCGGCATCTACAGAGAGCAGAGGCACAGACCGGGAAACTCAGCTGGTCATCACTCAACAGAACTGAAGCAGGCCTGGCCCAGGTAAATTAAATATACTTACCTACAAACTCAACAGTCTTACGCGAATCAAAACTCGAATATAGTAGTTCCAGTCAAGGTGAGAAGCAAAAAGCAATTTCATCAATGGCGCATGAATGAAGCAGTGGGGCTGAATGCGAGCCTCTCTAGGCGTTTCATTGCTTTTTTAAGTAGAAAAAACTCGCTGGTTGAGTGGAGGCGCACGCGGCAGCCAAGTGAATTTGTAGGTCGGGGTAGCCCCGGCGGCCAATGAGACCCGCCTGTCTCTAGCCAGAGGAAGCAACTGGTAAGGACTAGTTCAGCCCCTCACAATGCTCGCCTATGACCCCGGGGAGAGCAGAGAGGGTGGGCGAGAGCAGAAGAAAGGCTGATTTTGGCAACCATTTGCTTGGCTACCGCAGGTTGGAGTGCGAGCCCAGATAGCGGACCGCATCGGGTCAAATATTCAGCTCCAGACAATCGAAATTCAAACCAAAATAACATGCTGCTATACTCGAACAATGTGAAACAACATTATAGAGTTCAGATTCCGTGTCTAAAATAGATAGATAAAAAAGGAACAGCTTTATCAGGGCGAGGTGAGTAAAATGTGCTCGATAAATAGCAAAAATATCTAGGAAGTTTGACCAGATTCCAAAGCACAGAATAGCCTGGCGAATCGTGGGCACAAAATAGTAAATAAAAAGATGCAGTAGGAGGTGCAGACAGAGGGGTGGCAGAGTACAAGACTAGAAATAGCTGACGAAACACGCATAAATCCAGCAAGAGGCTAGACTGGGCATTCTCATACACAACCAACTGACCTATTAAGTAGAGATGCCAAGCTGGGCACAACAATAAAGAGGACAGGCTCTTGGCTGAATGCTGACAGACACAGACATGAGTGATTCGCCCGAATCGGCACAAACCACGTGATGCAGGGGTAGAGAAGTAATCAGCCTTGGCTGTCTGTTTTCTATAAGTAGCGCACAAGTGTAGCTGAGAACTACACAGCATAAAGAGAACACTGCCACATTGTGCATCATTCTCATGGCCCCTCCAAATGTAATAAAAGTTCAGACTGACGCCAATGCCAAGACTTGATTGACAAGGCTGTTTGCTATAGAAAATAAAAATATTTAGACAAACAAGTTTCAAAATGCACACACAATGCTACTTATAATAGCACAAGCTGTTGAAACCCGCGGATTTTGAACCCGGGGAATTTCAATCCCCGGAACTACTTTTGCATGTATTATGATATCTAAGGTCATACACAAAAAAAACTTGTTAATAGTTAGTAGGATAGAGGTAGACATAAAGTGGACACATTCGTGTAAAATCAGGATTTGAGGCAAAAATTGATATTGTTGGCTGGGGTACTGCACAGAATGTCAGGCAATGTCTGTCTGACTCTAAAACATGTATTGGCAAACTCTGGCCTCTCCCTGACTCTCCCTATGTCCCTTGGATCCTTTAAAATTTCTATCGTCTCTTCTGTTTCCTCTCTTCTCTCTCGTCCCTCGTCTCTCCTCTCTCTTCTCTCCTCTCTCTTCTCTCATCTCTCTTCTCTTTCATCTCTCTTATCTCTTGTCTCTTCTCTCTACTCTTTCCTCTCTCTCCTCTCTACTTTTCGTTTTTTCTCTTCTCCTCTCTCTCTCTCTCTCTCTCTCTCTCTCTCTCTCTCTCTCTCTCTCTCATCTCTCCTCTCCCATCTCTCTTCTCTCTACTCTCTCCCCTCTTCATTCTCCTATTTCCTCTTCTCTCTCCCTGTCTCTCCTCTCTCCTCTAGTCTCTGTAATCTCTTCTCTCTTATCTCTACTCTGTTCTCTCTACTCTCCCATCTCTCGTCTGTTCATCTGCTCTCTCATCTGTCATCTTTACTCTCTAATACGTTCTCTCACTTATCTCCTCTGTACTCTTCTCTTTCACCTCTTCTGACTCCTCTCTTTCCTTACTCCTCTTTTCTTTTCTCTTCCCTCTTCTATACTCTCTCTCCTCTATTATCTTCTCTCGTCTCTCTGCACTCTCCTCTCACCTTTTTCATCTCTCATCTCTTCTTCCATCTGTCTCATCTCTACAATCTCATCTCTTTCCTCTCTCCTCCTCTTCCCTTTACTCTCTCATCTCTCCTTTCTCCCCTCTTCTTTCACCACTCTCTTATCTCTATCTCTTCTCTTCTCACTCCTCTCTCCCCCTCTTATCTCCTCTCTTCTCTATCCTTTCTACTCTCTCCTCTCTAATCTCTCCTCTCCTCTTGACCCTCTGTCATCTTCTTTCTGCTCTCTCATCTCTACTCTCTTCTCAATCTTCTCTACTCTCCTCTCTCATCGATCCTCTGTCTCATCTCTCCCCTCTTCTCACCTTTACTCTTTCCTCTCCTTCCTTTCTCCCCTCCTCTCGCTTCTTCCTCCCTTCTTCTCTGCTCTCTCCTCACCACTTTTCCTTTTCACTCTCATCTGGCCCGCAGCCATGAGCTGGATTCTTTATCTGGCCTTTGAGATAAAAATCTGCCAATCCCTGCTTCGAAAACTATCATGGGACGTAGTACTATCATGGTTGTTATCATTTCTCATGCTTTAATCACGTCATCTTTCTGGCCAATCCACCACCACAGTCTGCAGCAGTCTAACAACCAAGGAAATACGCATTTCTTAGGAGGCCATTTAAATTTTAAAGTTACCTTATGCGAATCTTAATGTTAAAATTTTCATGGTGTAACTAATTAAGTAGGATTGCATTGTAATCAGTTATTCATTAATTTTTCGCTATTTTTATAAACCATCCCACATCGCCTTGATTTGCCATCCTTGTTTAACTGCTGCGACTTGTTTATACAGAGGACAGTAGTTTGAATCTCTCGCTAAACTCTCTCCTCTCCACGCCTCTCCACTCGCGGGGGTACGGAGAAGGCTATTAAAAAGATATTCCAAAACACTGTACATTTGCTATCTACATTGAGCCCTATCGCCTGATCCTTCGTCTGGGGGAATGAGTTGGATGAGCGGCAAACAACAGAAAAAGCAGACAAACTTCACATGCTTACAGTTTCTTTTTCGGTTGAGTTACAGAGTTGAAACTTTACATTTAGATAGAGAATGGGTCAATGAAGAATTGTGTCAAGTTTGAAGTCAATCGCTTCACGTGGAGCAAACTTATGGCAGCTGAAAGTTAGTCAATTTTGAAACTCTTTTACACATCTGGGCCCAGATCGGGAAAGAGAGGCAGGCGGGCGGAGGTTGGGGTGGTTGCTACGCTGAAAAAAACAGCCAAACTGCACAGCACCGCTCAGGATTAACTTTGAGACTCGAAATTTTACAAGATTGTGCCAAAATAGTTTAAGATTATCTGTGTTAAATTTGAAGAGAATCGGTAGAAGTGGAGCGGCGCTATGGAGGATTTAGTGAAAAAATCGCGCATTTTGAGCAGTCTTTTGTACTTTTAGGTAGGAAGACTTGAGTCTAGGAAATTTAAAGGTAGCCTAAGACATTTTCCGTAGTAAGTTTAGGGTGGGTGTAAAGTTTGGTGTCATTTGGTTGAGCGGTTTGGGAGTCCATAGCGAAGTAATTTGTCCACAGACAGACAGACAGACAGAGTTTTGATTTTTATAGGTAGAGATTAGATTGGTTTCACTGATGTTTCATAAGCATGTAGCAAGCCAATCAGCTTTCATAAAAAACTTTACTATAAAAAAGAACATAAAAATCCAATGGCTTTGATGAAATGCAGTTTTTGCATCTTAAATCTATATCAAAGACAATGAATAAATGAATACATATTTGCATGTGATTTGCTAGGTCATATGCCTTTTTTTCTTGTTTTCTTTCTCCTTTATTATTTCTTGCTTTGCTCCTTTGTTGTCTTTTTGCCTTTAATTTTAGCTAAGAGAACATAAACAGGTCCCCTAAGTGGTCAAAAAGGTATTTCTAATACAAAACCCTATTGTTTTATGCTACCAAACCCCTCTTCAACTTGATTTTATAGCACAAGACAATGTGTGTTAATTACACAGCTTTGTTTTATATGCATGACATGGCATTAGAGTAGATTATTTGGGTTGTGTTTTAAGTTGATTTTTGAAGTATTTAAATAATACCAAACATGCTAAACTTGGTTTTCAAACTTTGATCCTACCTACTATTAGCCTATATCTAAACCTATTAAAGACTTGGCACTCAATATAATTTTTATATTGTGAAACAACTCAATCAAGTTAATTATAAGTCTTAAATCTATTATTATCACAAATGCCAACACCCTGCCAAATGCCAACCTAAAAAAATGGGTAAAAAAGAAGGGAAGAAAAAAGGCAAGAGAGGAAAGAAAAGGCTGGGAAATAGAAAAACAAAGGGAAAGAACCAAAACAAGCCTAGCAACTAAGGATCTGGGAGCAAGAACTTTACTAACTGGAAAGTTGCTAGCTAGAAGATTGCTAGCCAAAAGTTGCCAACCAAGAAAGTTGCCAGTTGTAAGGTTTTATATATTTGTATGTATACTAAGCAAAACTGAGCTTAACTACTTTGATCCTTTGCAACAAAACATGCATATATACTCTTGTTTTAGCCACATATTTCAATTGCTAATTTTTTTAAAAATTGTGGTTTTTATGCAACCTATTTGAATAAATGAATGTTTTAGTGTATTTTAACTCTTATAATTGATTATAATTGTAAAATTAAACAGCTGCTAAAATTTTGAGCTAGTACCTTTCTTGCTGCAAATTTTCCTGGCTACCAACTATCTGGCTGGCAACTTTCTAGCTAACAAAGTTCTTGGCTGGAAACTTTCTAGCTGGCAAAGTTCTTGACTGGCAAAGTTCTTGGCTGGCAACTATCCTGCTAGCAACTTTCCAGCTGGAAAAAATGTATAGACCCCCAAAAACAAAGACCCATGTTGTAGCCAAAGATAACCAAGTCAAAACCAGAGGCTGGTAAGTCAACCAAAGACAAGTAATTCATAGCTAAAGATAAGTATTCAGACAAGTGTCAAGAAAATAATAAGAATAAACTCACTACATTCCAATATATATTTATGACATTAACTTTGGGAATGCAAGATAAGACAAAGGGGTAGAGTGCGCAACTGAGGAAAGAGATGAGAATGGAGAGCCAATCAGAACACAGCAAGGGAGAGAGATAAATATAACAAGATTGAGCTAGACAGAGAGAAAGAAAACAGTAAACAAAGACAAGTGAAAGTAAACTAAAGAAATGACTAGGAAAGTTGCAACACTCCCTTCAAAAAATGGAACATTGTTTTTAATTCTCCAGTACCAATAGAAATTATGAATGACAGCTCAAAACCCAATTTTTTGCAGTAAATTAACAAATTGTATACAAATATGACTATGAATTTTACTACAAAACCTATAGAGTAAATGCAAAATTGATCAAAAGATTTAACATGTGTGATTTTAAATAATGGACTATTATAACCAAATGAAAAACTGACTGCATCCTCCCACCAAAAATTAATTTAATTTTTTATATTAAGACTCTGAGGAAAAAGAAAAAAACAAGGACAACAAGTTAGGTTAATTAGTTTAGGAAAGAGATAAGATGCTCATACTATAGTTAAATGAATGAAGATGAAGCAAATTCAGAAATTGACTGGGTGGAAGAATAAGCTGAAGTTGCCACAAGCAGAAGACAATCCAATGAGTGAGACTAAAGTGCCCCTGGCAAACAAATTGAGACTAAGAACTGGCAGACACAATAGGAGGTACACTGGGCAGACAAAATGAGCTGAAAACAAATCCAAAAGACAAGCAAGACTGAAGTGCCCCCAGAAAATGAATTGAGACAGGAACTGGCAGACACAATAGTGAAGTGAAACGAAGGTGCCATTAGCAAGAGGATGGGAGAAATCAGCCAACATGCGCGTGATGCGTGAACAAGCATCCAGCCTTGGCAGCAACTCCCTAGATGCACAAGATCTACATGCCTAAAAATAGTCCTGATGATTGGCGAGCAAGAAGCCCAGCCATGCAACCCTCGCGTGATGCATGCACAACCTCTGACCAACACTGCCTATTGGGCCTCGAAATCCTTCTCTCCCCTTACTGCTCCTATTCCTCGTTGCTCGCGTACAGTGTGCTAGCTTATAAAATATACTGATTGAAGAGGAAAGATCCTTGCCTGAAGTTTGAGAATGTGACTCTAGAGATCACACAGAGAAAGTTACCATCGAGGTCCATTGTTCATTGTCTTCCTGAACTGTTGGCAGAAAGAAACAATAATATGGGAAAAACCCATATAAATTGTCATTTTAATAGGATGCACACTGGATAGACAAATGAGAAGACAAATCTGAGAGACGAGAAAATAGCGAAAGCCAAACAAGAAGATGGCAAGATCACATCACTATCACAATTTGCACTTGACTGTGCAAGTATTCAAAGGCTCCCAAAAAGGGCCTTTAATGTTGTAGCCCCCAAAAAGGTCTTTTATTACTGCAATCCTAGAAAATAAACTGATCTCCAATTTTTAAGAATAACTTAATTGCATTAGTTGGACATGCAATGATTATAATAATAGAAACAATTATATTATTTTGATCAGTATAACATATTTATGAAAAAATTGAAAGAATTTTAGGCATGCAAAAAGGAGGAAATGGCATATTTTTATTATATACAATTTTAGAAAAATTAATATATATTTCTTGTCTATTGTCAGTATATTGATTTATTGACTCTAAAAATAAATATAAATTGAATAAATTTTGTTAACAAATTTTATATATAAATTGGTATGCATATAAAGAATTTTAGTATAGATTAGTTATAAAATGGGATTTTTGCAAAATATACTCTAGAATTTACAAAAGGATTTCTTGGCTATGGATAACTATGTATAGATAACTATGTAACTATGTATAAATACAAATAAGGCTTTTTATAATAAAAAACTTAGACAAATAAGAAAAAAAATAATCTATTTACTCTATTCTATAAATAATTTATTTTCTAAGCCTATGATAAAATTCATTGTATTTGGTATATCCAATCTTAAAAATATACTAAATCTTTAAGGTTTGTATGCTTGTCCATAATGCTCTAGTAGAATTATAATGTTTTTATTATGCACAAAATAATGTTTACTTGTTACACTTTTGATTTTACACTTATACTTAATAGATTACAAATTATATATTTGTCAAAATAAGTCATTTTTTATCAATTGATTACAAGATGCCAAGAGTGAAGTTACTTATTTAATCTTGTTTTATAGAACTAGCATAGAACCAGTATAAGAAAACCATTTAGTCTATTTTTTCAAGTTGGCAACTTAAATTTAACTTCAACTTAAAAGAATAGACTAGATAGTTTTCTTAGAGAGCTAAATTTAAATTCTTATAAAAATTGTTCTAATATATTCATTTTTGTTTTATACATATATTATTTTAATTAACAATTTTATATAAGGTTCTATTTTATTTTACAAAAATTATTGATTATTTAATATATTTTAAATGTGTGCCAAAAACCACAAAAATATTTTGTTATACTATACATATTTTCATAATATTTTTGCAATATTATTTTTGTCAAAACGAACAAATTTTTAGGTTAAATAGATATAAGTTCAATGTCATTTAATCTCATTTTTAGCTTAATTGCAAAATGTATTAGTTTTTTTACAGGTTTTCTATCCTAGATCTAAGCCAAGACTTAACATTAAGATAGGTCAAAAGCCAAAGGAAGATAGATAAGCCAAGGTAAATTAGAAAACTATATTTTAAAGTCATAAATGTTAAACAAGGATTTTTGAATTATTTAATTAATAAAACTTATTATATAAAAATGATATCAAGATTAAAGACTCCAATGAAAAAAATATATTTATTACAAAAACAAGAATTTTTACTAGTATTAATTTATTAAAAATGCTTTTCTAAAATTAAGCTTTTAAGTCTAAGAATTGAAATGGTTTCAATCAATAAATTAGGCCCTTATGCAAATCTAAAATAGACAAAAATTTATATAATGAATTTAAGCTCTACTTAATTTATAGCATTGACTAAGAGTAAGACTAAGAATGGATGTGGTTAATTCATTAAGACAAATCAAATAAAAAGTAAAGAATCAAATAGCTAATTATCAGTTTTAGACAAAATTCCTATGTATGTTGGTAGGAATCCACATCAAAATGGCAATAAACAAAATGGCCACATGCCAAAATGGCCACAAGCCAAAATGGCCACATATAGTTTTTAGTTTGTAACTTATGTAACTGTAATTTAAAGATGTAACTCAAATTGTCTCTATTGTTGCAAATGGAACTACATTAGGCTCAGGTAGGGATGCCAAAGAAATTCTAGAGTGTAGTATAAATGTAGAGTGCACTTTTCCATTGCATATGGTACAACTTTCCACAAGTTAGCAGCCTTTGGCGCTTTGGTACACCCTTTGCCTCCTCTGAAAGCAAGCGCAGCAGTTGGTACATAGGGTATTGGCCATGACGCCTAGCCCTGGAATTATGCGGTGGTGCTAGGGACCTACTCTTTGATGTCATTATTTGTTCTGATGGAGTCTGAAGACTGACCATCTCATTGGTGGGAACAAGGCATTGTTGGCGACCCACGTGGCCTCCACGTAAAGCAGCAGCTTGCCCAGTGGCCCTGCGTGCTAGCTTGGATGCAGGTGATCACACAAATGATAAAAATACATTTACAATAAATAAATAATATAATAAATTTGTCTTTTTCCAATAAATAAAACTGCAACTTACGTAACAACTGCAACTTTGCTATATATGGCCGTTTTGACATGAGGCCATTTTGGCTTTTGGCTATTTTGATGTGTGGCCGTTCCACGCATGGCTATTTTGATATGCACCTGTTAGTAGGCCTAGTGTTGCTGATTTTTTGCCACAGCCACAGCCTTGGGATAAATTGATTGTAATTTTTATGTATTTCAGAAAGTTTTTTTAAAATTTAGGCCTACACCAAAAAATTAAGGCAGTGCTTATCCCCACAGTACCGTAGGAATAATTTCTATCTTATTCCAACGGTACCGTGGGGATAATTTTCTGCTTATCTGCACAGCACACTGACGAGATAGCTGCCCCATCTTCTACATATGCCATGGGTTCATAATTTAGTTTAGTACTTACAGTTTGAGTGCAGTATAACATAACTTTGCTTGGCCATTATTTTTATAGAAGTAAAGATTTAATGGCCTTTTTATGCAAAAAACACTTTTTTTGTATTTATGAAGTATGATTTAAGATGAATTGCTCTAGTAATTGTTAACAATTTAAGAACTTTTAGCAACTAATATAATCCCAATATCCCCGAAAAGTCCATTGCCGCTGCTTCTGTAGACTTCTTACTAGACATGTAAATTCTCAATTTGTTTGTATAGATTATTGCATTGCTTCAACAATTCACCCGTGCGGATAAGCAGAAAATTATTCCCATGGCATATGTAGAAGATGGGGCAGCTATCTTGTCAATGTGCCGTGCGGATAAGCAGAAAATTATCCCCACGGTACCGTTGGAATAAGACAGAAATTATTCCTACGGTACCGTGGGGATAAGCACTGCCAAAAAGTAATCAATTTGACAAATAACTTTTTTTCTGGAGCCTAAGCCTTTTTATATTATAGCCAATGGATTTGAGCATGAAAATTGGAATACAGTCGTTTTGGTGGCAGTCCTTTTGGTAACAAGCAAAAGTCATTTAGGTGACAAGAAGAATACAATTTTAGTTATAGCCATTCTGTTTTTAAACAGAAAATTACTTTGAAAATCTTAAGGGATAGGCCTATTGAGCCTAAAATTTTATAAAACTAAAAGGTATAAAAACACAAAATTTTAAAAATACATCTACTAAGATCGGCTAACGTAGGAGTAAACCGATAAAACGGACCAGTAGTAAAAAATGGTAAAGCGATAAAAAAACTAATGAATTATCATTAGTAAAGATAGCTATACTAGTATATATAGTATGTATATTATATTCAGTGGACCGTCCATCGACGAAGAATGTCGTTTGCATTTTTAAATTTTCCAAAATGGAAAAACAAAATTTAATAATAAAAAAAACTTCACAAAATTTTTAATAAATTTCCTTGACATTGTTTTCAAATTAAGTGATTTTATCTCTAAATTAAAGGTGATTTTCGAAAAGGCAATTGTCTGTGACAATATAATTGCCGCTCATGGGATGTTTGCTTGTCTAAAGCCTGCCCAGCGCGCCCCAGACAACGAGGAGTTTGACTTAGGGCACCCAAAGACCTGACTGCAGCATGGCGCCAATGTGAAAATTTTAATCAACCTGCGACAGCGCTGCAGACGGCGCAGGTACGGGAATAGACCGAGAGATAGAACAAGTCAAAGCACGGCAAATGTTGCGACGCGTTGAAGTTAAGGACCAAGGACCACTAGAAATTACCGTTGTATACAAGTCTTAAAGTCTTGGGCGCAGCAGTAAAACGTTAGATTTGCGGTATCTATTGGTGGGTAAAACAAACGTTTTGAGGAAAGTTGACTCGAGCACTGGCATTTTGTCACTCACGTAAACAGCACTGCGAAAGCTCTTTTGCGAACACCGACTGAAGGGTTACAAGAGTTTTCCGACTCGCAGGCCGATTTTACCATTAAATGTAATTCTAGCTGCCAGTGCCCTCCCGGCCATTTCTCAGAGAAGTACATGACGTCATGGATTGATAAATTTCATGTTTTTTATGATCTACAAATGCAAATGCATTCGAAAAATTCTTTCTTAAGACACTACTGCCACCCGGTTTTTGCATGGCTCCCTGTCTCTGTTTTTTCAAACTTCTTTTTCTTCTCGACCATCACGGCTCTGCGCTGGAGTGACTCAGCGCTCCTGGAAGTAAAGCCGGCATGCTAGCAAGTCTAATTGTGGATCCCACCCAGTGAGTTGTTGACATGCTGCATAGCAGTACTCACACCGGAGTAACAGACGCATTAAGCACTGCATAACGTACAGCACTCACACTAAAGTGACTTTTTGAGGAATAGCTTAAACACTAACGTGATGCGTGAGCAAAATGCAATTAAAATGTTTGCTGATGTATTTAGACAGTGAGAGATCCGTCAGGTCAGCTAACGGCCAGTAGAGGCCAGTAAAAATTTTACGTGAACAGCGGCATTTTTAAGCGCAGAGCGCAGTCGATCAGCAGCGGCCCGGCCGCACGCAGCCGGCAAAGCAGCGCCACGCCTCGAAATCCGTGCGCTTCGCCCCGCGCGAATTCCACAGTGTCAAAAAAGCCGTCAGCCGCTGACGTCGCTAAGTCGAAGGCGCCGGGCACCAGCGCCAGTTCGAAGTCCGCCTCCAGCGGCCCGGCGGCCGGGCCGTCGGTGTCCACCAGCTTGAGGAAGACGGACGTCAGGCCAGCCGTGGACAGCTCGTCAGATGCCGGGTACAGGTGCACCTGCCACAGCCAACCGGGCAGCGGGGCGCAGCTGAACAGCGGCGAGAAGGCCGCCTCGCCAGGCCGCCAGGCCAGCCGGTGCCAGTCGGCTAGCCGCCAGCGAATGCCGGCCGGGTGGCAGTTTACGTAGCGGCCCTGCTCGTCCGTCTGGCACGTCGGCGGCAGCGGGGGCAGCTCGCTGATTGGTACGGTGGTCAGGATCGCGGCAGAGCAGGCCACTGTCAGCGAATCGGCGGTCCCGGGGGCGTCATCCAGGCTCAGGGCGAACTCGAAAATGCCTGGGTAGAAGGCGCCGAAGGTGCGCTTGGCCACGCCGCCGCAGGCGCAGCTCAACTCGGCGAACAGGCGGCCTTCGGGGAACTCGACAGGCTCCAGACGGGCCGCCTTTACCAGCACCTACTCGTTGGAAATGAGGGACTTGCTCAGCTTTTGCATGCAATCAGTCTGTAATGACCATTTTGAAATGACCAGACTGTAATGATATCTGCAATGATCCCTCTTTATTGTCAATTTTGTCCATAATGTCCAATGTCCATTGAATGACCGCGCACCTGCATCCGCTGACCCTTCCTTCGCAGCTGGCAGACCCAAGACACGCCCGGCAACAAAGGGTCTGCAAACTCCGGGCTCAGCAGCTGCCGCACCGAGCGGGCGCCCCGCGACCAGCGCGGCACGGTCCAGGCAAAGCGGGTCAGCCGGTCCGTCGCCCGCCGCTCGGCGGCTCGATCAGCGCAGCTCCAGTCAGCCACCGTCAGCGGGTTCTCAGACTCTCGCGCCGCCCGGAACAGCCGGGCGGGCAGGTCACCGCCGCCCTCCGCCTCCGAATAGTCGGCGGAGATCTGGCCGCTCAGCGGCAGCCCTCGGAGGCGCCTGCCGGCCGACTGAAGGCCGGGGCTGGCGGCCGGCGGCTCTAGCGGTGCGGCACTCGCCGGACGATCCTGCCAACTGAAGAAACGAAGGGCGCCGAGCGCGAGGAGGCAGCTGGAAAAGATGGCGGCAGCGACTGTCCGCGGCTCGGCCCGCAACTGAGTGGCGAGCAGCAGCGGCGGCAGCGCCAGAGCCAGCAGCAGCAGAAGCAGCAGCTTCAGAGTCTGCGCCTGCATGGCGGAGTGCATGCAAGGATCCCGCCTCAGTCGTCTGGGGGTGCCTCTCGCATCTGAGTCTGCTCGCGTCGGTCTCCCAGGTGCAGAGCTTTTATGTGAGAACTGAGTGAGCAGCCTGGCGGGTTGGGGGTGCCCGGTAACCCCCAAGACTGCATTGTGCCGCCCCAGGCCTGTACAGCGCCTGTACAGCTCGGCAGTTTGCATTGTGACTTAGACCCCTCTGAGCGCACAGCTGTGTGCAGAAATGCGAGCAACTTGAGTAGATTTTTGAGTCGCTTCTTAAGCATCTATAATTCTATATTGTGTAAATTCTTTAGTAACTGCGAAAGCTGCGTATTGAAACGCATAAAAATTCTCATTTTGTTTAAATACGCTTTAGAAAGTTTGGGAGTCACTGACTGTAATTAAGGAACAGTCACAGCTCACAATGAGAGTCACTGACTGTAATTGAGGAACAGTCACAGCTCACAATGAGAGTCACTGACTGTAATTAAGGAACAGTCACAGCTCACAATGAGAGTCACTGACTGTAATTGAGGAACAGTCACAGCTCACAATGAGAGTCACTGACTGTAATTAAGGAACAGTCACAGCGCACAATGAGAGTCACTGACTGTAATTGAGGAACAGTCACAGCGCACAATGAGAGTCACTGACTGTAATTGAGGAACAGTCACAGCGCACAATGAGAGTCACTGACTGTAATTGAGGAACAGTCACAGCGCTCAATGAGAGTCACTGACTGTAGTTGAGGAACAGTCACAGCTCAATGAGAGTCACTGACTGTAGTTGAGGAACAGTCACAGCTCAATGAGAGTCACTGACTGTAGTTGAGGAACAGTCACAGCTCAATGAGAGTCACTGACTGTACGAGGTAGTTGAGGAACAGTCACAGCTCACAATGAGAGTCACTGACTGTAGTTGAGGAACAGTCACAGCTCAATGAGAGTCACTGACTGTAGTTGAGGAACAGTCATGGCGCACAATGAGAGTCACTGACTGTAGTTGAGGAACAGTCACAGCTCAATGAGAGTCACTGACTGTAGTTGAGGAACAGTCACAGCTCAATGAGAGTCACTGACTGTAGTTGAGGAACAGTCACAGCTCACAATGAGAGTCACTGACTGTAGTTGAGGAACAGTCACAGCTCAATGAGAGTCACTGACTGTAGTTGAGGAACAGTCACAGCTCAATGAGAGTCACTGACTGTAGTTGAGGAACAGTCACAGCTCACAATGAGAGTCACTGACTGTAGTTGAGGAACAGTCATGGCGCACAATGAGAGTCACCGACTGCAATCAATGAGTCATCGGTCACTGGCGAATTGCATTAAAAATGAGCTGCAAGCAATAAATATTCATTCAACAGTTCCAGGCCGAGGCAGAATGAAATTCGTGCAGCCAATCAGTGATCAGATTTACTTTTAATCATTAGCAGCCAATCAGTGATCAGATGTACTTTTAATCGTTAGCAGCCAATCAGTGATCAGATGTACTTTTAATCATTAGCAGCCAATCAGTGATCAGATGTACTTTTAATCATTAGCAGCCAATCAGTGATCAGATGTACTTTTAATCATTAGCAGCCAATCAGTGATCAGATGTACTTTTAATCATTAGCAGCCAATCAGTGATCAGATGTACTTTTAATCATTATAGCAGCCAATCAGTGATCAGATGTACTTTTAATCGTTAGCAGCCAATCAGTGATCAGATGTACTTTTAATCGTTAGCAGCCAATCAGTGATCAGATGTACTTTTAATCGTTAGCAGCCAATCAGTGATCAGATGTACTTTTAATCGTTAGCAGCCATGAACATTTTGCAATCAGAACTGTGGCGGCAGCTCACAGCTGCTCATCGGTCTCGGACGGCTCCGAGTCGATCGTCTCCTCCCGCTCGTCTCGCTCCGCCTCGGCCGCGGCAGCTGCCACTGTCGCCGCGGCCACCACCATGGACGGCGGCAGCGCGGCCTCGAGTCCGCCCGCCTCGGCCGCCCCTGACTGCAGATTCTCGGCCGCGATTCGAGCAGACCGACTGGGCAGCCACACCTGCACCAGGAAGATGAGCAGGGCGTCCGCGCCCACCGCCAGCACCAGAGAGATGACCAGCACGAGGGCCGTGTACACTATGGGCATGGTGTCCATGCGGCTCTGGGATCTGAGAATTGCGGAACCTGCAAATATGTATCCCTTGCCTGCGCTGCAAACTGCTGACTTTGATAGATTTTCCCGGCCTGGGCCATAGACAGGAAATTCCGATATTCCAGATGTGTGAGGTACGAATGCGAGTACGTCTAGCATAAATACTTTAACAGGTAGATAGATAGATAGATAGATAGATAGATAGATAGATCGATAGATAGATAGATAGATAGATAGATAGATAGATAGATAGATAGATAGATAGATAGATAGATAGATAGATAGATAGATAGATAGATAGATAGATAGATAGATAGATAGATAGATAGATAGATAGATAGATAGATAGATAGATAGATAGATAGATAGATAGATAGATAGATAGATAGATAGATAGATAGATAGATAGATAGATAGATAGATAGATAGATAGATAGATAGATAGATAGATAGATAGATAGATAGATAGATAGATAGATAGATAGATAGATAGATAGATAGATAGATAGATAGATAGATAGATAGATAGATAGATAGATAGATAGATAGATAGATAGATAGATAGATAGATAGATAGATAGATAGATAGATAGATAGATAGATAGATAGATAGATAGATAGATAGATAGATAGATAGATAGATAGATAGATAGATAGATAGATAGATAGATAGATAGATAGATAGATAGATAGATAGATAGATAAATAGCCTTAGTTATCTGCAGCAGTCAGAGAATATTCACAAGGCAAACACACGGACCTCAGCCTCGAACGGCGAGTGACAGCTGGAGCGATTCTGAAGTCCACTGTTACACTGACGGCTCTATGAGGCATGGTCTTTCAGGCTTCGGAGCTTGCGTCTTCTTCAAGGGAGAAGTGGTGTGGAGCTACTCCCAGCACACTGGGCCCAACTCCAGTGTTTTTCAGAGCGAGGTGCTTGCCATCAGCTCCTGCGGGCAGAGCTGCGCCGAAGGCAGCTTAGCGGTCGGAAATTTATTTTTCACTCTGACAGCCAAGCAGCCCTTCGGGCCCTCTGCCGCTGCACCACCAGCTCCAGGTCCGTCCTGGACTGCAACACCCAGCTCAACGGGCTTGCACTAGGCAACCAGGTGGAGCTCAGATGGATCCCGGGCCACGCTGGTTTCCTCGGCAACGAGCGCGCTGATCTGCTGGCCAAGGCTGGCTCCGCCGGCGCGCTGCTGGGGCCGGGAGCCCCCATCCCCGCCTCGGTGATCAACTCCCGCGTTAAGCGCTGGACTGATTCCGAGCATCTCCGCAGGTGGCACGACACCCAGAATTGCAGGCAATCCCGTGCTGCCGTCCCCTGTCCCTCTCCTCTCCTGCGTAGAGCCCTCCTCAGGCTCAACCGCAGAGACCTCAGAGCAGTCAGCATGGCCCTCTCCGGGCATGGCTGCTTCTCTCGCCACCGCTTCCTTCAGGGCCAAGTACCCGAGGAGCGGTGCCCCTTCTGCCGCTCAGGCAGTGAAAACGCCGAGAATTTTATCTGCCACTGCCCGGTCTTCACCAGGGCCAGGCTCACTCACCTCGGGCCAAACCCGGTTCTCTCCGACGTTTGCAGGCCCGAGAGCATCCCGCTGCTCGCCCGGTACCTCAGGGACCCGGGACGAGCTGAGTTCTTCCCCACCGCCGGTGAGGAGGACCGCGCTGCAGGCGAGACCAAAGGAAGTCATTGGTCGCCAGGGGCTAGCGGAATGGGCGGTCTCCTCCGCCTCCTCGCTGCATCCGCCGGACGCCCTGCATCTGAAAAAGCCAAAAAGACGCCTCGGTCCTGAGACAAAAGTTTAAAAATACCCATCCCCATCCTCATCCCCACCCCCACACACAGCCTGTCAGGACAAACTTTCGTCCCGCTCCAGCAATGCTCCAACGATGCTCCAGCAATGCTCCAGCGCTCAGGTACCGTGAAGTCCCAGGGGTAAAAGAGGCAGTCAAGATTCCCATTCCGACCCTCCGCTAATGCAGAGCCCCCTGCCTACGCCAAGCCGGCGAGGCTCTCAGCCGAAATGAGGAGCAGCATGGGTTGCAGACTGCAGTATGGAAGACTGGTGCGCTGAGCCATGGAGAACCAGAGCAGAGCTTGGAGTGGCAACTCCTTTTCGATTCCCCATTTGCCCCACATTTTACTAAAGATCTCATAAGTTTGAAATGGTTGGACTCGTTATTACAGACTTTGGTCTTTTTGGAATTGTCCTGCAGTTTTTGAGCAAACCTGCAGCGTATTCTAAGCAGTAGGCTAGGAACAAATGCCGACAGGAGTTTTGAAGAAAACTATATTTTCATGTTTTAGGAAAGAGAAAGAGGAGATGAGGGATGAGAGATGAGACGATAGGAGAGAAGAGAGCTGAGAAGAGACAAACTTTGAGCGGGCCGGATTGCTATTGTGAAGCTTCAAAGCACCCGAGAGAGCTGACCCGAATAGAGAGGCTTCTTCAAATCCTGGTCCAACCAAACCGAAGTGATGGGATCTTTTGTTAAATGAAGTTTTTGACTCGCATCTAGAGACGTGTTGCACGTGTTCGTCATGTCAGAAGTCAGCGCCGCCGTCCATTTCTTCAGCGTGCTCTTCAAAGCTGCCATTCAGCTGGATGAGCTTCTCACAGCGATGCAGCAGTTTTTTATTACCCCTCCCAAAAACTCCAAGGCAGCGCACAGATAGATTCGTTGGCCGCCGCAATGACCTCACGGTGGTAAAGAAGCGACCTCGCAGGCTTCTTCATCCTCCAAACGAATGAAAATCAGCGATGGTGAGGTCTGGTGAATGAGATGGGTGACTAAGCAGCCGAAAGCCGAGCCCTTGCACTTTTCTTGTGGTGGCCGAGGCAGCGTGAAGGCGAGACTTGTCGCACAAGATGCAGGGCTTGCCGCATGATGCGGTGCTTCCTGAGGCCACAACTCGATCTTGCACGTAGGCGGCATTGATGGTGGCCTTTTCTGCCAGGTAGTCGGCCATCAGAACCCCGAAGGCGTCAAACCACACAGTGCACCTGGTGTTGCATGTCCATGCAGACTTCATTGGCTTTGTGTACGGCTGACGGCCCCTGGGCCCCCACTGCATGGGCTGCTGTTTGGTTATTGGTTAATTAAACATTGTCAGTGGTTTCATCCATGCTGATTAGAAGTCGTTTAAGCTGCTGCCTGACCTTCAAGTTCTCCGTGGCACAACTGAATTCGCTGCCTTTTGTTGTCCGGGGTCAAATTGTCCGGGCACCCACTTGGCGCAGACTCTTGACCTGTTTATCTCCTTGAGAATGCGACTTGCAGAAGCAATGGAGATGCCACAGACCTCCTCGACTTCACGCACTGTGACACTGACAGATTTGCTACAAAAACGCGTCCTAAAAGGCAGTATTCTACAGCCCAATAAAATGTCACCCTACGGTGGCCTCATGTTATTATGCTCTCGATCGGGAAAGCTGTTTTATCGCATCGTAGATTTTGTACTTTATCCACGTGGGGGTGGCGACCCCGCACCCTCCAGCGCCAGTCCCAGTCCTTCCCTTCAGTCGCAGTACCGCAGAATTTCCGCACGCTAACGTAAGACGCGATCGCGTAGAAAACTCAACTATAAAAACTCTTTTCCAATGAATGGAACAGAGGAATTCGCGCTCGACTGGCTGAGCACGGCAACCTGAAAGTCCAGCATCCCTGCGCTGCAGCAGCTTGGCTCACTGCTCATTAACATAATCGCAATGCTGCAGCAGCTGGGCTCACTGCTCATTAACATAACCGCAATGCTGCAGCAGCTGGGCTCACTGCTCATTAACATAACCGCAATGCTGCAGCAGCTGGGCTCACTGCTCATTAACATAACCGCAATGCTGCAGCAGCTGGGCTCACTGCTCATTAACATAACCGCAATGCTGCAGCAGCTGGGCTCACTGCTCATTAACATAACCGCAATGCTGCAGCAGCTGGGCTCACTGCTCATTAACATAACCGCAATGCTGCAGCAGCTGGGCTCACTGCTCATTAACATAACCGCAATGCTGCAGCAGCTGGGCTCACTGCTCATTAACATAACCGCAATGCTGCAGCAGCTGGGCTCACTGCTCATTAACATAACCGCAATGCTGCAGCAGCTGGGCTCAGGGCAAGCCGGCTATTGAAGCACCTGGTAAAATTGGCTGAGTTCGAGAAAATGCAGCTGCCCATTCATTGATTTTGTTAGAAATAACCGGAAATCGCACAGGTGAATAAGGAGGAGCCCCCACCAGCCTGATGCCAGAATTCAAGCCTCGTGTGCTCGTATCTGTGATCTGTAAAACTTTGTACTCTAAGACGTGTAGTCGTACATCTTTGTGCAAACTGAAGAACAGCAACTGAAAATTGGGATTTTGGCAGGAGCTGTGGCTTGAATCATTCAACTCCAAAGCTCTGCTCGAAGTCTCCATGGCTGAGCTGGCGGGGTGGGGCTGCCAGCGACTCAGCTGGCATCGATCCAGCCGCCACCGGTATCGGCTCGGGTTGGCAAATTCATCCCCTGTCCTCCCATTGTTCTTCCTCACCGCGAGTTGGGAAGAAATTCCCCTCTCTCTCCTCCTTGGCTGGTGTTGCGGCGAGAGGCTGTTGCTGGGGGGCGGAGGCTGGGCGGGAGCGATGGCGAGTGAAAGCAAAACCCCAGCTGCCCGGGACTTGGCTGCGGGTCCGAGAGAGGCTGCTGGAAAAGGCGGTCGAAGAGGCGAAGCAGAAGCTGATTCTTCTGAAGCTGATTGACCCGAGTCACCGAGCTTCACTCAGGCCATGGACTCCACCTCGAGAGCGGCGTCCTTGGTGACGCTGGTGCCGGAGATGGACGAGGAAGAGGAGCGCCAGCTGCTGAAGACCTTCGCCGACTCGCAGCTGGTCGTGATTGACGACGTCGAAGGATACGAGACGATTGGCCTGCCTGGGGGTGAGAAACTGTAGTCCGCCCTCTGCTATCCGCCCTGTGCTATCCGCCCTCTGCTATCCGCCCTCTGCTATCCGCCCTGTGCTATCCGCCCTCCGCTATCCGCCCTGTGCTATCCGCCCTGTGCTATCCGCCCTCTGTTATCCGCCCTCTGCTATCCGCCCTCTGTTATCCGCCCTCTGCTATCCGCCCTCTGCTATCCGCCCTCTGCTATCCGCCCTCTGCTATCCGCCCTCTGCTATCCGCCCTCTGCTATCCGCCCTCTGCTATCCGCCCTGTGCTATCCGCCCTCCGCTATCCGCCCTGTGCTATCCGCCCTGTGCTATCCGCCCTGTGCTATCCGCCCTGTGCTATCCGCCCTGTGCTATTCGCCCTGTGCTATCCGCCCTCTGCTATCCGCCCTCTGCTATCCGCCCTGTGCTATCCGCCCTCCGCTATCCGCCCTGTGCTATCCGCCCTGTGCTATCCGCCCTGTGCTATCCGCCCTGGGCTATTCGCCCTGTGCTATCCGCCCTGTGCTATCCGCCCTGTGCTGTCCGCCCTGGGCTATTCGCCCTGTGCTATCTGACACACTGTGCTATCAATGCGTCAGATGCCAGTCAGATGCCAGTAAGATGCCAGTCAGATGTCAGTCAGATGCCAGTAAGATGCCAGTCAGATGCCAGTCAGATGCCAGTCAGATGCCAGTCAGATGCCAGTCAGATGCCAGTCAGATGCCAGTCAGATGCCAGTCAGATGCCAGTCAGATGCCAGTCAGATGTCAGTCAGATGCCAGTAAGATGCCAGTCAGATGTCAGTCAGATGCCAGTAAGATGCCAGTCAGATGTCAGTCAGATGCCAGTCAGATGCCAGTCAAATGCTAGTCAGATGTCAGTCATTTGCCAGTCAGATGCCAGTCAGATGCCAGTCAGATGCCAGTCAGATGCCAGTCAGATGCCAGTCAGATGCCAGTCGCATGCCAGTCCGCCGCCGCTAACCATTGCAGAGCTGTCACACCAGCCGGCGCCAAAGCAGGAGGCCTACAGATTCGACCCGGACGCGGGAATCAAGACCTTCCAGCAGTGAGTGGCGCCTCTCACAGATGCTGTTGAGTCCTGGGGAGATTTGGCAGATTGAATTTGTTTGCACAGCCCCCGCCCGCGAGTTCCGGGATGAGAAGCCCCCCCCAGGAGCAGCAAATTCAGAGCAATTAATTGTGGCACGCAGGTGAGAGCCGCGCCGGCTTCCCTACCGCAGCTGCGTCGCCCGTGTTTTTCTCCGAAAATGTTTGGCCAGTTTGATCAACTTGGTGGAGTTTCGCCTAGAGAGCACCGGTGAAATTTCCATGCAAACTGAATTCTGCCACCCAGGAGGAAAACTGGCAATTTTTTGGGCTTGGGATCTGGGAATTCAATCCTGGAGTCTGGGGCAGGCGGGGACGGACTGGCTGGGACAGGCGGAGACGGACTGGCTTGGACAGGCGGGGACGGACTGGCTGGGACAGGCGGGGACGGACTGGCTGGGACAGGCGGGGACGGACTGGCTGGGACAGGCGGGGACGGACTGGCTGGGACAGGCGGGGACGGACTGGCTGGGACAGGCGGGGACGGACTGGCTGGGACAGGCGGGGACGGACTGGCTGGGACAGGCGGGGACGGACTGGCTGGGACAGGCGGGGACGGACTGGCTGGGACAGGCGGGGACGGACTGGCTGGGACAGGCGGGGACGGACTGGCTTGGACAGGCGGGGACGGACTGGCTGGGACAGGCGGGGACGGACTGGCTGGGACAGGCGGGGACGGACTGGCTGGGACAGGCGGGGACGGACTGGCTGACCCTCGCTCCCATTTCCGCAGGCTGCCGAAAGTGACAGAGGCGATGGCACGCGACATTCTGCTGCAGGCGGCAGCTGAGCAGTGCTGCCGAGGCCGGGACTTCATCAAGGATCTGCCGATCACCAAGGTTGAGAACACCTTGGCCTGGCACGTGAGTCTCACCCAACTGAGCTGAGTTTCTCCAACTGAACCTCCCCCCCCCCAGATTCCCCCGAATCAAACGCTGGTCGTCTCCCTCGAACTCCGCAGTACGACTTGGAGTCCTTCCTGGAGGCCCGCTACACCTGCTGGACCTATAAGCCCTTCACCGGCCAGGAGGAGGTTGACAGCAGGGACTCCGGCCACGTCCCCGGGCCCTGGGATGTCGAGCTGAAGCCCTCCGACATGTTCGAGGACGAGGACAGAGAGGGCATCGTGCCGCACACCGACACAGTCAAGGTGAGGGGATAAGTCTCTAAATCCCACTCTGCCCAACATCCACTCTACCCGACACCCACTCTACCCAACACCCACTCTACCCAACACCCACTCTACCCAACACCCACTCTACCCAACACCCACTCTACCCATCACCCACTCTACTAAACACCCACTCTACCCAACACCCACTCTACCCAACACCCACTCTACCCAACACCCACTCTACCCAACACCCACTCTACCCAACACCCACTCTACACAACACCCACTCTACCCAACATCCACTCTACACAACACCCACTCTACCCAACATCCACTCTACCCAACACCCACTCTACCCAACACCCACTCTACCCAACACCCACTCTACCCAACACCCACTCTACCCAACACCCACTCTACCCAACATCCACTCTACCCAACACCCACTCTACCCGACACCCACTCTACCCTACACCCACTCTACCCAACACCCACTCTACCCAACACCCACTCTACCCAACACCCACTCTACCCAACACCCACTCTACTAAACACCCACTCTACCCAACACCCACTCTGCCCAACACCCACTCTACCCAACACCCACTCTACCCAACACCCACTCTACCCAACACCCACTCTACTAAACACCCACTCTACCCAACACCCACTCTGCCCAACACCCACTCTTCCTCAAAACCCATTCTATTTAACTTTTTTATTTAAACGAAGACTCGCGAACCCTCCCCCGCCCGACCACCCGCCAGCCCTGCCACCACTGCAAGCAGCGCGGCCAGATCAGCTGCAACCGCTGCAAGGGGCGCCGGCAGGTTAAGTGCGGCGAGTGCAGCGGCCAGGGGCACAAAACGGCCGCGTACGGAGCGGTGGCCAGGCGGGCCGCCTGTTCAGCCTGCGATGGCCAGGGCAGGAAAAAGTGAGCGAATTTCTGCAATGCCATCCACTCAGGACTCCACTCTGCCATCCACTCAGGACTCCACTCTGCCATCCACTCCGGACTCCACTCTGCCATCCACTCCGGACTCCACTCTGCCATCCACTCCGGACTCCACTCTGCCATCCACTCCGGACTCCACTCTGCCATCCACTCCGGACTCCACTCTGCCATCCACTCCGGACTCCACTCTGCCATCCACTCCGGACTCCACTCTGCCATCCACTCCGGACTCCACTCTGCCATCCACTCCGGACTCCACTCTGCCATCCACTCCGGACTCCACTCTGCCATCCACTCCGGACTCCACTCTGCCATCCACTCCGGACTCCACTCTGCCATCCACTCCGGACTCCACTCTGCCATCCACTCCGGACTCCACTCTGCCATCCACTCCGGACTCCACTCTGCCATCCACTCCGGACTCCACTCTGCCATCCACTCCGGACTCCACTCTGCCATCCACTCCGGACTCCACTCTGCCATCCACTCCGGACTCCACTCTGCCATCCACTCCGGACTCCACTCTGCCATCCACTCCGGACTCCACTCTGCCATCCACTCCGGACTCCACTCTGCCATCCACTCCGGACTCCACTCTGCCATCCACTCCGGACTCCACTCTGCCATCCGCTTCGGACTCTACTCTGCCATCCACTCCGGACTCCACTCAAAATAATTTCCAATCCTGCACACATAATGCAACAGACCTAAAGCAGATTTGGCCATAGAAAAATCAATCCTGCACACATAATGCAACAGACCTAAAGCAGATTTGGCCATAGAAAAATCAATCCTGCACACATAATGCAACAGACCTAAAGCAGATTTGGCCATAGAAAAATCAATCCTGCACACATAATGCAACAGACCTAAAGCAGATTTGGCCATAGAAAAATCAATCCTGCACACATAATGCAACAGACCTAAAGCAGATTGGCCATAGAAAAATCAATTCTGCAGGCATAATCAAATAAGAGTGCAATTTTCCCCACCCAATGTGACACAAAGGACAAGCTGGCACTGAAAATAGGCCTCTTGTTTAGCACTTTAATGCTGCGCCAAATTCGATAAAGGAAAAGTGAGACTGACAGGTCTGGGCAGCTGACCCTTCTCAGATATTTTCAATGCCTCACGGCCTCGCAGCCTCAGCCATGAATGGCGGGGAACTCAAAATGACAGAATTGGGAAACAAATGCTGAGCCAAGGTGTGAAAATCTGCATTATTAAAAACTGCGTTGTTGCCAGAGGCAGCTAGATAATCTGCTCGCAGATTTTGAGACCGGCGTTCAATGTACTTTTGGAGAAAGACCTAGAGGAGGAGGCGTTGCCGGAGATGGGGCCGGTTGTCATGGCAACGCTACATGCGAGTCTCCGATTTCGCAGCAATTAACTGAGTTTTCTGGGACCCGCACTACTGGGGAGACGCATTCCAGGAAACGGGAATCACGAAGTCAAGGCGGTGAGAAATTTGGCGGGACGATCCCGCCGGGGCAGCTGAGCCTCCCCCCCCCCCGGCACCGGAAGTGCAGCTGGAGGCAGCAGGTGAATTGGGAGGCTGTCGGGCTAGAAGGCGGCGTCCTAATTAGATTTCTGCCTCCGCCCGTGCACCCGAGTGACCGACTTTTCCTAGAAAGTCGCAGGGTGGCAAATGGCGGCTCTGATCCAGTGCCATTCACTCCCACTCTCACCCAGTGCCATTCACTCCCACTCTCACCCAGTGCCATTCACTCCAACTCTCACCCAGTGCCATTCACTCCCACTCTAACCCAGTGCCAGTCACTCTCACTCTCACCCAGTGTCAGTCACTCTCACTCTCACCCAGTGTCAGTCACTCCCACTCTCACCCAGTGCCAGTCACTCTCACTCTCACCCAGTGTCAGTCACTCTCACTCTCACCCAGTGTCAGTCACTCTCACTCTCATCCAGTGCCTTTCACTCCAACCCTCACCCAGTGCCATTCACTCCCACTCTCACCCAGTGCCAGTCACTCTCACTCTCACCCAGTGTCAGTCACTCTCACTCTCACCCAGTGTCAGTCACTCCCACTCTCACCCAGTGCCAGTCACTCTCACTCTCACCCAGTGTCAGTCACTCTCACTCTCACCCAGTGTCAGTCACTCTCACTCTCACCCAGTGTCAGTCACTCTCACTCTCACCCAGTGTCAGTCACTCTCACTCTCACCCAGTGTCAGTCACTCTCACTCTCACCCAGTGCCATTCACACTCACTCTCACCCAGTGCCAGTCACTCTCGCTCTCATCCAGTGTCATTCACCCTCGCTCTCATCCAGTGTCAGTCACTCCCACTCTCCCCCAGTGTCATTCACACTCACTCTCACACAGTGTCATTCACACTCACTCTCACCCAGTGTCAGTCACTCTCACTCTCACCCAGTGTCAGTCACTATCACTCTCACCCAGTGCCATTCACTCCCACTCTCACCCAGTGCCAGTCACTCCCACTCTCACCCAGTGCCAGTCACTCCCACTCTCACCCAGTGCCATTCACTCCCACTCTCACCCAGTGTCATTCACACTCACTCTCACCCAGTGTCATTCACACTCACTCTCACCCAGTGTCATTCACACTCACTCTTCCTCAGTGCCAGTCACCCTCGTCTCATTCCCGCTCGCTCAGGTGTTCGGGCTGTCGCGGCTCCGGAGAAATCGAGTGCCCGACCTGCCTTGGCCATAAGCAGCTGCTGTTCTCCATCAAGGTGAAGTGCGAGTGGCGCAAGCGGCAGGTGGACTTCATCGAGGAGAAAACCGACATGCCGGATGAGCTCGTGCGGGACGTGTCCGGAACAGTACTCTTTGCTGAAGAGGATGACAGCGTGAGCTGCCCTTACTCACTCACTCACTCACTCACTCACTCACTCACTCACTCACTCACTCACTCACTCACTCACTCACTCACTCACTCACTCACTCACTCCCACACTCACTCACTCACTCACTCACTCCCACACTCACTCATTCACTCACTCACTCACTCACTCACTCACTCACTCACTCACTCACTCACTCACTCACTCACTCACTCACTCACTCACTCACTCACTCACTCACTCACTCACTTACTCACTCACTCCCATACTCACTCACTCACTCACTCACTCACTCACTCACTCACTCACTCACTCACTCACTCACTCACTCCCACACTCACTCACTCACTCACTCACTCCCACACTCACTCATTCACTCACTCACTCACTCACTCACTCACCCACTCACTCACTCACTCACTTACTCACTCACTCACTCACTTACTCACTCACTCACTCACTCACTCACTTACTCACTCACTCACTCACTCACTCACTCACTTACTCACTCACTCACTCACTCACTCGCTCACTCACTCACTCACTCACTCACTCACTCACTCACTCACTTACTCACTCACTCACTCACTCACTCACTCACTCACTCACTCACTCACTCACTCACTCACTCACTCACTCACTCACTCACTCACTCACTCACTCGCTCACTCATGAACTCATGACTCATGAACTCATGAACTCACTAATGACTCATGAACTCATGAACTCACTCATGACTCATGAACTCATGAACTCACTCATGACTCATGAACTCATGAACTCACTCATGACTCATGAACTCATGAACTCACTCATGACTCATGAACTCATGAACTCACTCATGACTCATGAACTCATGAACTCACTCATGACTCATGACTCATGAACTCACTCATGACTCATGAACTCATGAACTCAATTCTTCATTCAGGTGTCGCCAATCCTGAATTTTCCCTACGCGCCGGTGAACGAGGCCTCTGCCAGGCTGGTGGCGGAGCAGGACAAGGCTGTGAAGGGGCAGCGGGTGATCAGGCAGCGCCACCGGCTCCGCGGAGTGCCCGTAGCCGAGTGCCACTTCCAGCAGCACTCGGGCGGCTCCGGCGTGTTTTTCGTTTACGGCTTCGAGAACCGGCTGTACATTGAGCAGTTTCCACGGGCCGGTAGCTGCTGCTGCTCGCTGCTCTGACTGGCAATCGTGTACAAGGAGCGTGATGAGTGTGAATGACTGGCGTTGTGAATCGTGTACAAGGAGCGTGATGAGTGTGAATGACTGGCGTTGTGAATCGTGTACAAGGAGCGTGATGAGTGTGAATGACTGGCGTTGTGAATCGTGTACAAGGAGCGTGATGAGTGTGAATGACTGTCGTTGTGAATCGTGTACAAGGAGCGTGATGAGTGTGAATGACTGGGTGGTGAATCGTGTACAAGGAGCGTGATGAGTGTGAATGACTGGCGTTGTGAATCGTGTACAAGGAGCGTGATGAGTGTGAATTACTGGCGTTGTGAATCGTGTACAAGGAGCGTGATGAGTGTGAATGACTGGCGTTGTGAATCGTGTACAAGGAGCGTGATGAGTGTGAATGACTGGCGTTGTGAATCGTGTACAAGGAGCGTGATGAGTGTGAATGACTGGCGTTGTGAATCGTGTGCCAGGAGCGTGGTGAGTGTGAATGACTGCGGTTGTGAATCGTGTACCAGGAGCGTGATCAGTGTGAATGACTGCGGTTGTGAATCGTGTACCAGGAGCGTGACAAGCGTGAATGACTGGGTGGTGAATCGTGTACAAGGAGCGTGATTTGCAAGAGCATATAAATAAGGGAGTAGAAGTTCAAAAACGTAATCCACCCACAGCTGATCCAGCAATATAAACTTATCAAAACCTGGCCAAAACTCCCAAGCTGTCAATATTTAAAGCTTATTTGACCTGTTCTCCTTCATTGGGCAAATACAACTCAGAAAAGGAACTCCTTGGTTGATATCAGCACAGAATTTTGTGTTTCTTACTTTGCATGCCTTCTGTGCAGTTTAACTAAACAGCTCTGACCTCACAGAGGGGCCCTCACTGATCCTTCCAATGGAAATCAAATATTTGATGGGTGGTGACAGCTAAAATTATAAGAAATATAAATGGGATCATTGTGTTCATTGCTATTTTCGCGATTGTTGGGATTATTGAGACTTTTGGGATCATTGGGACTGTTGGGATTATTGGGACTGTTGGGATTATTGAGACTGTTGGGATCATTGGGACTGTTGGGATCATTGGGACTGTTGGGATCATTGGGACTGTTGGGATTATTGGGACTGTTGGGATTATTGAGACTGTTGGGATCATTGGGACTGTTGGGATCATTGGGACCGTTGGGATCATTGGGACTGTTTGGGTTATTGGGATTGTTGGGATTATTGGGACTGTTTGCGTTATTGGGACTGTTGGGATTATTGGGACTGTTGGGATCATTAGGACTGTTTGGGTTATTGGGACTGTTGGGATTATTGGGACTGTTGGGATTATTGGGACTGTTGGGATTATTGAGACTGTTGGGATCATTGGGACTGTTGGGATCATTGGGACTGTTGGGATCATTGGGACTGTTGGGATTATTGGGACTGTTGGGATTATTGAGACTGTTGGGATCATTGGGACTGTTGGGATCATTGGGACTGTTGGGATCATTGGGACTGTTGGGATCATTGGGACTGTTTGGGTTATTGGGACTGTTGGGATTATTGGGATTGTTGGGATTATTGGGACTGTTTGGGTTATTGGGACTGTTGGGATTATTGGGACTGTTGGGATCATTGGGACTGTTTGGGTTATTGGGACTGTTGGGATTATTGGGACTGTTGGGATTATTGGGACTGTTGGGATTACTGGGACTGTTGGGATTATTGGGACTGTTGGGATTATTGGGACTGTTTGGGTTATTGGGACTGTTGGGATTATTGGGACTGTTGGGATTATTGGGACTGTTGGGATTATTGGGACTGTTGGGATTATTGGGACTGTTGGGATCATTGGGACTGTTTGGGTTATTGGGACTGTTGGGATTATTGGGACTGTTGGGATTATTGGGACTGTTTGGGTTATTGGGACTGTTGGGATTATTGGGACTGTTTGGGTTATTGGGACTGTTGGGATTATTGGGACTGTTGGGATTATTGGGACTGTTGGTATTATTGGGATCATTGAGACTGTTGGGATCATTGGGACTATTGGGATCATTGGGAATATTGTTTTATCATATCACAGAGCGTCAGCCAATCATTTCGTGAATTTATCGAGCTGTTATTATAAATTTAACAGCTTCGTTCACGATTTGAAAGTTGAGAAGATTTTAACGTTTCTGAGAGACCCCATCGCCAATGGCGGCAAAGTTTCCGAGAGACCTCATCGCCAATGGCGGCAAAGTTTCTGAGAGACCCCATCGCCAATGGTGGCAAAGTTTCCGAGAGACCCCATCGCCAATGGCGGCAAAGTTTCCGAGAGACCCCAACGCCAATGGCGGCAAAGTTACCGAGAGACCCCATCGCCAATGGCGGCAAAGTTTCTGAGAGACCCCATCGCCAATGGTGGCAAAGTTTCCGAGAGACCCCATCGCCAATGGCGGCAAAGTTTCCGAGAGACCCCATCGCCAATGGCGGCAAAGTTTCCGAGAGACCCCATCGCCAATGGCGGCAAAGTTTCTGAGAGACCCCATCGCCAATGGCGGCAAAGTTTCTGAGAGACCCCATCGCCAATGGCGGCAAAGCAAAGAGGCGGAAGAGGCGCAGAAATTTTGCGAATGTCGAATAAACTCGTCTGCGGGTTGCGCGAAATTCGATTTTTTATTCCGCACTTTTGCGAGGCCAAAGGAGGGTGCATGTTGACCGGAGACAGGGAGAGGCTCGCGGATATTTGACTATTAGGGAGTTCTGGACAGCAAAGATCGCTATTAAATGCACATTCATGCAACCAGTTTGCATGAACATCACAAAGTAGACGACATTAATATGCAAAATGAAATACAGTTAGCAGAAGAACGCGATCAATATTATTTGCAAAAAGTTGAACTGCAGAGAAAACAAGACTTTCTAAGACACAAGTCGGATCAAATTAAAGCAAGCAGTGGCTGGGCGATCACCAATGGACTGACAAGAAAACACAGTGCAGCAAAATGTGGGTTAGTTGAGGACAATGTGAACTCAAAACTCGGACACCAGCTCACACGTAGCCGTGAAGGAAGGGGCAGTCCGTGCCCTTCATGCAGAATCCCGAGTGCCAGAACTTGCAGGTGGTCAGCTGCTGCTGGTGGCTGAACGGGCAGTCGCGGCGCCACAGCCTGCAGATGCCGGCCACCTGGTAGCGGCAGTAGTGGTTGCGGACGCCCAGGCCCGGGCTCTGCACCGGGTAGCTGCGCTCGGCCGCGCGGCTGCGCAGCCCCGCCTCCACCGCCGCCACGCTCGGCGCCTCCGTTGGCAGCCGCGGCGGCTGGCGCTGCAGGCCGCCGAATTCGTTCTTGAGCGCCTTGACGCGGCGCAGCCAGTCCGTCAGGCTGTAGGCCTCGCCGTCCGGAGCCACGAAGCAGCAGACGCTGCCGCTTGACTTGGCCGCCTTCTGCTGCTGGAGGCTGCCGCGGCGACCTTGCGAGAGGCCAACAAAGGTGCGGCACTTGTCGGCGGCGTTGCACTCCTCGTGCGGCAGCTGCTTCGGTTTCTTCGTCAGCTGTGGAGACGATGGTGGAGGCGGCGGAGGCGGAGGAGGCGGCTTCTGGAGCTCCTGACAGCATGCGGGGTCGAAGTGGCCGCTGCTGTCGCCGCTGCTGTTGTTGTTGCGGTCGGCCAGGGGGCGGCGCTTCACGCTGACCAGGACGGAGACCTCCTCGCTCAGCTCGCTGTGCAGGCTGGCGTTCGGGCTGGCGGCGTCGTCCGATTGGCTGCCGGGCGGCGCTGCGGGGCGCACCCGCTGGATCAGGCTGGCTGGCGGCTGCTCCATGGCTGGGCTGGGCTGCTCGCTGCCTGCCCCACCCGCTCGCATTTATAGAGCTGGCCCGCCTCCCTGCGCCTAGCCCCGCCCCCAACTGTACATTGCCAGACTGTACATTCAGAGAGATGTACATTAGGCGTGCCGTATGGTCTAGCAAATTTCAACACAGTTTTTCTACCCCAGAGTCAAACAGGTGGGTGCTGAGTTCCAGATCTATTAGCAATATTGCAGCGCCAGAGTTGTGAATGGCATCCATGCCAAGCTGCCTATGCTAAACTATTGTGCAGGCCTCTGAAGTTAAGCAGCTAAGCTTCTACTTCAACTGTGCGAGTTGATGGCGGCGTGAGCGAGACTGTGGGGGTGCGCGCTATTTCTGATTAGAAAAAGAATAAGAATCGGCGCCCGTGACTCAGCGCAGTGTTGAAAAGCATTAGCAATGCTGCGGTAGCTAGCGAGCGCTATGAACACGTCAATATACAGGAAAAGCAACTTTTATTAGAGCCAACTAAAAATGGGTTAAGCCGAGGAATTCAAGCGGAGAGTCGGCGGCGGACCGCCAACTCAAATTACGGGGCTGTGCATTTTTCTTTCGATTTACTTTTGTAATACAGCGGCTGAGCGCCACAATTGAAAAATGGGGAGTGCAAGTGAAATAATATGCGCGAATCGATGGTCTGCCGCCCATCAAACAAAATCCTGCGTCAGCGCTGCTGGTCAAGGAAGCTGAGCATCTCGTCAATTCGCGCCTTCAGGCTGAAGACCAGCTTCTTGTCCGCGCTGCTGCTGGTCACGGAGAAATTGCCCGTGATGGCGTTGCTCTGCGAGTGCGGGATTGAATAGTCTGCATTATGCTACTAGCAGTAGCAGCATGCAATACCCACCAAATTTTCATTTATCTGCACTACTCAGCAACAGTCAGAAGTGGGGGGGACATCACAAACCCGAAATATCACAAACCCGAAATATCACAAACCCGAATTATCACAAACCCGAAATATCACAAACCCGAAATATCACAAACCCGAAATATCACAAACCCAAATTATCACAAACCCGAAATATCACAAACTCGAAGTATCACAAACTCGAAGTATCACAAACCCGAAATATCACAAACCCGAAATATCACAAACCCGAAATATCACAAACCCGAAATATCACAAACCCAAATTATCACAAACCCGAAATATCACAAACTCGAAGTATCACAAACCCGAAATATCACAAGCGGTCACAGTCAGCATGCTGTTGCAGTTCAATTGGAACACAAGCGGCCGCAGTCAGCATGCTGTTGCAGTTCAATTGGAACACAAGCGGTCACAGTCAGCATGCTGTTGCAGTTCAATTGGAACACAAGCGGCCGCAGTCAGCATGCTGTTGCAGTTCAATTGGAACACAAGCGGTCACAGTCAGCATGCTGTTGCAGTTCAATTGGAACACAAGCGGTCACAGTCAGCATGCTGTTGCAGTTCAATTGGAACACAAGCGGCCGCAGTCAGCATGCTGTTGCAGTTCAATTGGAACACAAGCGGCCGCAGTCAGCATGCTGTTGCAGTTCAATTGGAACACAAGCGGTCACAGTCAGCATGCTGTTGCAGTTCAATTTGAACACAAGCGGTCACAGTCAGCATGCTGTTGCAGTTCAATTGGAACACAAGCGGCCGCAGTCAGCATGCTGTTGCAGTTCAATTGGAACACAAGCGGTCACAGTCAGCATGCTGTTGCAGTTCAATTGGAACACAAGCGGCCGCAGTCAGCATGCTGTTGCAGTTCAATTGGAACACAAGCGGTCACAGTCAGCATGCTGTTGCAGTTCAATTGGAACACAAGCGGTCACAGTCAGCATGCTGTTGCAGTTCAATTGGAACACAAGCGGCCGCAGTCAGCATGCTGTTGCAGTTCAATTGGAACACAAGCGGCCGCAGTCAGCATGCTGTTGCAGTTCAATTGGAACACAAGCGGCCGCAGTCAGCATGCTGTTGCAGTTCAATTGGAGCACAAGCGGCCGCAGTCAGCATGCTGTTGCAGTTCAATTGGAACACAAGCGGTCACAGTCAGCATGCTGTTGCAGTTCAATTGGAACACAAGCAGCCGCAGTCAGCATGCTGTTGCAGTTCAATTGGAACACAAGCGGCCGCAGTCAGCATGCTGTTGCAGTTCAATTGGAACACAAGCGGCCGCAGTCAGCATGCTGTTGCAGTTCAATTGGAACACAAGCGGCCGCAGTCAGCATGCTGTTGCAGTTCAATTGGAACACAAGCAGCCGCAGTCAGCATGCTGTTGCAGTTCAATTGGAACACAAGCGGCCGCAGTCAGCATTGCAGTTCAATTCATCAAAGCACTGCTCCAATCTGATCGCGGCGCCCGGCCACTCACCGAGGTGTCTCCCAGCGGCACGATGTTAGCCGAGGCCGGCACTTCGCGCTCATGCCGACCACCGTCTGCGCCGCTGTCAGCAGTCCGCTGCTGCTCCGCCGGAGCTCTGGCTCCGAGATCCGGGTCGCCGTCAAAGTCTGCCATCGAGCCTCTGTAGGAATCCGCCACTGAGTCTCTGCCCATCTCCACGCCGATGTTCTTGCCGCTAACCAGGGACTTGCTGGACAGTCTGTTCGGCTTCTCTCCGGATTCCTCGAGCTGGACATCCGCATCCGGGTTCTGTCCCAGGCCGGACTGGCGGGCCGACACTCGGCCAGGCTGGCTTAAGTCTATCAGCGTGCCGTCCGAGTTGAAATCTGAATATCGGCTTGAAATTTTCCCTTTTTCGCCGTCTGCCGGTTCTGTCCGCGGCCTGCCCGAGTCGTCACTCTCTGTCTGACGCGACCTTTTCTCCAAGCCCCTTTGGGCCGCCTTGCCGCCTGATGCTGATGGCTCTGATGGCGCTTCTTCTGACCCCGACGGCGCTCCACCCCTACCACCGCGGCGGTCGGAGGCGGCCGCACCAGCGACCCGGCTCCCCGCATTGCCAGCATCGGCCTCACTTTCCGAGTCTGTCGTGGGCCTCGACTTTTTACCCCCCGGAGTTTCCGTCACGCTGCCCAGAGCGGTCGCCGCCCGCTGGCTGCTCTCCGCCCAGTCGGAGGTGCCGCGCCCACTGTCCTCCATGTCCGCCGTGGAAGTTGCGGCTATTGAGACGCCGGTTTTCTGCGGAGCGAGGGCGGCTGCCACTGGCTGCTGGGTTGGTGTCGTGCTGGCGTCATCAGAGAGTCCAGCCTTGTCGACTGAGTCCGCCTGCGGAAGGCCACGTCCTTTTGGCGCTGCGCTCTTTGCATTTTCATCTTCGTCTGATTTGTCAGCTCCGGCATTCGCCTTCGGACCGTCCGCTTCAGTTGGAGCTCCCTTCTTTCTGGCCGGAGCTCTGTCCCTCCCTGCCGGAGCCCGGCCTCTTGACTTTGCCGCATTTTTTTCTCTCATTCTAGCGGCCTCAGCCGCCGCTGCCTCTTTTCCGCCGGCTTCAAAGCCCAGCTGCATCGGGCTGAGCAGATGCCGGTCCATCACCAGCTGGCAGTCACTCAGGATGGGCGCCTGGTCGTTTAGGATGATCCTGCCGTCCGTCATGTCCAGCCGGACATCCTTCAGCACAAAGAAGTCCGCGATGGATTTGGCGCCCAAGTCTTTGGCTGTCTGAGCGTCGAGCAGCACCCGGCCGGTCAGGTAGGGGGGCGGACTGCCCAGGTTCATCTTCCTGGCCAGTTGCAGGAAGAGGTGAAGTAGTTTTGAGGAGTAAAAAAATGAAATTCACGTTCGGTTTGCGGTGATGCGCAACGCCATCGCATATTTTCGCCCAATTTGTCTCACCTGATCTCTTCAGCGGTTTCGGCGCTGAACAGCGGAACGCCACGGTCGATCAGCACCTTCTTGCCCTGCAGGATCATGCTGCCCTGGATGAAGTACAGCCCGTTCTGGTCAAGAATGCAAGTAGCTTCCGTCAGCATCTGCACGCGGTCTTTTAACTCCTCTTTCTTTGGGGCGGGCAGCTGCGGGCTGCGGGCTGCAGGATCCCCCGAAAGCCAGGCCAGCGGTTGCTTTTGGTCACCGAGGCAGACGGAGCCGCCCTTCAGCAGGGGTGTCAGGTCGTCGAGAAGCAGCGTGCCGTTCGTGTAGAGGATGTCGCGCGCCTCGCCCACCCTGTTCGCCTCCTGGCCCACGGTGGCCGGGCTGATGAAAACCAGCGAGTCGCTCACTCGAACCTCCTCGTTGGTGTCCTCCGGCAGCTGCATGCGCACATCCTGCAGCCAGACTGTGCCATCGCGGATGCTCAGGCCGGTGTTCTGCACCGAGAAGCGGCCGCCCTGAACAAACAGACGCGGAGGCTCCGGCCTCTCCGGTGCCGGGATGCCGCACAGGGAGCCCAGAGGCAGCTCCGAGATGTTTATCACTTGGCCGTCTGCATGCAGCACCGCGTCCTCCAGCAGAGGCGCGTTGCCGGTGTACACCGTGCTTCCCAGGCTGTACAGGGTGGCGCCGTTCATCAGCATGTGGCTGCAGTCAGAGGCGTCCTTGTACACCGGCTTGCCCGTGATGGTCACGTGGTCGGCATTCGAGCCCACAATCTGGCCGTTGATAATTCGGTGCCACGTGCGGCCGACGTGCAGAAGACCTCTGAGTATGGCGATGCAGTTGTCCTTCAGCACACAGCGGCCGTTCACCAAAACCACCTGGGAGACAGGTTTGAGTTGCGGATGCAGTTCTGTGCCAAACTCAATATCATATTAGCTTCTCCGCGGGTGGTTGGTTCAGACCTACGAGCGTATTTTAAAATTGACTTGAGCAATCTTGATCCCGCTGAGCCACTGACGGCAATGCAAAGCGGCCTTAAGCGGATGGGGTTTAGACAACAAGTTTTCTACGCTGCCTCACCTGATTGAGCTCTCCGCCTTCGCCCTTGACTTCCAGGCCGGTCTGATTGGCTGCGCGGCTCCGCTCAGCCTCAATGGCCGCGAGTTTGTCGTAGCTCGGCAGGAGCTGCTTCGCCTGGTCCAAATCGATGCTCTCGACCTGTGGTCGCCCTCGGGCGGCCGACTTCATGGGGACAACATCGGCGGCAAAGCGGATCTGCGGATCCTGCATGATCGGCTTGTGGCCGTCGAGCAGCTCCGAGTTGCCATAGTACAGGTTGCGTTGGCTGTCCCTGGCCGCCAGGGACTCCAGGCCTTTCCGGTCCAATGATTTGCCTGTCAGAGTCGGCAGCCCAACGGAAGGCTGCGCCTCCAGCTGCGACTTGGCCTGGAAGTACGGCACCCCATCGCGCACGATCACGTCCTCGCCCTGCAGAACCAGCTCGCCATCCGTCAGCAGCAGCTCGTTGTTCTCGTGCTTCGCCGACTTAACTCGAGCTACTAGAGTCCTTTCATTCGGCTCCTTCGCCTCGCTGCCGCCTGTCGCTGCCTTGGCAGCACTTGGTGCCGCGTCAGAGGCGGGCGCTGCGTCCTTGACGACCCGCTTCTTCAGCAGGGTCGGGGCTGCTGGCCGGACGTCTCCCTGCCGGTCTGAGCAGACGATGTCCCACAGCAGGGAGTCAGGCTGGCAGTCACACTGGATGTGCACCTGGTTCTTCACCACACCGGGATGCCTCTGGTGCGTGACTGACACGCGGCCGCTCTGTGCGAGGCTCCAGGAGAACCGCTTGTCCGGGTTCATGCTGTAAATTGAGTGGCTACCTGCCGCACGCAGCGCTGAACTGCTAGAGACAATTTCAGCTGTGTATGTTGCTATTAAATTCCACTCTAACTCAGGGGTTCAAGACAGAGGATCTTGCTGGGCAGGCGGGAAGCTCCCTAGTCTATGGCCAATCCATCTACTGATTTGCATGCAACTATCATCTTATTACCAAAAGCTTTATATTACACCTTTTCACGTTCAATTTTGAACAAAGTCCAGTTCTAAAAAAACTAGCGGAAATTCAATTCAGACAATTCAGACTGGGGCAACAAACCCCAGTTCAAAACATTCTGCTACGGAAGCGAGGTTTAGCCATAGACAAAATTGTCCCCAGTCTGAATTGTCTGAATTGAATTTCCGCTAGTTTTTTTAGAACTGGACTTTGTTCAAAATTGAACGTGAAAAGGTGTACCAAAAGCAACAAGAGTTGCTTGTTGACGGGAGGGTGCCCAATTGCGGTGGTAGGTTATGGAACTGTAACTAAAACCGAACTCAGAACTATAAGGCTCATAACTATAGCTATAGTACCTTGTAGAGTGTAAAAAGAGCGTTGTACTATGTCACTCTCTTGTGTCCACTGCTCAGTGTACATTCAGCTGTACGCTACGTTTCACAGCTGAAGGCAGTTTCATGGATTTTCCATGGAATGTCTGGCGGGATTGCCGCAGGATTGCCACGGGATTTCAGCATTTTAATTTTTAGCATATAGGATGCATAATACGATTTCAACGTGCATAAACTACACTTGATGAAGCTTTTTGAAAAAGCACGGTAACTCCGATAATCGCCGTGGACTTATTGGCTGTTCTGTCTGATCCAACTGTTCAGAAGTCAAGCGAGGTAAGAGTTTCATTTAATATTAGTTTTTGTAACTAAAACAGGTTTTCGATTGAGTATTTCTTAATTGAGTGTGTTACACGCTCAAGTTTGCGGAGACACGGGACTGTCACATCCTTACAGCGAGTGTTGATTTGAAAGTAAAATTCAGATAAAGTTGCTCGCTTGGCAAGTAAGATGATTTACTTTCAAATCAACACTCGCTATAAGGATGTGACAGTCCCGTGTCTCCGCAAACTTGAGCGTGTAACACACTCAATTAATAAAACAGTTTTTTTTGCTTTTGAATTTGTGTTCATAAAAAATCAACTAATCAAGTCCAATTGTAAAGGCTTAGTTTCAACAGAATTAATGACTTGAAAACTATTTTTATTGAAACCGGTTCAAATAGGCAAATAGTGAATCTGTGTTCAGCTTACAATACCATTCCAAAGCCTAAATTTCCCAATCTTGTGCTCCAAGCACTAGAATCCTCCAAGCTCCAAGCACTGTAGCGCCTGCGCCAGACTGTGAACATGCTATAAGGAACTATGAATATTTTCTAAAAATAGCTTTAGCTGCTGGCTCTCCCATGGAAAACCCGTCTGCAGTGTACAGCTTTTTAGGCTATTCCAAGGCAATGCCGTGGAATATACTGGGCACTGCCATGGGGTTTCCACACCGTCCAACTTCTAAATTTGTTTCAAAACCTATCTGCTCTTTCAGGCTGAACGAGAACTGAGCAGTCTACTGCTTCGTGCATTTGAGGAAGAGACTGGCATCTCTTTGCTCGTATCCTTTTGCAAGCGATTTGCCAGGAGCCATATTATCAGGTATGCAGGAAAAAAGGTGAAAAATACGTATCGAAAAAATACTTTTGCTTTTAGTAGATATGAACATTGATTCTCATATTATTTTATGCTTCATCAGATGCCTGTGGTAGAGATTCTGACTCAGCCGGTTGAGCACCACCGTCCCCGCTACGAGTCGGAGATCTCAACTAACAAGATTGGCGGCCTGCTGCTTGGCCGCGGCTCAACCGGAAAGGACAACAGAGCCTTCATCAAGCTGAAGATCAGTGGAATCGACCCAGCAGTGCACTGCAGGCTGCAGTTGTTTGTGTGCGTGGCCAGTCAGAATGGAGAGCTGCATCCGTACTACCTGCACGGAGACGGCTGCACAGATGGCTGCTTCTTCTGGGTGAAGCAAGTCGACTATCGGACCCCGAGCGAAATTGAAATACAGTAATGCACAAATTAATTGTTAGACAAGAGTATCTTAGAAGCTCGGGTGTATTGATCACGTCAGTTTTTTCAGGTTTTTTTCACAGATTCAACGAGAACATCGCAGACAAGATCGAGAAGTTAAAATCTTCAAGCGCAGCAGTTACTGTACCAGTGGGAGAGGCCACTAGAATTTAAAGGTACCGCAGATTCACAGCAGAACAGAACGAAACGTTCATGATAGAGATGCTCGTTGTATTGCTTCCAGCTGCTCCCTGAGGTTTCAGGAGAATCTGTCCTGTCATAGTTTTTAGGACACTTCATGGCTATGCTTTGCACGTTTACAATTTTACGGCTGTGCCCTGCGCTTATTCTATAACTGCTGCAAGGCTATTGCGCAAGTATAGCAAAAAGATGACTGACGCACTGGAACCGTCCGATCTTTCAGGTTCGAAAGGCTGGCTGTTATCCGTTGCAAGACGTCTTCTGATGCCATTCAGGAGGCACTGAAAAAGCGCGAGGAACAGGTTCAGGGCTGTCTTCTCCCCAACGGTGAGTTCTTACGCTCGTAATAATTGGATAATAACTTCGTCCGGTACTTTACCTTGAATTCTCGAACGTGAATTGCTCATCCAGGTCTGAACCAGCCGGCTCAGAAGTACAACGGCAGAAATTTGGGCTCGATTCGTCTGGTTTTCCAGCTCAGCTTCTCTGACAATGGCTACTGCCACTACCTGCAGCCAATATTCAGTGATGTGATCGCCGATATCAGTACGTACGTTTTCATCTCTAAAATTTCTTCAGTTTCTTTTCACACTCTTTAGTGATGTAGTGACACTCTTTAGTGACACTCTTTAGTGATGCAGTTGGATCATTTTCATTGGCTAGTTTTGGGCAGAAAGTCCAAACAAATAGTACGAATTATTTTGTTCTTTTGAGCCTCCGTTTCTCATTCTCTTGCTTGAGTTTCTGCTTCATCGAGCCCTACCGAGAGCCTTCTGGACAGTTTCAAGAAAATAATGAATTAGCCGTCACTACTGTAGTACTGTACTACTCATAGCTTCTATCAAGATTTGACGTCAGTAACTCATCTTTAAATTTCCAGAAGAAGTCAGGGTCATTTACCCGGAGTCACTGAACCCTCAGGAAATTGCGCCAAATGGAGGCGAAATCGCCATCTATTGCACAAATTGTAATGGCGCAGCTTTTGTTATTAGAGATACGAATTTGTTGATTGAATCGTGCTTTCTAAAGACGAGCCAAACTTTATAAATTGTTTCAGCACAAATGCCTATTAAAGAGGAAATTCGAGTGGTATTCGAGCTCAGTGTTGAGAGCAGTGAGACAACTGTGCGCGTTTCTGGCTGTGTCAAAAAAGTGATGAAGGTAAAACCTGCCTGCACTTTATACTGACAGACAATAGAGGCTTTTGATGCGCCAGGTAACTTGACAAAAATCTGCGTACCTTGCAGCACCTCATCATCGTCACTGTGCCAGACGTTCAGATGTTCGTGAAGACCGAGCGGACGAAGGCCAAAGTGCTCGTCGAACAGAACTTGCCCAAAACCGAGGACTCAACAAATTCGGCGCTTACTATCGCGTTCCTTCCTGGAGCACAGGCTGTAAGCAACTCGCAGTTTCGAAATTTTGACTTTTTGATCCAAATGAGCTCCAATGACGGAAAATAAATCTTCTGCTTCAATTAACAGGCCAGGACAGCTCGGAAGCGACCCGCTACTGCCTCGCTTGTGCAGGAAAAGACTTGACCTTCATGCCCCTGGCCGCGAATTGAATGCGAGCGCGAATCACTCGAAGTTCACGTCGGTGGCAGTCTGCGTTTTTTCAGCAGACAGCAATTTTCGAGTCAGGAGACTCAGACTTTCGAATTACATTCCAAAGGATCTTCTTTGTGCTAATGGAATTTATTTCCTGAGATGACTTAAAGAAACACAACAACACTTACTCATAAAAATCTTATAGATATGGATCTTAAATCTAAAAGAAATTGAGTAGAGAAGAGCAGAAATCTTTCTTTTATTTAGGCTCAATGAAATTTACTTTTTTAAATTAATATATAGTTATAAAAAAGGAATATTTTTAATTTTTTGTCTATTTTTTTTATAACAACAGCAGGCAAAAGACACATTTGTTCGTCTCTGTATCCATAGTTTAAATGTAGCCTTTATCCATAGTGTCCCATCACACTGCATAGAGACATCCTAGAACAATTTAACGAGGATAGACACAGACTATTGCCAGAACATGGTAATGTGATCAAATGCGTTCTGTACCTGTGTAAATGTTTCAGCAACTCAAATGCCCGAAGCGACTCCCAAGCTGTCTCTGTCCATCGCTCATCAGCCGACGAAAATCCATCGATTTCGCTACCTGAAGGAGGTCAGCGATGGCCGCATGGGCAGTGTTCTGCGCAGCCGCGCTCCTGGAGGCAAGACTCCAGTTGCAGTGACTGCGACTGTCCAATCTGTGAGCCCCGACTGCAAGCTGAAGCTGGTCGGCTGCACCGTATTCGAGGACCTGATGACGCACCCGTTCTACCTGACTGGGGACGACTGTCGGAACGGCGTGTTCGAGAAGGAGCTGAGCAGCAAATCCGGGCTATCCGAGCAGGAAGTGAAGTGAGTCTCAGTCTTTATCGCAGTCTAGCTTATCTGAGGAGTGTCCACTTTTTCCTTCTCGGAAGAAGTCGAGCATGGGTCAGTTTTGGAAGTGTGGAGAGGTAAGACTTTTTGCGAATTCCGTTCTCCTGTTGCGGGCTCTGTAATTCTGGGCTTATGCTGGCCCACACAGCATAAAAAGTGAGCTAAAAGTGCAAGTAAGACCATAAAGACATTAGGAAACAAAGTATTAGAAAGAGCTGAAGAATCTCCTGTTGCACCTACTACCTGATCGATGCATTCTGCTTCTACTCAGGCTGGAGAAGGTCGGCATCGTGTGCACTCCGAAAAAGCAGAGGAAGTCGAAAGGCAAGCCGAGCGGAGCCTCTGAGAATGGAGTTCCAGCACATATCGGCATGCAGAATGCAACCGCACAAGAAGATAACTTTTACATGGAAAGAATTCAAAAGTACAACTTTTTAAAAAGTAAGTCATGATTTGATAGACCTTCAAAACGCTGAATTTGTCTTTTCAAGAAGGCAAGCTTTCATTCATCCGCAGAGCCACCAAGGCCGAATCCATTCCAAGGCAAAGACGTCAACAAACTCAGACTGGCCTTCCAAGTGTTTTATCAGCTGCCGGGCTCAAGCGACTGGCTCGCTGCGGACTGCAGACCTGTGTACACCGAAGTCATTGGAGATGCCAGTGAGTGCTCTTTCCCTTTAACTTTGCAAGAGTGATTTGCAATCAGGTAGATGACCTGAGGGACTGCTTGACTTAGAACAAGAGCTTTTTCATTCCAGAGATCTTCTCCAAGATGGAAATCGAGTACATCATTCCGGACTCGGTGTCGCGTCCCGACCAGGACGTGTGGCTTTACACGAAGGGCGACCTGCCAGGTATGCAGCTTTGGACTACCGAATGATGCTTTTTAAATGCCGGAATGCAAATAAACCAGATCACAATTGCAGTTCAGAACGTTTCCGAATTAACTGTACGGCTGGAGCATGAATCAGAGCCGCTGACTATCGAGCTGCAACCGAATGAGTTGAAGAAGGTAAAGTCTCAGAGTGCATGTGTAAACTGATGCAGAAATGCGCTGCATAGGACTGAGAATTGTCGAAGTGTATAGCGTTTGTTAGAACCGATAGCTCGTACACAGTTGAATAATGCAATCTCAGTCAGAGCTGAGTTACCTATTCATGTTTACTGTAAAAGAGGGGCTAAAGAGATGCACGCGCTGTACGATTGCAGCCCCTCAAATCACTGTTTGCAACCCAAATTAGCTTGTTTATCATCCCGATAACTTTTTGTCCCGGTTATGTTTTGTCCCGGAAAATCAGTAGTATTAAATGACTTGAGAAAAACCTGGGTCATTTTGCCAGTTCGTGCATTCATGTCTCTAAAGCGTGTTCCTAATTCCTTTACAGCACCTGGTAGTGTTCAACTTCGAGCAGCTGACCTTGACAAACGCTGTTTCCAGCTCATTTTCTGTGACTCTCGTGGACAAGAAGAATGATGACTCGAGCGAGCCGGTGAAACTGGAGCTGATCAATTTGTCAAATGATCCGTCAGGTAAACCGTTTGGTTACTAAATTTAATGCTGTAAATCCTTTAACAATACTTTTATTATCCATGATGATTTCAGTCTCTGACCCTAAAAGTAAAAAAGCCAGGCGTGAAGAGAAGCCAACTACTCCACAAGATCCCATGGATGAGCTTCTTGGCACTTTTCTGGATGGTAATGGAGACCTACAGGAGCTGCCGGAGCTTTACGTGGAGCCTCGTGCGTAGAACTGACCCTATCATAAAGACCAAGAGTCGAGTGGAAAAAATGACCAAGAATTTCCAACTATTATTATTGTCCTACTCATCATCAACACTCTAATTTGAATTTTCCGTTTGCAACAGCAAGTGTCCGCTTTGAACTTTTTGAGTCAGAAATTGTAACATAAATTCAGTCGCCTCGAGTTGGTTCTCCCTTCCATTTGTTGAGTTTCATTATTTTATCATCAGTATTTGCCGTATCGCAATATATCAAAAATATTACAAACAGCTAATCACATTTTGCAAAAGCGAAGTCATAATAATGCCACCTTCTTCGTAACGCGTTCAAGGACACTGATATGCCAGAATTCTTCATTTAAGTTCTTAATATTGAGAGCTTACTAACTTGAAATTTTGTTGTTTGCAACAGTTTATTTATTTCATTTTTTAAGTTGAAATATAGTCTCATAATTCCCAGAGCAAATTGCTTCGCTTTTGAATGCACATCCCGAGAGTAGACGCACAAGTAATGTACGCTAATATTCTAGCTCCATGTTCTGACGGCTTTTCCATGGTTTTTCCACTTCATTTTGTTCTCTCAATGTCTGTGTACGTATAGTTTTGCGTGCATTACACTGTACTCTCATTGTACAGCCTACTCTGTCGTTTGCGGAGTTCCTTATTTTCCTTTTAAAAGCGGCCAGACTGCTGCTGCATTATTGCAGTTTTGTCGCTGTTTTCGTCAAAAAAGTACTGTTTCGAAAGTAAGTGTTTTTTTAACGATTTTGTCTTTAAATTTAAATTGAAACCTAATTTCTTTCAGCTTGATCATTCATTCTATGTTCTATTAGCGTTGGGCAAAGCTTTTAAACGTAAAAAAGTTCAAGCAGTGCTAATATAATACATATGATTCGGCGTATGAGAAATGTTCTCATTCCCAAATTTTCACGACTCACAATTACCCCCAACTTCACAATCACAAAACTTTGCATCCAAAAGTTGCATATATTCGCTTTTTCATAAATTGCTTCTTCCAGAACTTTTGAATTGCTTGGTTGCGTGGTCAAGGTTGTGTCTGTGAGCAAATTAAATTGCCTGCTTTTCAAGCTTTTAATGAAACTTTTATGTCTCTTCATGGAGTTAGTGGGCTTTGAAGTGTTTTGTTGGCCTTTCTGCCAAGCGTTGGCCGGAGACAGCGTTCATCTACATTTTTTAATTTTTTAGCTCAATATAGCTAGCCTCCAAATTAGTTTTCAGAAACTGGCACACGCTTACTGTATCACCGTTAAGTTAAAGGGCAAAAATAAAACTGCTAGCTCACAGTTGGTGCGCATAAAGTGCAACGGTTTTCAGGACACTCGCTATATCCATAAATCGTTTGCTGATTTTCAGAGGGAAGCGAAACACCTCAAAATGTATATTCTTCATATTTCAGTCCCAAATACTATCCCAAATTGAGGTTGTGAAAGCGTGTGCACAATGTGAAGATTGAGACTCTTGTATAGATTAGGGATTGGGAAAAACTTGGGAGAGAGTTAAATAAAGGGTTGTGAAATATGAGGATTGTGGAGTTTAAAGTTAATGAAATATGGCGACTGCCAAGTTTAGTGCATACATATTTCAAGCACGCACCGAATATGCCGCAGTGATTGATGCGTCCTGTGTGTATTCTGTGATGGATAAGACGCTTCACTTGTATGAGTAGCCACCCCAGAACTCTCAGGTTATCTTGGGCTACAGGCTTCATCAAAGAACTGTCCTTTTTGATTTGCAGTGAACTGAAGGAGTCTCTTGGGTAGCAATGCTGGCAACTCTCGAATAAATTAACTTCTAAGGGTCGATTTTGCACTGATGCACGGATGAGAATACATTTTCTGAAGAATATTTTGACTGCTCATTAAGCAAGCGATTAAGCAACAAATAAAGCATTATCAAGTTACGAGTAGATTATCAAGTAAGCCGTATTGGTGGAACATCCGTATGGAATTAAAAAGCTGCTGTGGAGCAAAGCGTACATGTACTGGGTCACAGCTCGTGCGGCATTTCTGTGTCCAAGATGACTGCCAATCTACAGTGGGGTTACAAGGCTGGATTAAAATAAGGCATTAACAACAAGGCGTATCCCGGCTCATAATGGTTTAAGTTGTAAGAAGTCGTTTAGAGGGACGTAATAATCGAACGTGTGCGCATAGTGCAGCCATTTTTCTGAGCAAAAAATGACTTTTGAGGTTCCGCATGCGCTATTGTGACTTATAGTTTCGAAAACTTTATTGACTGAAACTGCTGACCTGTTCATTCACAAATTATGGTTTGCGAACAAAGCTTTGAGCGGCAATAAAAACCTGTTGATTCCGGAGAGTTCTTCTGATCACTCTACCTCTCTCCTCACTCTTCTTGGTCCAGCTCCCCGGTTCTCCTACTCGTAGCTTTGTTTTCTCTTCTAAAATAGAATGTTTAGCAAACAATGAAAACTAAGAGGTTTAAATTCTGAGATTGTAATCGCTTTGAGTATCTAATAAGTTGCTCATTCTGAACCAACTGATTGCACTGCTCTTGCAGAACTGTATAGTTTCTGATTTTTAATCTGCTATGGGTTGTGGCATAGTGGTCAGTTCGAGCGTCAGACTCACGACCGAGCTGTCGAGGGTTTGATTGAGACCCACTCAAAACAGTTTGTGTTTTTGAGCAAGACCACTTAACTCTGCATTGCTTCGGTGCACCCAGCAATAAAATGTTTGCTAGAATTAGCCGGGGTTATTAAGGATGTCTGTGGCGACCCTCCTGACAGCTGCACAACAACTGCTTCCCCACGCCTTGCCATATTTTTATCCAGCAAACGCAAATGTCTGAACCGGCTCCCAAGCTGTCTCTGTCCATCGCTGATCAGCATCAGCCGACGAAAATCCATCGATTTCGCTACCTGAAGGAGGTCAGCGATGGCCGCATGGGCAGTGTTCTGCGCAGCCGCGCTCCTGGAGGCAAGACTCCAGTTGCAGTGACTGCGAATGTCCAATCTGTGAGCGCCGGCTGCAAGCTGAAGCTGGTCGGCTGCACCGTATTCGAGGACCTGGCGACGCACCCGTTCTACCTGGCTGGGGACGACTGTCGGAACGGCGTGTTCGAGAAGGAGCTGAGCAGCGAATCCGGGCCATCCGAGCAGGAAGTGAGGTGAGTCTCAGTCCCTATCCCAGTCTAGCCTATCTGTCCGCTTTTTCCGCTGTTTCCTTCTCGGAAGTAGCCGAGCATGGGTCAGTTTTAGAAGTGAGGAGAGGTAAGAGTTTTGTGAATTCCGTTCTCTTATTGCAAACGCTGTAGTTCTGAGTTTATGCTGGACCACAATATACAAAAAGTGAGCTAAAAATGCAAGTAGGAGCATACAGGCATTAGAAAAACAAAGTATTGGAAAGAGCTTGAGATATTGTGAGATCTCCTGTTGCACCTACTACCTGATCGATGCATTCTGCTTCTACTCAGGCTGGAGATGGTCGGCATCGTGTGCACTCCAAAAAAGCAGAGGAGGTCGAAAGGCAAGCCGAGCGGAGCCTCTGAGAATGGAGTTCCAGCACATATCGGCATGCAGAATGGAACCGCACAAGAAGATAACTTTTACATGGAAAGAATTCAAGAGTACAACTTTTTAAAAAGTAAGTCGTGATTTGATAGACCTTCAAATCGCTGAATTTGTCTTTTCAAGAAGGCAAGCTTTCATTCATCCGCAGAGGAACCAAAACAGAATCCATTCCAAGGCAAAGACATCAACAAACTCAGACTGGCCTTCCAAGTGTTTTATCAGCTGCCGGGCTCAAGCGACTGGCTCGCTGCGGACTGCAGTCCTGTGTACACCGAAGTCATTGGAGATGCCAGTGAGCGAACTTTCCCTTTAACTTTGCAAGAGTGATTTGCAATCAGGTGGATGACCTGAGAGACTGCTTGACTTAGAACAAGAGCTTTTTCATTCCAGAGATCTTCTCTAAGATGGAAATCGAGTACATCATTCCGGACTCGGTGTCGCGTCCCGACCAGGACGTGTGGCTTTACACGAAGGACGATCTGCCAGGTATGCAGCTTTTATTTGGATTACCAAGTTGTGCTTTTTTAAATGCCGGAATGCAAATAAATCAGATCACAATTGCAGTTCAGACCGTTTCCGAATTAACTGTGCGGCTGGAGCATGAATCAGAGCCGCTGACTATCGAGCTGCAGCCGAAGGAGTTGAAGAAGGTAAAGTCTCAGAGTTCATGTGTAAACTGATGAAGCAATACACGGCATAGGATGTGAAGGGAAGAAGTCAGTAGTAGCGTTTGTTGAAACCAATAGGTCGTACACATTTGAATGATGCAATCTCAGTCAGAGTTGTCAGTTGAGTGAGCAGCAAAGTTACCTATTGCATGTGTACTGTAAAAGAGGGGTTGAAGTGACACACGGGCTGTAAGATTGCAGACTGTCAAATCACTGCTTGCAATCCAACTTACAGCTCGTCGAAATCCCGATAACCTTTTATCCCGGTCATGTTTTTCAGAAGCTGCTGAAGATTAGTAGTATAAAATTACTGAGAAAACCTTCGTCAGTCGTGCGTTCCTGTCTCTAAAGCGTGTTTCTAATACCTTTGCAGCACCTGGTAGTGTTCAACTTCGAGCAGCCAATCTTGACAAACACTGTTTCCGGCTCATTTTCTGTGACTCTCGTGGACAAGAAGAATGATGACTCGAGCGAGCCGGTGAAACTCGAGCTGATCAATTTGTCAAATTATCCGTCAGGTAACCCGTTTGATTGCTAATTTTAATGCTGCAAGGCCTTTAACTGTATATTTTATTATCCATGATGATTTTCAGGCTTCGACCCTGCAAGAAAGAAGGCTAGACGTGATGAGAAGCCAACTGTTTCTCAAGATCCCATGGATGAGCTTCTTGGCATTTTTCTGGATGGTAATGGAGGTGACCTGCAGGAGCTGCCGGAGCTTTACGTTTAGCCTCGTGCTTAGAACTGACCCTATCATAAAGACCAAGGGTTTGGAATCGAGTGGAAAAGACTTTTCAACTTATATTTTTATCACACTCTTGCTCTAATTTAACTCTAATTTAATTTTTCTATATTCACGTTCGTTCTGAATTTTCTGAACCTCGAGCTGGCTTTGCAATGCAACGCTGAGTTCTACTGGTTGAAGATTTTGTTTTGCTGGTACAAGTGCAGATACTAAGCCCTATATTTTTTATGAGAAACCCTTGATCCTTCTGTTTACATTTATCAGCAACAGCTAATCCCATTTTGAAAGTGTAGAGCCATAATTCCACCTGCTTTTGGAGCGCGGCAAGCACACTGATATGCTTACATTTTTTAAGATAGGTCTTCATTACGAGCATACTGAATTGAAATTCAAAGCGTCAAATATCGTCGTATGTAGCCAAGAGAGGTGAAGAAGGTACGCTCGTAGTCTCCAAGTTTGTCTGGGGTTATCGGATATACCGGGGCATGTATACTTTTAATAAAATTGTGCCTTTTCGTGCCCCAACAAGGTGATGCTCTCTACTTGAATCACAGCTACTCGTTGGCTTCCGCTGCTAGGACTGGACCTCGAGGACCTCGAAGAACCTTGTATTTGCTCTTACAGGAATATAATACAGTTTTAATGCATATGCGTTCAATTTACCTACTAGAATAGATAGCTCCCGATTCAACGGTTTTTCCGCGGATTTTCCAGTTCTTCTGAACACGTTTTCAAAAAGTAAATTGCTCTCTGCATTGAGGGAAATTGTCTTCAATGTTCATTTTTAATATCCAGAAACCTTATCGGTGCACTCCACGCAATGTTTTTATCAATTTATTAATCTTGGATGTATTCTCAAATAAAAGGATTTTTTTCAAAACAAGAAGTGTTTGAAAAATGATTTCAAGCAACTTAGACATTTGTCTGAAACTCCACTCCGAGTGCACAAAGTGAATCGAACGTTTTTTTTTGACGAACTGCACCTGTGTATTGTGCGATTATTGTTATCAAAATAATTGGTCGTTAAGTTAGTTCATTTGCTAACCATTAGAATCGGTAGGAATATATTACAAAAGTTATTGGGAGAAATTAAGTTCATAATGTTTTAGTACACACTGAAATTTATTAGCAGATCAGAAGTCTGGATCTGTTGAATCTGTTGGCTCCTGAGCCAAGCAAAGTTGGAGTGCAGCAGCCGGTCCGGTCACCGCCTGCTGCGCACTGCAGCCTAGGCCAGCTCCCTGGCGTTCACGGTGATGCGACCGAACGACTGTCCGAAGCGGCGACGGTGGCCTGCGAAAGTCAAAGGTGGGACAAGTTGGCGCTGTTTTGCCGTGCTCAGAAGCTTTTCGCATGCAGAATCCCAGTGCAGAATCCCAGTACAGAATCCCAGTACAGAATCCCAGTGCAGTATCCCAGTACAGAATCCCAGTACAGAATCCCAGTGCAGTATCCCAGTACAGAATCCCAGTACAGAATCCCAGTGCAGTATCCCAGTACAGAATCCCAGTACAGAATCCCAGTGCAGTATCCCAGTACAGAATCCCAGTACAGAATCCCAGTGCAGTATCCCAGTACAGAATCCCAGTACAGAATCCCAGTGCAGTATCCCAGTACAGAATCCCAGTACAGAATCCCAGTACAGAATCCCAGTGCAGTATCCCAGTACAGAATCCCAGTACAGAATCCCAGTGCAGTATCCCAGTACAGATTCCCAGTACCGATTCTCAGTACAGAATTCCAGTACAGAATTCCAGTACAGAATTCCAGTACAGAATCCCAGAGCAGAATCCCAGTACAGAATCCCAGAATAGAATCTCAGAACAGAATCCCAGAGCAGATCCCTGGACGTAGCAATCGAGTACAAGCTACGAGCTACATCATCTCTGTTTTGAGATCCCAAACTGCTTGAGCAAGTGTAGGTAGATCAGCAAGCAGATTTCCGGTCTACAGAATTACTTGAAAAAATTTGATTATCAGAGACAAATATGCTTAGTGCACATCTTATACTAAAATGTAAGTGTAGTCAGCGCTGTAAAAGTACCGTTAAGGAGACCAATTCAAGTAGTTCAGAGATTTTAGGGAATTAGTAGCCAACCAACTTCTAATAAATTGTGGCCCATTTTGAGCGCCTTCTGCAGAAATGAGTCCGCCTGCTCACCTGGGATGTGTCCGTAATAGTTCGGCAGGAGCCCCTCGCACTTGCGGTAGATGACCCCCTCGCCACGCATTCCCCGCAGGCGCCCCCGCCCTGCCTGGCCCGCCGCCTTTTCCTCGCCGACAGCCTCAGCGTCCGAGGCCTCAAGCCCGGCCAGCGCAGCCGCGTGCAGCCGCCTGGCCCGGTCGAAGTCCTCCAGAGCGTCGTGTGTGAGCACCGGGTAGGTGCCACCCAGGCGTTGCCGCAGGCGGGGCACGAAGCCGGAGTAGCCGGACATGAAGTAGCGCTGCTCGCTGTCCCGGTCCATCAGGTAGGGAGAGTATCCGGGGTAATAGTAGCGCCCGGACGGCGGCTCGTCCAGAAACTTCGGGTGCACCGAGATGGCCGTTTTGGCCTGCCAAGCGAAATTGAATTCCTGTGACTAATGTGTTCTGCATGCGTGCGTTTGAGTAGGTTTTGCTAATCAGATTGCCACACTTCGTCAAAAGTGGACCTACCTCTTTTCTAGCTGGGAACACTGTGGTCTGAAATGAATAGAAGAGCTGAGGTTAAATATCTGCTCAAATCACTGAAATGAACAGAGCAGCTGAGGCTGAATGTCTGCTCAAGTCACTAAAATGAACAGAGCAGCTGAGGCTGAATGTCTGCTCAAGTCACTAAAATGAACAGAGCAGCTGAGGTTGAATGTCTGCTCAAGTCGCTAAAATGAACAGAGCAGCTGAGGCTGAATGTCTCCTGCTCAAGTCGCTAAAATGAACAGAGCAGCTGAGGCTAAATGTCTGCTCAAGTCGCTAAAATGAACAGAGCAGCTGAGGCTAAATGTCTCCTGCTCAAGTCGCTAAAATGAACAGAGCAGCTGAGGCTAAATGTCACCTGCTCAAGTCGCTAAAATGAACAGAGCAGCTGAGGCTGAATGTCTGCTCAAGTCACTAAAATGAACAGAGCAGCTGAGGCTGAATGTCTGCTCAAGTCACTAAAATGAACAGAGCAGCTGAGGTTGAATGTCTGCTCAAGTCACTAAAATGAACAGAGCAGCTGAGGTTGAATGTCTGCTCAAGTCACTAAAATGAACAGAGCAGCTGAGGCTAAATGTCTGCTCAAGTCGCTAAAATGAACAGAGCAGCTGAGGCTGAATGTCTGCTCAAGTCGCTAAAATGAACAGAGCAGCTGAGGCTAAATGTCAGCTCAAGTCACTATTACAATGCAAGACGTCTTCTGATGCCATTCAGGAGGCACTGAAAAAGCGCGAGGAACAGGTTCAGGGCTGTCTTCTCCCCAACGGTGAGTTCTTACGCTCGTAATAATTGGATAATAACTTCGTCCGGTACTTTACCTTGAATTCTCGAACGTGAATTGCTCATCCAGGTCTGAACCAGCCGGCTCAGAAGTACAACGGCAGAAATTTGGGCTCGATTCGTCTGGTTTTCCAGCTCAGCTTCTCTGACAATGGCTACTGCCACTACCTGCAGCCAATATTCAGTGATGTGATCGCCGATATCAGTACGTACGTTTTCATCTCTAAAATTTCTTCAGTTTCTTTTCACACTCTTTAGTGATGTAGTGACACTCTTTAGTGACACTCTTTAGTGATGCAGTTGGATCATTTTCATTGGCTAGTTTTGGGCAGAAAGTCCAAACAAATAGTACGAATTATTTTGTTCTTTTGAGCCTCCGTTTCTCATTCTCTTGCTTGAGTTTCTGCTTCATCGAGCCCTACCGAGAGCCTTCTGGACAGTTTCAAGAAAATAATGAATTAGCCGTCACTACTGTAGTACTGTACTACTCATAGCTTCTATCAAGATTTGACGTCAGTAACTCATCTTTAAATTTCCAGAAGAAGTCAGGGTCATTTACCCGGAGTCACTGAACCCTCAGGAAATTGCGCCAAATGGAGGCGAAATCGCCATCTATTGCACAAATTGTAATGGCGCAGCTTTTGTTATTAGAGATATAAATTTGTTGATTGAATCGTGCTTTCTAAAGACGAGCCAAACATTTATAAATTATTTCAGCACAAATGCCTATTAAAGAGGAAATTCGAGTGGTATTCGAGCTCAGTGTTGAGAGCAGTGAGACAACTGTGCGCGTTTCTGGCTGTGTCAAAAAAGTGATGAAGGTAAAACCTGCCTGCACTTTATACTGACAGACAATAGAGGCTTTTGATGCGCCAGGTAACTTGACAAAAATCTGCGTACCTTGCAGCACCTCATCATCGTCACTGTGCCAGACGTTCAGATGTACGTGAATACCGAGCGGACGAAGGCCAAAGTGCTCGTCGAACAGAACTTGCCCAAAACCGAGGACTCAACAAATTCGGCGCTTACTATCGCGTTCCTTCCTGGAGCACAGGTTGTAAGCAACTCGCAGTTTCGAAATTTTGACTTTTTGATCCAAATGAGCTCCAATGACGGAAAATAAATCTTCTGCTTCAATTAACAGGCCAGGACGGCTCGGAAGCGACCCGCTACTGCCTCGCTTGTGCAGGAAAAGACTTGACCTTCATGCCCCTGGCCGCGAATTGAATGCGAGCGCGAATCACTCGAAGTTCACGTCGGTGGCAGTCTGCGTTTTTTCAGCAGACAGCAATTTTCGAGTCAGGAGACTCAGACTTTCGAATTACATTCCAAAGGATCTTCTTTGTGCTAATGGAATTTATTTCCTGAGATGACTTAAAGAAACACAACCACACTTACTCATAAAAATCTTATAGATATAGATCTTAAATCTAAAAGGAATTGAGTAGAGAAGAGCAGAAATTTTTCTTTTATTTAGGCTCAATGAAATTTACTTTTTTAAATTAATATATAGTTATAAAAAAGGATTATTTTTCATTATTTGTCTATTTTTTATTTTTATAACAACAGCAGGCAAAAGACACATTTGTTCGTCTCTGAATCCATAGTTTAAATGTAGCCTTTATCCATAGTGTCCTATCATACTGCATAGAGACATCCTAGAACAATTTACGAGGATAGACACAGATTATTGCCAGAACATGGTAATGTGATCAAATGCGTTCTGTACCTGTGTAAATGTGTTTCAGCAACTCAAATGTCTGAAGTGGCTCCCAAGCTGTCTCTGTCCATCGCTCATCAGCCGACGAAAATCCATCGATTTCGCTACCTGAAGGAGGTCAGTGATGGCCGCATGGGCAGTGTTCTGCGCAGCCGCGCTCCTGGAGGCAAGACTCCAGTTGCAGTGACTGCGACTGTCCAATCTGTGAGCGCCGGCTACAAGCTGAAGCTGGTCGGCTGCACCATATTCGAGGACCTGATGACGCACCCGTTCTACCTGACTGGGGACGACTGTCGGAACGGCGTGTTCGAGAAGGAGCTGAGCAGCGAATCCGGGCCATCCGAGCAGGAAGTGAAGTGAGTCTCAGTCTTTATCGCAGTCTAGTTTATCTGAAAAGTGTCCACTTTTTCCTTCTCGAAAGAAGTCGAGCATGGGTCAGTTTTAGAAGTGTGGAGAGGCAAGACTTTTTGCGAATTCCGTTCTCCTGTTGCGGGCTCTGGGCTTATGCTGGCCCACACAGCATAAAAAGTGAGCTAAATGTGCAAGTATGAACATAAAGACATTAGGAAACAAAGTATTAGAAAGAGCTGAAGGATCTCCTGTTGCACCTACTACCTGATTGATGCATTCTGCTTCTACTCAGGCTGGAGAAGGTCGGCATCGTGTGCACTCCGAAAAAGCAGAGGAAGTCGAAAGGCAAGCCGAGCGGAGCCTCTGAGAATGGAGTTCCAGCACATATCGGCATGCAGAATGGAACCACACAAGAAGATAACTTTTACATGGAAAGAATTCAAAAGTACAACTTTTTTGGAAGTAAGTCGTGATTTGATAGACCTTCAAAACGCTGAATTTGTCTTTTCAAGAAGGCAAGTTCTCATTCATCCGCAGAGAAACCAAAACAGAATCCATTCCAAGGCAAAGACATCAACAAACTCAGACTGGCTTTCCAAGTGTTTTATCAGCTGCCGGGCTCAAGCGACTGGCTCGCTGCGGACTGCAGTCCTGTGTATACCGAAGTCATTGGAGATGCCAGTGAGTGCTCTTTCCCTTTAACTTTGCAAGAGTGATTTGCAATCAGGTAGAGGACCTGAGAGACTGCTTGACTTAGAACAAGAGCTTTTTCATTCCAGAGATCTTCTCCAAGATGGAAATCGAGTACATCATTCCGGACTCGGTGTCGCGTCCCGACCAGGACGTGTGGCTTTACACGAAGGACGATCTGCCAGGTATGCAGCTTTTATTTGGAGTTTTTTGAATGCCTGAATGCAAATAAATCGAGCCTTAATTGCAGCTCAGAGCGTTGTCGAATTAACTGTGCGGCTGGAGCAAAAATCAGAGCCGTTTATGATTATCGAGCTGCAACCGAAGGAGTTGAAGAAGGTAAAGTCTCAGAGTTCATGTGTAAACTGATGCAGAAATACACTGCATAATTACGCAATCTCAGTCAGGGCTGAGTGATCAGCATAGTTACCTATTCAAAAGCACTGTAATAGAAGGTGGAAGGTATGTTTTTCGGAGGCAACGGAAGCTTATTTAATGTCGATCAGAAAAAGTTTCGTCACTTTGTCAGTTTGTGCGTTCATTCCTCTAAATGTTCCTAATGCCTTTACAGCACCTGGTAGTGTTCAACTTCGAGCAGCTGATCTTGACAAACGCTGTTTCCGGCTCATTTTCTGTGACTCTCGTGGACAAGAAGAATGATGACTCGAGCGAGCCGGTGAAACTGGAGCTGATTAATTTGTCAAATGATCCGTCAGGTAAACCGTTTGGTTACTAAATTTAATGCTGTAAATCCTTTAACAATACTTTTTATTATCCATGATGATTTTCAGGCTCTGACCCTGCAAATAAGAAGGCCAGACGTGATGAGAAGCCAACTGTTCCACAAGATCCTATGGAGGAGCTCCTTGGCACTTTTCTGGATCATAATGTTGACATGCAGGATCTGTCGGAGGTTTACGTGGAGCCTTGTGCTTAGAACTGACCAAGGGTTTGGAATTGAGTGGAAAAGACTTTCATCTTTCATTTTTTCACACTCTTGCTCTAATTTAACTCTAATTTAATTTTTCTGCTTTCACGGTTGGCCGTTCGTTCTGAATTTTCTGAGCCTCAAGTTGGCTTTGCAATGCGACGTTGCGTTCTACTTGTTGAAGATTTTGGTTCGCTGGTACAAGTACACATGCTGAGCTCGTAATCTTTCATGAGAAACCCTTCCCTTTGTTTAATTAATTCTTTTATCATAAGCGAGAGCTAATCAATATTGGAAATGTACAGCCATAATTTCAACTGCTACGGAACGTGAACAAGCAACTGATAAGCCAGCATTCTGAAATTTTTAGCTCTTCATTATTCTAACTTGAAATTTAAAGCGTTCAATTTCGTGGTTTGCTACGGCTTATTTCATCTTTTAATTTCAAATTATATTGAGTCACGATTCCCTGAAAACTGTTTCGCTTTTGAATGAAAGCACACCCGAGAGTACACACACAAGAAATGTGCGCTAATAGCTCCATGTTCTGACGGCTTTTCCATGGTTTTTCCACTTCATTTTGTTCTCTTTATGTGTGTGCATTTAGTTTTGCGTGCATACACTGTACTCTCATTGTACAGCTTGCTCTGGCAAGTGCTTGCGGAGTTCCTTTTTTCCTTACTCGTAAAAAGCGGCCAGACTGCAACTTCTGCATTGTGCATTGCAGTTTGGTCCTCCTGTCGTCTTAAAATTACTGCTTCAAGAGTAAGTGTTTTTTTCGATTGTTGTCTTTTAATTAAAATCGAAACCCAATTTCTTCCAGCTTAATCATTCATTCTATGCATTATTAGTGTTGGGTAAAACGTTTAAACGTACAAATGAAATGTTCTCATTCACTACGAGCGTAGTTTTCACGACCCACAATTGCTCTCAACTTTACAATCCCAAAACTATGCATCCCTATTTTGCATATGTTCGCTTTTTCATAAATTGCTTCTTCCAGAAATTTCGAATAGCTTAGTTGCGTGTGAAAGCTTTGTCTATTGAGCAAATTAAATGCCTGTTATTTTCTTTCAGGCTTTCAAATTTTTTGACTCTTCATAGAGGTTTTGGGCCGGCTTTACAGTGTTTTGTTGGCTTTTCTGCCAAGCGTTGCCGGACGCATCGACAATTTTCCATTTTTGAGCTCAATAGCTATAAACTTCTAATTAGTTTTCCGAGACCAAATTTTCGGAGTGAAACTGGGACATATTTACTGTACAACAGTCAAGTTGGCAGAACTGCTCGCTCACAGTAAGCCCATGAAGCTTTTTGGCCGACCCGCTACATCCATAATTTGTTTTCTCATCTTCAATGGGAAGCGAAGCACCCCTAAATTTTTCGTTCTTCATATTTCAGTCCCAAATAATATCCCAAAAGCTTGGTTGTGAAAGTGTGTGCGCAATGTGAATGTTGAGACTCTTGTAGTTTAGGGATCGTAAAAAAGCTTGGTTGTGAAAGTGTGTGCGCAATGTGAATGTTGAGACTCTTGTAGTTTAGGGATCGTAAAAAAGCTTGGTTGTGAAAGTGTGTGCGCAATGTGAATGTTGAGACTCTTGTAGTTCAGGGATCGTAAAAAAGCTTGGTTGTGAAAGTGTGTGCGCAATGTGAATGTTGAGACTCTTGTAGTTTAGGGATCGTAAAAAAGCTTGGTTGTGAAAGTGTGTGCGCAATGTGAATGTTGAGACTCTTGTAGTTTAGGGATCGTAAAAAAGCTTGGTTGTGAAAGTGTGTGCGCAATGTGAATGTTGAGACTCTTGTAGTTCAGGGATTGTAAAAAAGCTTGGTTGTGAAAGTGTGTGCGCAATGTGAATGTTGAGACTCTTGTAGTTTAGGGATCGTAAAAAAGCTTGGTTGTGAAAGTGTGTGCGCAATGTGAATGTTGAGACTCTTGTAGTTTAGGGATCGTAAAAAAGCTTGGTTGTGAAAGTGTGTGCGCAATGTGAATGTTGAGACTCTTGTAGTTTAGGGATCGTAAAAAAGCTTGGTTGTGAAAGTGTGTGCGCAATGTGAATGTTGAGACTCTTGTAGTTTAGGGATCGTAAAAAAGCTTGGTTGTGAAAGTGTGTGCGCAATGTGAATGTTGAGACTCTTGTAGTTTAGGGATCGTAAAAAAGCTTGGTTGTGAAAGTGTGTGCGCAATGTGAATGTTGAGACTCTTGTAGTTTAGGGATTGTAAAAAAGCTTAGGAGAAAGTTAAAATGAGGGGTTGTGAAATATGAGGATTGTAAAGTTTGAAGTTTATGAAATATGGGGAATGTCTGTCAAATTTAGTGCATAAATATACAGAATGCATCCCATTTATAGTGCTTCAAGCACGCACCGAATATGCCGCAGTGATTGATGCGTCCTGTGTGTATTCTGTGATGGATAAGACGCTTCACTTGTATGAGTAGCTTCCCCAGAAATCTCAGGTTATTTGGGGCTACAGGCTTCATCAAAGAACTGTCCTTTTTTATTCACAGTGAACTGAAGGAGTCTCTTGGGTAGCAATGCTGGCAAATCTCGAATATTAACTTCTAAGGGTCGACTTTGCACTGATGCACGCATGAAAATACTTTCTTTGAAGAACATTTTGACATTATCATACCAGATTATCAAGTAAGCCGTATCGGTGGAAAATCCGTATGGAATTAAAAGCTGCCGTGGAGCAACGCGTACATGTACTGGTCACAGCTCTCGCGGCATTTCTGTGTCCAAGATGACAGCCAATCTGCAGTGGTTTACAAGGCTTGATTAAAATAAGGCATTAACTACAATGCGTATCTCGGCTCATAATGGGTTAAGTTGTAAGAAGTCGATTACAGGGCCTAATCAAGCGTGCGCATGGTGCAGCCGTTTTTCTGAGCAAAAAATGACTTTTGAGGCTCATCATGCGTTGCTATGGCTCAGGCTCGAAATTTTATTGACTGAAACTGCAGACCTGTTCATTCACAAATATAGTTTGTGAACAAAGCTTTGAGCCATAATGAAAACCTGTCAATTGCGGGGAGTTCTGCTACACATTCTTGAACCAAACGATTAGTACAATCGTTTGCTCGGGCAAATTTTGATCTGCTATGGGTTGTACTTGTAGCTTAGTGGTCAGTTCGAGCGTCGGACTCACGATCAAACTGTCGAGGGTTCGATTCTCAACCCACTCGGAACAATTTGTGTTTTTGAGCAAGACCACTCAACTCTACATTGTGCACCCAGCTATAAAATGGTTACCAGAATTAGCCGGGGTTATTGAGGATGTGTGTGGCGACCCCCAGGGAGCCTTCAGATGCTCTGCACAACAGCTGCTTCTCCACGCCTTGCCACATTTTATCCAGCTAATGGAAATGGCTGAACCGGCTCCCAAGCTGTCTCTGTCCATCGCTGATCAGCATCAGCCGACGAAAATCCATCGATTTCGCTACCTGAAGGAGGTCAGTGATGGCCGCATGGGCAGTGTTCTGCAAAGCCGCACTGCTGGAGGCAATAGACAAGTTACAGTGACTGCGAATGTCCAATCTGTGAGCGCCGGCTGCAAGCTGAAGCTGGTCGGCTGCACCGTATTCGAGGACCTGATGACGCACCCGTTCTACCTGACTGGGGACGACTGTCGGAGCGGCGTGTTCGAGAAGGAGCTGAGAAGCGAATCCGAGCAGGAAGTGAGGTGAGTCTCAGTCTTTATCGCAGTCTACGCTCGTAGCTTATCTGAGGAATGTCCACTTTTTCCTTCTCGGAAGAAGTCGAGCATGGGTCAGTTTTGGAAGTGTGGAGAGGCGTTTTGCGAATTCCGTTATCCTTTTGCGGGCTCTGGGCTTATGCTGGCCCACACAGCATAAAAAGTGAGCTAAAAGTGCAAGTATGACCATAAAGACATTAGGAAACAAAGTATTAGAAAGAGCTGAAAGATCTCCTGTTGCACCTACTACCTGATCGATGCATTCTGCTTCTACTCAGGCTGGAGAAGGTCGGCATCGTGTGCACTCCGAAAAAGCCGAGGAAGTCGAAAGGCAAGCCGAGCGGAGCCTCTGAGAATGGAGTTCCAGCACATATCGGCATGCAGAATGCAACCGCACAAGAAGATAACTTTTACGGGGAAAGAATTCAAAAGTACAACTTTTTTGGAAGTAAGTCGTGATTTGATAGACCTTAAAAACGCTGAATTCGTCTTTTCAAGAAGGCAAGTTTTCATTCATCCGCAGAGCCACCAAGGTCGAATCCATTCCAAGGCAAAGACATCAACAAACTCAGACTGGCCTTCCAAGTGTTTTATCAGCTGCCGGGCTCAAGCGATTGGCTTGCTGCGGACTGCAGACCTGTGTACACCGAAGTCATTGGAGATGCCAGTGAGTGCTCTTTCCCTTTAACTTTGCGTTAGGTATTTGCAATCAGGTAGATGACCTGAGAGACTGCTTGACTTAGAACAAGAGCTTTTTCATTCCAGAGATCTTCTCCAAGATGGAAATCGAGTTTATCATTCCGGACTCGGTGTGGCGTCCCGACCAGGACGTGTGGCTTTACACGAAGGACGATCTGCCAGGTATGCAGCTTTTATTTGGAGTACCAAATTATGCTTTTTTGAATGCCTGAATGCAAATAAATCGAGCCTTAATTGCAGCTCAGAGCGTTGTCGAATTAACTGTGCGGCTGGAGCAGAAATCAGAGCCGTTTATGATTATCGAGCTGCAGCCGAAGGAGTTGAAGAAGGTAAAGTCTCAGAGTTCATGTGTAAACTGATGCAGAAATACACTGCATAATAACCCAATCTCAGGCAGGGCTGAGTGATCAGCATAGTTACCTATTCAAAAGCACTGTAATAGAAGGTGGAAGGTATGTTTTTCGGAGGCAACGGAAGCTTATTTAATGTCGATCAGAAAAAGTTTGGTCATTTTGTCAGTTTGTGCGTTCATGCCTCTAAATGTTCCTAATACCTTTGCAGCACCTGGTAGTGTTCAACTTCGAGCAGCCGATCTTGACAAACGCTGTTTCCGGCTCATTTTCTGTGACTCTCGTTGATAAGAGGAATGATGACTCGAGCGAGCCGGTGAAACTGGAGCTGATCAATTTGTCCAATGATCCGTCAGGTGAACCGTTTGGTTACTAAATTTAATGGCGCAAATCCTTTCGCATTTTTTTTATTTTCCATTGTGATTTCAGGCTCTGACCCTGTAAAAAAGAAGGCCAGGTGTGATGAGAAGCCAGCTGTTCAACAAGATTCCTTGGATGAGCTCGTTGGCACTTTTGTGGATGATAATGGGTACCTGGAGGATCTGTCGCAGCTTTACGTGGAGCCTCGTGCTTAGAACTGACCAAGGGTTTGGAATTGAGTGGAAAAGACTTTCATATTTCATTTTTTCACACTCTTGCTCTAATTTAACTCAAATTTCATTTTTCTGCTTTCACGGTTGGCCGTTCGTTCTGAATTTTCTGAGCCTCAAGTTGGCTTTGCAATGCGACGTTGCGTTCTACTTGTTGAAGATTTTGGTTCGCTGGTACAAGTACAAATAAAAGCTCTATATATTCCTATGAGAAACCCTTATTCCCTCTGTTTAGTTTTATCAGCAACAGCTAATCCCAGTTTGAAAGTGTAGAGCCATAATTCCACCTGCTTTGGATCGCGACAAAGCACACTGATAAACTTACATATTTAAGGTCTTCATTACGAGCATACTGAATTAAAATTCAAAGCGTCAAATATCGTCGTATGTATCCAAAAGAGGTGAAGAAGGTACTCTCGTAGTCTCCAAGTTTGTCTGGGGTTATCGGATTTACCGGTGCATGTATACTTTTAATAAAATTGTGCCTTTTCGTGCCCCAACAAGGTGATGCTCTCTACTTGAATCACAGCTACTCGTTGGCTTCCGCTGCTAGGACTGGACCTCAAGGACCTCGAATAACCTTGTATTTGCTCGTACAGTAACATAATTAATACAGTTTTAATGCATATGAGTACAATTAACCTACTAGAATAGATAGCTCCCGATTCAACGGTTTTTTCCGCGGATTTTTCAGTTCTTCTTAACACGTTTTCGAAAAGTAAATTGCTCTCTGCATTGAGGGAAATTGTCTTCAATGTTCATTTTTAATATCCAGAAACCTTATCGGTGCACTCCACGCAATTTTTTTATCAATTTATTAATCTTGGATGCATTCTCAAATAAAATGATTTTTTTCAAAACAAGATGTGTTTGAAAAATGATTTCAAACAACTTAGACATTTGTCTGAAACTCCACTCCGAGTGCACAAAGTGAATCGAACGTTTTTTTTGACGAACTGCACCTGTGTATTGTGCGATTATTGTTATCAAAATAATTGGTCGTTAAGTTAGTTAATTTGCTAACCATTAGAATCGGTAGGAATATATTACAAAAGTTATTGGGAGAAATTAAATTCATAATGTTTTAGTACACACAAAAGTTTATTAGCTAATCAGAAGTCTGGCTCTGTTCAGTCTGTTGGCTCCTGAAGCATGCAAAGTTGGAGTGGAGCAGCCGGTCCGGTCACCGCGCGCCTGCTGCGCACTGCAGCCTAGGCCAGCTCCCTGGCGTTCACGGTGATGCCACCGAACGACTGTCCGAAGCGGCGACGGTGGCCTGCGAAAGTCAAAGGTGGGACAAGTTGGCGCTGTTTTGCCGTGCTCAGAAGCTTTTCGCATGCAGAATCCCAGTGCAGTATCCCAGTACAGAATCCCAGTACAGATTCTCAGTACCGATTCTCAGTACAGAATTCCAGTACAGAATCCCAGTACAGAATCCCAGTACAGAATCCCAGTACAGATTCCCAGTACCGATTCTCAGTACAGAATTCCAGTACAGAATTCCAGTACAGAATTCCAGTACAGAATTCCAGTACAGAATTCCAGTACAGAATCCCAGTACAGAATCCCAGTACAGAATCCCAGTACAGATTCCCAGTACCGATTCTCAGTACAGAATCCCAGTACAGAATCCCAGTACAGATTCCCAGTACCGATTCTCAGTACAGAATTCCAGTACAGAATTCCAGTACAGAATTCCATTACAGAATCCCAGAGCAGAATCCCAGTACAGTATCCCAGAGCAGATCCCTGGACGTAGCAATCGTGTACAAGACAATAATAAAAAATAGAAAAGGACTATATACAAAGTACGAGCTCCATCATCTCTGTTTTGAGATCCCAAACTGCTTGAGCAAGTGTAGGTAGATCAGCAAGCAGATTTCCAGGTCTACAGAATTACTTGAAAAAATTTGATTATCAGAGACAAATATGCTTAGTGCACATACTAAAATGTAAGTGTAGTCAGCGCTGTAAAAGTACCGTTAAGGAGACCAATTCTTGTAGTTCAGAGATTTTAGGGAATTAGTAGCCAACCAACTTCTAATAAATTGTGGCCTATTTTGAGCGCCTTCTGCAGAAATGAGTCCGCCTGCTCACCTGGGATGTGTCCGTAATAGTTCGGCAGGAGCCCCTCGCACTTGCGGTAGATGACCCCCTCGCCACGCCTTCCCCGCAGGCACCCCCGCCCTGCCTGGCCCGCCGCCTTTTCCTCGCCGACAGCGTCCGAGGCCTCAAGCCCGGCCAGCGCAGCCGCGTGCAGCCGCCTGGCCCGGTCGAAGTCCTCCAGAGCGTCGTGTGTGAGCACCGGGTAGGTGCCACCCAGGCGTTGCCGCAGGCGGGGCACGAAGCCGGAGTAGCCGGACATGAAGTAGCGCTGCTCGCTGTCCCGGTCCATCAGGTAGGGAGAGTATCCGGGGTAATAGTAGCGCCCGGACGGCGGCTCGTCCAGAAACTTCGGGTGCACCGAGATGGCCGTTTTGGCCTGCCAAGCGAAATTGAATACCTGAGACTAAACTGTTCTGCATGCATGTATTTAAACTAGGTTTTGCTAATCAGATTGCCACACTTCGTCAAAAGTGGACCTACCTCTTTTCTAGCTGGGAACACTGTGGTCTGAAATGAATAGAAGAGCTGAGGCTGAATGTCTGCTCAAATCACTAAAATGAACAGAGCAGCTGAGGCTAAATGTCTGCTCAAGTCACTGAAATGAACAGAGCAGCTGAGGCTGAATGTCTGCTCAAATCACTAAAATGAACAGAGCAGTTGAGGCTGAATGTCTGCTCAAATCACTGAAATGAACAGAGCAGCTGAGGCTAAATGTCAGCTCAAGTCACTATTGCAATTAAGATTTCCATGTCTCCAAAAAACTTGCCTCCGAGAAGCAGAGCTTCGAGTTGCCGCCCACTGTCTGCTGGGCGCGCAGGCGGATCAGCTCGTTGTTGAGGCCGGCCGCCTGCTGAGGGCTCGCTTCAGAGGCTGCCAGAGATTGGTTCAAAAAAGGGCTTGACGGCTGAGTAGAACAGACTCAGAGATAGACTATTACCACTCCAAGCCACCTGGCATAATTTAGTAACTGCGGCATTGAGCACTGCAGCGATGAGAGAACAATTAAGGGATTAAGGCGAGTCTCAAGCTTGACGGGGTCGTCATTAATTCTGTCCGCTCGCCCCGCTGCACAGAAGCTTGTTAGCAGTTTGGCAAAATGGTATAATGATAAAATTTTCTATTGTTTGAAGCTGTCTGTGAGTAGGGGTTAGATGAAGGGCATTTATAGCTGCAGAGTGCGAGTACTCGGTCCCTAGGGAGCCACGAAAGCGTAATATAATAGTAAGTAAAACACACGCTTCTATTTTGAGTAGCTTACATGCGCCTTTGTTGCATATGCTTTTTTACCTCCCAAATCTCAGTGGTGTTTTATCCAGAGAGTGAAAGTTTTGTCCGAAATTTTTCTTGGAAATGATCACGGTCATGGGTCACGGTTTGATGACCTTCACATGTACTGTTAAGCCTTAGAAATGAGACAATAAGATTTAATTGGTGAAAATCTAGGGTAAAAACTAGCAACAATAATAAAAACCATTTGATGAACTTGTGCAAGTATCAACCTTCAGTGGCTAACCATGGACAACTGAAAAACCATTTGATGAACTTGTGCAAGTATCAACCTTCAGTGGCTAACCATGGACAACTGAAAAACCATTTGATGAACTTGTGCAAGTATCAACCTTCAGTGGCTAGCCATGGACAACTGAAAAACCATTTGATGAACTTGTGCAAGTATCAACCTTCAGTGGCTAGCCATGGACAACTGAAAAACCATTTGATGAACTTGTGCAAGTATCAACCTTCAGTGGCTAGCCATGGACAACTGAAAAACCATTTGATGAACTTGTGCAAGTATCAACCTTCAGTGGCTAGCCATGGACAACTGAAAAGTTCCTTAATGTAAGTTCATCCTGTAGCCAACAGATTGTCACACGTTGAAAACCAGCTTTCGCGTACTTGAATTTCTTGAAGAAATCCCAGTTGATGCTAACAGGCACGCTGGAGTATGGTTCGAAATCTACATTAATTGATTGATTAAAGTGCACTGCTATGCCCGCAGACTACTCAGCCAGTGAATGCTTGGCAAACAGATACGAGTAGCTGATGGCTCACGCTTGATCGGCGGCAGTCGCACCGGCTCCTGCGGTGACTTCTTCATGCGGGTCGACACGTTGAACCGCCTGGCCGCCGTCGAGTCGCCGTGAAATGTGTGCGCTCGACTCAACATGTTGGAACTCGCTTAGTAGAACAGCTGCGGAATAGCGGAGCAGTGGTTCACCGAAAACTGACGTCAATTGCTTGTCTTTTATTTTACACTGTATTATTGCAGCCAGTGCACGGCGAGACTGCGCCTGGATTGGGTGTTGCGCAGTAATACACGCGGCGACACACTTATCGTCTTAACTCAGAGACGCACTAAAAAACGAGACGACTGGACGCTCAGGCTTAAGGCTTAGGCCCGGTGCACCGTTAACCTGAGCAGGGGCAATAAACAGCAAAGCAACATTCGTGGGTAGGAGACGCAATCCAGCCAGTCTAAGAGAGCTTGAGCAGGTTGTCAGGCTGGCCTCGAATTTGAGTAGCTGCCACTGTAGACTCCTGACAAGATAAATTGCTTCTCAAGCCCTCCGTCTGGCTTCGGCTGTAGAAGAGGGGTGGCTATTATATTTTTTATGCTAAGTTGTCTGCGATTTGTCTTCTGGAGCTTATAAAGCCTGAGACAGATTCCTTTTAGAAGAAGAGTTGTTTATAAAGAAGAGTTACTGCCAAATTTAATAATTGTCTTTATTTTGTCACCGGTGTTGGTTGCTGCTGCGGGCATCACTGGAAGCTTCGTGTGTCTGTTACATGTATATTACATGCCTGACTTCTAAGGTACATTAAACATCACAGCTGTGTCTTCTCCACAAGGTCTGCCATGCATTTTTTTTTCTGCTTCCAAAGCCTCTATAACGTTATGCACAATAGTGCGGTAAATTGTCAAACTATGAAAACTGTGACACGACTGGCATTATTAAATCTATCAGCTTATCAACTCAAAGAAGACGGCGAAATGAAATGGCAAAGACTGTAAAAATGACACAACTATACACAATGTGCACTACAAACTTCTGACTTTTGAATCAGACTATGGGCGAGATAAGATTTATGCGTCTGAGAGGTTTTATCAGCCTGTTCCAAGCAATAACACCTGTCTGTTACCTGTCTGTTACCTGTCTGTCTGTTACCTGTTTATAATTACATGGAATTTAATAGAAGTGACCCCTAACCAACTTTTAGATTTTGACCTGAGCACATACATAGCTACATATTAAAGTACGCGACTATTCTTAGTGTTGGTGATGTTATCCAGATGGATAAAAAATTATTGTATTGCTACACTAACTGCATATCACAGGCACAGCCATGCAATGCTGAAAACTCTTGCTATGTGAAGGACCACTATGGGGCTATGAGTTTTTTAATTATTTTGATTCAGAAAGCACCTTGAAGAAAGTCCTCATAATTATCTGATCGGCTCGGCTTCGACTCGACAATTAAGATCGAGCGAACCTTGGGCTTTTGCCCGGATCGCGTGCGCTGCAGGACAGAAGCTCAGTTTGCTCTCGCTTGTACAAGGTGTCAATTGGTCAGCTCGCTGCCAGGGATGCAATGCGCGTTTAACGTAGCGTCCCTGAGAGCTAGCTCGATCGTACATCTAGTAGGTCCCTGCGTTTGTACTGCAGCAGGGCGTGGTCTCCACACACTAGATTTGTTTTCACGGATTTGTATACAGCACTACAGGTTTCTCAGATAATCTTTTCAGATCCACCAGAACACTGGAATCTGGATGTACGTGTACATTCATACAGAAGTACATGTACTCTTAACAAAAGTTCACGCATACATGTATATGACTCACTTAAAGCATCGTATGCAGACCCTGATCTTTCTTCAGTGCAGCTGACAGCACCAGGGTCTAAAGCACAGTAGGATCCACAGTATTCCGTCATGTGATTTACCATCCGTCTAAAATTCTGAATGAATTCAAGCACCGGCTGTTAATTGCGATATTTCCAGGTGCAGTTCTCTAAGAATACACGTATGTAAAGCTACCAGACCAACTGCATGAATCTTGATGTCAACCGAGCCAAAGAAAAAATCTATATGAATCGAATCAATTCAAGGAATTCTGTTACACATACTCGTCTGGCCGATGCAAAATCTAACTAGCTTTTGTTCATCGCATTCATTCCGCTTACATTTCCTAGAAAGTAGTAGTCTTAACAGGAAACTAGCCTATTCGTACCGTCGTACGTCGTACGTCTGTTATGTTAGTGTAAGTTATTAAGTACTGACGTACTGTAATGTCTCTAGGGTATGGTACTGGCTTTAGTATTTTACACCACTTCTTAGTTATACAAAATATCAAGCATAGAATGTAAGGCCTATTGCCCTGTTATTTGCTTTTAAAGCCAAGCCAAGACATATAGAAATTAGTTCCTAGGACCTAGCCCTGGCCTAGCCCTAGTCATTTTGTAATTCATCACCCCACCTTTTATAGGTCACTTCGTCATCTTAATTAATTTAGCATTCACCAACTGAAGAATTTCAAAATTTTCTAGTTTATTTATGCTATATTTATTGCTATATCATGTCCTTTTTTATAAAACATTATTGGCATTAGCCTATCTACCATGGGTGCTGGTGCTGGTAAACTTGTCAACTTTTTATTTGTCAACTAGTAAATTCATCAAATTTACTCCACTTCTGCCATATGTAGAGTCAAACTAATAAAATTATTGATGTTCAATTATATCAAAACACTGGCAAAGTCAAGCTACAATAATGTAAAGGATGAAACTTCAGCAACAATGTTTATAATATATATATATATACGTAAATGATATAAAAAAGTATATTTATTTATATTAAATGCATATATGTTTCTCACTCTACTGAATTTTATATATATATATATAAATCAATTTTTATTGTATTTTTATTGATATTTTTTATTAATATACCTCTTTTTTAATTGTATTTCATTAGGCTACCACAAATTGCCTCTATGCTTCATTATACTGAGTTGACGAGTTTACCCGGAATTTATGCACCCAATTAGTAAACTTGTCAACTCAGTTGACAAATAGAAATTTGATTGATGAATTTACCTGGATCCTACCATTTCATAGATTTTTATTACAAAGTGAGAATCCAGATAATAGCCTAGAAAATATTTATTCTAAGAAATATTTGTTTATATTATACTTTAATAAAGTCTTTACAAGACTATCTTTTTTACTTATAGTCATAATTTTCTTATATGATAAAAGAATATAAAAACTTTACTAGGCTTAGCAAGCTAGAAATTCACTTTTCTTAGAAAGGTATATAGAAATTGGTTAAGGCCATGTAATATATTATAATGCATTTATTCTTTATCTAAAGCAAAAATTATTTGAAATTTAGTTATGACCATATCATACACAGTCTATTTAGGCCTAGGGGCCTACTAAAGTTAAATTTACTAAAAAATATATTCTTAGCTTTTTAGGCCTTGCTTTAGCCAAGGCCTATATTTGTATGTCTTATTTTGAGAAAATAAAGTTGGATAGAATCCTAAGGTATACATGCCCAACACCTGTCCAACCCATCCAAACCAAACAGGTAAAATGGCTGTTGGCCAAGGTAAGTCACAAAATTGAAAATGAAAAAAATGAAAAATTGGGGGAAAAAGAAAAGGAGGAAGAGAAAAAGAAAAGAAAGGAAGGAGAAAAGAGAAAGGAAAAGAAAAGAAATAAAAAGAAAGAAAATAAAAGAGAAAAAGGCAAGAAAGTCATGCAAAATGAAAATTAAGTTACAATTAAAGGAACTAAGTTGCAATCAGGAGAAAGTAAGTTGCAAACCATATTGCAGAAGGTTTTCTGTGTATGCCGGACACATTTTTATTGAATTTTCAATTGTACGCCAACAGATTTTAAATGTACGCCAACTTAAAAAATGGTAAAAAATCAACAAATATTTAAATTTAAATTTAAACTGCAAAAAAATTGATAACAACATGACGATTGTCGTGACAATTCCGGTAATTAAAATGATTGGTAAAGGAGAAAATAGTAGCAGAAAAAATAGTTTTTGAAATAACTTAATACAGAAAAAGCACAAAAAAATTCTTTATATTAATTTCTATGCCAGTCGCCATATACCACACTATACGCCACACTGTACACAGCCAAGAAATGTATGCTGGTGTACACCAGAATTTTCCGGCGTACACCCCACCATCCGCAAAATGGGTTGCAAATCTGGACAAAACTAAGTCGCACTAGATGGGTGAAATTTTGAGGTTAGGCATATATGTCCTAAGGAAATCAATTGGCATGTTTGCAGAAACTAAAAGCCTATTTTTACCATTTAGGGAATAACAAAAAACTGAAAGTTAGGTTAGGCATCATTAGGCTTATTCAAATACTATGGTTGTCTGAAAAGTCATGAGAATGTGTCAATCAAGCAAGAAAGCAGCAAGCTATTGATGTGGCACATAAAATTTCAATAATAAACTCATATATGTCTATGGTGAGAATTATTGTTATTTTAGTAGCAAAATTGGGGACAGAGGCAAGCTTAGTATAAAGTGCTCAATAGCAAATGCAAGGCAGTGATCAAGCTTGAAAATTTTGACAGTTGAGTTTTTCAAAATGGAAGACTTCCAGGCCTATGCCTATGTTAGATACTATCCTATAATCTCTACTATCAGCTATCATGATGAGCTACTCAAAGTTTATAAAGATGCTGCACCAGCCTAGTCAATGGTCTATAGATGGTATTTTAAAGTTCTATGACAAAGCATTTCCCTTGGTCTCAGCTCCTTGGACTGGCCAGCCACGGTCAACAAGGACAGCAGAACTGATTAAAACCTACCAAGCTCTTGTTGAAAAGGATCCAAAAATAGTGTCTAAAACCTTGCTGAATTTTTGGAAGTTGGAAAAACAATAGTGCACAAAATTTTGACTGAGGATTTGAACCTTTAAAATGTTTCTACGGTCTGGGTTCCACATACTCAATCCAAAGAGAACAAGACTGCTTGCATCAATTGTGTATAACAAATTTGCAGGCTTTTTTACAAGGGCATGGAAAACTTTTGTGATAAGTATGTGGTGAAAGATAAGATGTAGGTGTACCTGAACAATACTGGCACAAAGAAAAACAATAGGTGCTGGCTTGGCCAAGGGGACCATCAACCCCAGGTTGTCAGGCACTCAGTCGACAATGCAAAGACAATGCTTCTGGTTGCTTTTACTCTTAACAAGCGCTTCTCTATTGAATCCACAGCCCCAAAGCAAACTGTTGATGCAAATGGCATAGTTGAGTTCATTTAGCACATGGGAGACCTATGGCGTACTCTCAGGTCAAGGCCAATTCATCTTTTGGATGTTATTTAGCAGTGGGACAATGCGCAACCTGATGTGGCTCATTCTGTGCAGCAGTACATAGAGTCCCATGGAGTTCAGCTGGTGTTTCAGAGTCCTTACAGCCTAGACTTCAATTTGTGGGACCATTTTTTTCAGTTGGATAAAGACTGATTTTTCTAGGCCAGTGTTCAGTGACCACAATGAAGTTTGAGAAGCTGCATTACAATGGGTAAGAGGCCTTGATGAAGATTGCTTGAAAAGAACATTCACAACTTTCTGGACAGCCAGATAAGAAAAGGACAGATTATTAGAAAACCTAATGTGCAACATAAGCCAAATAAGAAAAAAAGGATGAGAAAAAAGTAAAAAAATACAATCTTAAGCAAATAGACTTTGCCAACTTTTGCTTTTGCTAGGCCTAGTAGACAACTTTAAGCTTAGGGTTAACATTTTTGGGCCTAAAACATTAAAGTAATTCTGTTTTATGCTTGTAAGCCAAGGTAGATAGACTTGTAAAATCAGGCAGTTACATATGCAATCCTTTGTATTTTTAATATTCAGAAAACAGAAAAGGTTTTTTATTTCCATTTAAATTTCCTTTTGAAGCTCCAAATAATTAATTGATTTCACCATACCTAAAATACCGCATAGGGAGATATGCTACTAATAGATACTACTAACAATAGCATAGCTTCAGTTTAGTTGTAGTGTCTGTGGATGTTTGCCTTTTTAAATAGGCAGTCTATATATGCTCGTACTAGCTAGCAACTTGTATACTTCTATCATATTAGAAAATTAACTCCTACTACAACATAATTTGCTAAAAGTACATTCTTTGGCTCCCAGCCTCCCATGCGAGCGCAGTGCAAGTCAAGCTGTTTGAATGCATGCAGCACTCTGCCATCATGCTGCTTCAACGCAGCTTGCTCCCATTGCTGCCTGTGCTGCTGCTGCTGGCTGGCCAAGTCCCGCTTGCTGCTGCCCGTGGCGGCATGCGGGTGGACATCGACGAGGAGACCTGGCCGGAGGTGCTGACTGGCGGCCGCTGGTTCATCAAATTCTACGCGCCCTGGTGCGACGCCTGCCGCAGCCTGGCGCCCACCTGGCAGAACCTGGCGGCCAGTGAGGACCTTCCGCGGGATGTCAGCATCGCCCAGGTGGACGTCACCAGGAACGAGGCCCTGGCTGGCATGTTCCTGGTCACCGGCTTGCCTTCTCTGTACGTGCTGCACGATGGCCAGTTCTGGCAGCACAGCGGCGACCGGTCACTGCCTGCGCTGCTGCGCTACATCCAGCAGGTGACTGCCGCTGTGTGGGGCTGTGAGCGCGACTGCTCGGCTGCTCATGGGGTATGGGATCGCGGCCTGGGCTCGAGGTGTAATGGATCATTGGGTAAACTCGAAGTTGTCCAGAGATGGAATCATGATGAGGATGGACTCTAATCTGGATAAGATAAGATCATGATGAGGATGGACTCTAATCTGGATAAGATAAGATCATGATGAGGATAGACTCAAATCTGCGACGAGATGGGATCATGATGAGGATGGACTCAAATCTGGATAAGATGGAATCATGATGAGGGTGGACTCAAATCTGGATAAGATGGAATCATGATGAGGATAGACTCAAATCTGCGACGAGATGGGATCATGATGAGGATGGACTCAAATCTGGATAAGATGGAATCATGATGAGGATAGAGTCAAATCTGCGACGAGATGGGATCATGATGAATGTGGACTCAAATCTGGGACGAGATGAGATGATTTTGAGGATGGACTCAAATTTGGATGAGGTGGGATCATGATGAGGGTGGACTCAAATCTGGGATGAGATGGGAACACTGACTCAGCAAACGATTCTACTATGAGTAAGCAGTTGCGGCTAATACTTACCACCCGAACTCAGGCCGAGTACGCCCGCCTGCCGCCGCTGCCGTGGTACCGGGTGCCCACAGCGCTGCACATGCGCTGTCTCGGCCGCCTCATTCAGGCCGCCGTCCGCCTGAAGAAGCTGCACACTCACCTGGTGGAGGAGCGCGGCCTGCCCTCCCCGCTGGCCTATCTGGTGCTGGCGCTGGCTACCCTGGTCTCCGGCTTGGTGGCCGGCCTCGTCCTCGTCTGCCTGTGCGACCTGTTGAGCGCCAGGCGGCGACACCGGCAGCAGGAGGCGGCTGCAGTTCCCGGCGACGCGAAAGGCGACTCGGCGAAGGTGGACAAGCCGGATGAGGCCAGCGGCGAGGACTCGGACGAGCTGGCCGAGAGCCCCCGTCCGGCCACTTCCGGTCAGCAAGTGCGGAAACGCGGTGTCAGGAAGGAGACGTCCTGAGCTGCTGCGGTGCCAGCGTCTGCTTGGTGACATTGAAAGTTGCTCTCAGTGACTCCAGTGCCGGCTCAGGCTGCTGATTTTGCAAGCTCCAGTCCCGGCATTTCCCCTGTTGTCAGTCAGTCAGCCTGCTTGCTGCAATTACCAGGTGCTTTAAATAAGTTCATTGCTTGTCGAGTCAGTATAGATCGCCTTGGGAGTTCCTCTTCAGCAGCGAAAAAATTTTCACGCCAAATAAACAAATTGAATAATTGCCAAACCTGCTCTGTCGGTGCGATATTGCAAATTTTGCGATTGATTGCGCAATTCTTCTATTTCATTTCTGTGATTCGCACACTGCCTGCTGCAGTGTGGGTCGTCACCCAACAGGTTGGGATGCTTGATAAAGTTTATGAAGAAATGTTTTGAGAAGGCATGTTTCTTTCAGTTCCGTCCTTCAACTGGTTTTACGTTTCGAATTGGGCACTCGAAATGGTCATTGCCGATAGGATTTTTTAGCTTTAGAAGGATTACAGTTTTGCAACCAATGTGTTCTGTGCCCGTCTGCCACTATCAACTGGCTTTGATCTGTGACAGTGCGGTGTGCCAGCAACGACAGAGATGTCTGCCACTTTCAACTGGCTTTGATCTGTGACAGTGCGGTGTGCCAGCAACGACAGAGATGTCTGCCACTATCAACTGGCTTTGATCTGTGACAGTGCGGTGTGCCAGCAACGACAGAGATGTCTGCCAATTTCAACTGGCTTTGACCTGTGACAGTGCGGTGTGCCAGCAACAACAGAGATGTCTGCCACTTTCAACTGGCTTTGATCTGTGACAGTGCGGTGTGCCAGCAACAACAGAGATGTCTGCCAATTTCAACTGGCTTTGATCTGTGACAGTGCGGTGTGCCAGCAACAACAGAGATGTCTGCCAATTTCAACTGGCTTTGATCTGTGACAGTGCGGTGTGCCAGCAACAACAGAGATGTCTGCCAATTTCAACTGGCTTTGATCTGTGACAGTGCGGTGTGCCAGCAACGACAGAGATGTCTGCCAATTTCAACTGGCTTTGATCTGTGACAGTGCGGTGTCCCAGCAACAACAGAGATGTCTGCCAATTTCAACTGGCTTTGATCTGTGACAGTGCGGTGTGCCAGCAACGACAGAGATGTCTGCTCATCAATATAAATCAATCATATCAGAGATGCGCCCTAAAAACAAAGTCAACTCTATAACAATAACGAGGTCCTCCAGGAAAGGGCGTCTTCTAGAAATAACGGAATCGGAGTCGTGTGCCCCTATCGGTTACTCTAGGGTATCAAAATTAATCAATCAATAATCCTCTAAGTTTGTCGGAATCGGTCCGCAGATCCTATCCAATCCCTTAGGAATAGGGAGGCCTCAAATTCAATAGACTCAGTAAAATCAACTGATCAGTAACGGCCGGCAATAAAACCGCTCTCAATAATCAAATAACGAAGACTCAAACAAAGGCTCACTAATTAGTTTACTTCTCCCTCAGAGATATAGCCTCGCTTAGCTGCTTCGGCAAGCTCAAGATCTTTGGAGGCTGTTCTGAGTCTGAGATCTCAGCTAGGATTTTGGCTTGTATTTATTGGCAAGTTTTTCGACATACGACATACGTATTAATAGTAACATGATTTCTCTTTTGCTGTAAATAGTAAGACGATTCATCTTTCATCATAAGTAGTAACATGATACATCTTGCTATAGCATGCTTCATAGTTTCGCTGCGCATGTTTGCATTACTCTACTTACAGTAGCATTTTATGAATAATGATACTCTACATGTCACTTTCAAGTGGCTTTGATCCGTGACAGTGCGGTGTGCCAGCAGCAACACAGGTCCAATTCAAAGCGAATCCTCACTTGCAATCTACGTTTCAGGTGCTAGGTTGCTACGTCTCTTTAGAGTTCTTAACTGGTGATTGAAGACGGCAATCACTTTACTGGAACTAAAGTACTGGAAAGGAAGAGATGCGAACGGAGAAGCCAGCTTGCCAAAGTTGTCCGGCTCAATGGCTTTGTATTTACACGACTAATCGAATTTAAATGGAAATTCGGATCGCATCAGCAGGCAGCTAATTAGGGATTTTGAAATTCCATACCGGGGTTTTCATTACTCGATCTCGCCAATTCTGCGCTGCGTTGACAGCGGATGGAGATCTGCGTCAAAGTATCTGCCAATTCTTCAAATTGGCACTCATTTCTTGAAACGGGAAGCTGGGCTGCTGCGATGCGGAGGCGGCTTTCGCGATCGAACCAGTGTGAGATTGGCCTGAAGCATCAAATTTACCGCCAGCCCCAGCCGTGGTTCCGATTTCAATTTGCCGAATTGCTTCGATAAAAGGATTGAAATTCTGCTTTGGAAAACCATCGGTGGAGCCTTACACGCCTATAGTCCCTACCAGATCATTTATTCGCTGGAACATGCATTGCCGGCGCCTTCTCACCGTTCTGCTCGTGTCGGTGGCTCTGGCATGCTCTGCGGCAACTCAGGGTGCGTCTGGCGTTTGTACTTGACGTACTGCTTGATAGCGGCTCTCGAGGCAGTTGAGACCAGCCTCCCAGATCCTCAGGCTTGGCCAGCCTCCCAGATCTTCAGGCTTGGCCAGACCCAGATCCTTAGTCTTGATCCCCCTCTCAGATCCTCAGCCTTTGGCCCTACCAGATCTTCAGGCTCAGGTAAAATGTTTTTTTGCTGCTCAAAAGAGAAATCGCTCAACCCACAGAAGACAGCTATTTTGTGAGGGTCAGCGAGTCCGAGCTGCAGTTTATTTGCGGCATCTGCCAGGAGTGCCGCCTGTGCAGGCAGCTGCCCGGAAGGCCGTTTGATGAGGCGCTGCCCTTCCACAAGTTCGAAATCCACGTGGTGGACATGGACCCGAATCCAGTGAATCGGAGCAAACGAATTGTCGACCTGACCAAGCCGGCCAGGTACCACTGCGGCAAGTGCCCCACCTGCTACTGCTACTACAGGGCCTGGAGGAAATAGGGGCCACGAGTCGCCAAGTCAGCTTGATTTAACAAATCAATCGACAAACTCTCGCGATAACTTACTCAAGTGACAGTCGTTACAATTTCGGATTGCCAGTTGTCAGGTTGCATGTACTATAGTATGGGCCTGCCTGAGTTTACAGTGCTGTATGAAAATTGAATTCCAATACATTGACATCAACTTCACTTGGAGTAGCAATAAAGACGGTGAAAGAATTAAAAGAAGGCAAGGCGATGTCCTGCGAGAGTTACAAGCGTATTATTGAATAAATGTCAAGATGTTATCTCCCCTTATACTAAAACTGACGCGATGTTTGTCTGTCTGTCTGTATGTAGTAAGTGAACTCCTACAATTCTGCCAAGTCAGCGTTGAAACTTATATGGGAAAACTGCAAATTTTCCGAAGCAGGCCTGCTTTTTCAGTTGCACGGACAGGATTTCTGCTTCGCGGAGAGGATCTTGATGGATTTGGCATCTTCAATCAGTCAGAGAAGAGAGTAAAGAGAAGAATGAAAAGAGAAGAGAGATGAGATGATAGAAAACAGAGTAGAAATGAGTGGAGAGATTAGACATGACAGATGGGAGAGAAGAGGGGAGTAAGGCGGGAACGAAGGAGAGAGAAGAGAAGAGAGAGAGGAGAGAGAAGAGAGAGGAGAAGGGAGAGAGAATAAAGATCAGAAAAAATGTGAGAGTTATGAGAAATAAGCAGTAAGGAGAAAGAAGAGGGTTAAAGATAAGAGTGCAGAGAGGAGAGATGAGAGATGCAATGAGAAAAGAGAGTGAGAAAATAGGAGAGAAGAGATTAGAGAATAGAGAAGGTAGAAAATGAGAGGAGAGAAGAGAGAATAGAAAGGATAGAAAAGAGAGAAGAGAGGAGATAAGAGATGGTAGAAAGGAAGGAAGAAAGATGGAGATAAGAAAGGAAAGGGTGAGAGCATATAGGAGATATGAAAAATAGGAGCAGAGAGGAGAGAGAAAAAGAAAAGATAGAGGTTAGAGGAGAGAGATAAGAGAGTAAAGACATGAGAGAGTAAATGAGAGATGAGAGAGGAGAGAAGAGGGGAGAGATAAGAAAGAAGAGAGGAGACAGGAGACAGAAGTGAAGAGGAGAGATACATGTATGAGAGGAGAGACAAGAGACAGGAGAGGGTACAGACGAAAGACGAGGGAGAAGAGGTAAATAAGGGTGTAGAGATGAGATGAGAGAGAGGAGAGAGAAGCGAGAGGAGAAGAGAGAGGAGAGAGGAGAGAAATGGAAGATCAGAGATGAGAGAGTTAAGAGACGAAAGTAGTGAGGAGAGGAGAGATGAGAGATGCGATGAGAAAAGAGATGAGTGAGAACATAAGAGAAAAGTGATAAATAAGGGAGTAGGGGTAGAGATAAAATGAGAGAGAATTTTAATAGATTTTTGTTTCGTGGAGAGGAGCTCAATCGATTCGCCACCTTCAGTCAGTCAGATAAGATCGATTAGAGAGAAGTGAACAGAGAAGAGAGGAGAGATGGTAGAAAAGAGAATAGATATGGGAGAGGTGGGATTACAGATGCGATGAGAAAATAGATGAGCGAGAAAAGAAGAGACAGAAGAGATTACAGAGAAGAGAAGAGAGGGGGAGAAGATGAGAGGAGAAAGGAGAAAAATGAGAGCGCAGGACGCAGAGTTGGGAGATGAGAGATGATACATAAGACAGTAGAGATGAGAGTGGACAGATGAGAGACTAGAGATGAGATAGCAAAGAGGAGAGAGGAGACAGAAGACTCTGAGTCTAGACAATGGCAGTCAGTTTTTGCAAACATGGAAAACAAGATATGATATTTGAAAGGCCTTACAGAGTATTTGGAGACGATTTGGAAGATGGGGTTTAAGTCATGGGATTTCAGCTGATGGATTTCAGGGAATGGAATTCCGGTGATGGGATTTCTTCCCCTATCTCCTCCGGAGGAGGAGTTCCACTCGTCTACCTATAAAAATCAAAACTCTGTCTGTCTGTCTGTGTGTGGACAATTTTGATCGCTATGGACTCCCAAACCGCTCAACCAAATTACACCAAACTTTACACCCACCCTAAACTTACTACGGAGAATGTCTTAGGCTACCTTTTAATTTCCTAGACTCAAGTCTTCCTACCTAAAAGTACAAAAAACTGCTCAAAATGCGCAATTTTTTCACTAAATCCTCCATAGCGCCGCTCCACTTCTACCGATTCTCTTTAAATTTGACACAGGCAATTTTCAACTATTTTGACACAATCGTGTAAAATTTCAAATCTCAAAGTTAATCCTGAGCGGTGCTGTGCACTTTTAAAGTTAGGCTGTTTTTTTCAGCGTAGCAACCACCCCAACCTCCGCCCGCCTGCCTCTCTTTCCCGATCTGGGCCCAGATGTGTAAAAGGGTTTCAAAATTGACTAACTTTCAGCTGCCATAAGTTTGCTCCACGTAAAGCGATTGACTTCAAACTTGACACAGTTCTTCATTGACTCATTCTCTATCTAAATGTAAAGTTTCAACTCTGTAACTCAACCGAAAAAGAAACTGTAAGCATGTGAAGTTTGTCTGCTTTTTCTGTTGTTTGTGCCACTCACTCACTCATTCCCCCAGAGCCAGACGAAGAGTCAGGCGATAGGACTGAATGTACATAGCAAATGTACAGTGTTTTGGAATAACTTTATTTATAGCCTTCTCTGCACCCCGCGAGTGGAGAGGCGTAGAGAGGAGAGACAGTTTAGCGAGAGATTCAAACCACTGTCCTCTGTATAGACACAAGTCTGCAGCAGTTTAACAGTGGATGGCAATTGGCAATTGGCAAATCGAGGGAATCCACTATCCAGCATGGTTTGTAAAAGCGAAAGATTTATGAAAAGGCGATGCGATGCAATGCAATACAACCCTACTAAATTGGGCACACCATGGAAATTTTAGGTTTCTTTTAAAGGTACTGTGTAAATATTAAATGGCCTCCTAAGAAATGCGTATTTCCTTGGTTGTTAGACTGATGCAGACTGCAGTGGAGCTGAAGATACAAAAATTCCTTTCAGGGCTGCAAATTGGCAAGAAAGATGACGTGATCAAAGCATGAGAACAACCATGAGAGTACTACGTCCCACAAACTGGCTTTCCAAGCAGGGATGGGCAGACTTTTACCTCAAAGGCCAGATAAAGAATCCAGCTCATAGCTGAGGGGCAGATGAAAGTGGAAAGAAGAAGGAATAGACGATTCGAAGAGAGGAGAGGCGACAGAGGGGATAAAAGAAAAGATAAAAGATAATAGGAGAGATGAGGGGGTGAGGACGATGAGAGAGAGGGGGAGAAGAGGGGAGAGAGGAAAAGCGAGAGGAGAGAGTAGAGATGAGAGAGCAGAGAGCTGCAGATGAGAGGAGAGAGGAGACAGCAGAGAGGAGAGCAGAGAGGAAACAGGTGAAAGAAGAGATGAGAGAGTAAAGGGAAGAGAGAAGAGATAAAGATACATCTCTACATCTCTAAGGTTGTAGAGATGAGAGAGGTTGAAGGAGAGATGAGAAATGAGAGATGAGAGATAACGGAGAGAGGAGAGTGGAGTGAGAGAAGAGAGGGAGACAGAGTATAGAAAAGGGAAGAGAAGAGAAAAGAAGAAAGGAGAAAGGAAAGTAAGGAGTCAAAAGAGGGGAAAGAAAAGAGTACAGAGGAGAGAGGTGAGAGAACATATAAGACAGAGATGCCAGATTAAAGAGGGGGATGAGAGAGCAGAGACGAGAGTGAACAGATAAAAGATGGGAGAGTAGAGAGAACAGAGGAGAGGAAAGAGGAGAATGGAGAGGGGAGAGAGTAGAGAGAGGAGGAGAGATAAGAGAGAAAGACAGAGAAGAGAGAGAGAGAGAGAGAGAGAGAGAGAGATAGAGAGAGAGAGAGAGAGAGAGAGAGAGAGAGAGAGAGAGAAAGAGAGAGAGAGAGAGATAAGAGAGAAAGACAGAGAAGAGAGAGAGAGAGAGAGGGAGAGAGAGAGAGAGAGGGAGAGAGAGAGAGAGAGAGGAGGGCGCCTCCAATCTCGGGCACTGACACGGTAGAAAGTCAGAAAGGACTGAAAAAAGTCAATTTAAATTGAGTAGCCGATATTTCGAAATTAAATTTCTTCGTCAGGGCTGTAAGCGAGTGAAGTTTATTTGGCGCGAATTGCCGTCAAAATATAAAGGCGATATCGCCAGGGAGAGACGATCGATAAATTGATGTGCTCAAGCACTTAAAACAGTGCGCATGGTCAGTACATTAAAACGAGTCCGAGACTATGAGAAAAGCGGGGGTGGCTAAAACTGTACAATTGGGCCTAGACGACCTTTAAGTGTAGAATAAAAATTGCAAAAATAAATGGCGAAATAAATAGGTAAGGTAAATAAAAATAATTATTAAATGCTCAGAGCAAAAATGCAGGTGCACCGTACACAGTGTCAGAAAAATGAATAAAAAGCAGAAAATAAATAATCTGAATAAATCGAAATAAAGTCAATGAAAAAATCACAGAGGGGAAAATAGCAGTAAAGGAGCCTTTGTACAGCTGATCTCAATTGGCAGAAGCTGGTTCGAGCTGGCTGTGGCAGAGTAGATCCCGAAGGCTCCTCCCTTTAGTGAAGGCCGGCAGTACAGGGGCATCGCAGTGCTGTGCCACGCCGTCCCTCACCTTGGCAACCAGGGTGTCTGACCCAGCGCAGTGCGGCACAATCAGTGGGATCGCCGGATTGTGCAGCACCCCGGCCAGCTCGTTGGCGCCATGTGGGACCAGAGTTTTCAGGACCGCGATGAGTTTGGCCTCCTGGCGTTGACGTCGTTCATTGGCCTTGGGTCCAGAGCCGTCCCGCGTCCACACTCCGGTGAAGGCAAAGTCCTCGAGACTATGGCCATCGTTGCTGAAGTGGCGGGCCACCGGAGTGTCGCGTGCGTGCCTGATGTCGCCGACGTGCGCTAGCATGCGGGCCCGGATGCTGTTGACCGTCTCGCCGACGTAGACCGTGCAGCTGCAGCGGCGGCAGAACACGGTGTAGACAGCGTTGACCGAGTTGCAGTCGATCCTCTGGCTGATGGTGATCTTGACGGTCGTGGACGCGGATCCCGGGCAGACGGAGGTGAATCTGGCGTGCGCCTGGCAGCACTTGCACAGCCGGGCCGGGTTGCACGGCAGGAAGCCGAACTCCCACCGCCTTGTCGGGTAGAAACCCAGCTCCGCCAGCACCTCGTATTTGATATTGCGTAGAAAACGCCTGTTGTAGCCCTGGTGCTGCACCAGATTCGACAGCAGCTCGGTGCAGGCCGCGTCGAAGTCGACCATCCGGGAGCACCTGCGGGCGTATCTGATGAGCTGGGACTTGACCACACCCTTGAACGTCCGCCTCGGGTGGAATGAGTCGCGGTGGATAAGAGCTCGGCTGTCCGTGGGCTTGAAGAAGACTCTAGTCGCCAGACGCTTGGAGTCCCCCTCGCGGTCCCAGAAGACGGTGGTGTCCAGGAAGTTGACCTCGGTGCTGCTGTAGCTCAGCTGCAACCTGATGTTCGGGTCGAGGCCATCCAGGAGCTCGTGGAAGCGGACCAGCTCGTCTCTCGTTCCGTGCCAGACGCCGAAGATGTCGTCAATGTAGCGCAGCCACAGGGCGGGCTTCTGCGGGCTGAGCTCCAGGCCCCGCTGCTCCCAGTAGCCCATGTAGATGTTGCTGTAGCTGGGTGCAAACGACTTCCCCATGGCCGTGCCTTTCACTTGCAGGAAAAATTTGCCGTCGAATTCGAAGTCGTTGCGCTCCAGGTTAAGCTTGAGCAGACTGAGGAGGCTCGCGTCTGGGCGCCTGGCATCCGGGTGCTCCCTGAAGGCCCTCTGTACGCACTCGAGTCCGGCCGCGGTCGGGATGTTGGTGTAAAGGCTGGCGACGTCCATGGTGAACAGGAAGGACTCCTCGGACGCCGCACAGGCGATCCCGCGGATGGCGGCTTGGAAGTGGTCAGTGTCCCTGATGAAGCTGGGCAGCTGGATGACGATCGGCTGCAGGAAGCTGTCGATGAAGCGGCCGCTGGCGTAAGACTCGCTGTCCACGTCAGACACGATGGGCCGGCCCGGAGGAATGTCGCCGAGCGGCCACGACTCGACGGGCTTGTGGATCTTCGGCAGGATGTAGAAGCACCGCGTGCGGAACTCCTCCTTCGGGCAGAAGGCGTTGAACTGGCGCCGATCGATGATCCTTCGGTCCAGCAGCGATCTGAAGACGCCGCGGATCATCTGGGCTGTGAAGCGGCTGATCGGTGCGCTCAGAGGTCGGTAAAACAGCGGGTCTTCCAGCTGACGCAGGCATTCACGGACATAGTCCTGCCGGTCCAGGATGACCAGCTGGCTGCCCTTGTCGGCCGGCTTGATGACGATGGACTTGTCTGCCCGCAGATCTCGCAGTGCCTTTGCCTCCGCCTGGCTAATGTTTGGAGCGTTCCTGCAGTCCCGGATGTTCTCCCTGACGTCGTCCAGCTCCGCCAGAGCGGCTTGAATTTCGGGCCGGAGGCGGCTCGGATCGATACTGGCCGTTGGGCGGCGGGGAAGCGGCGGACCGTCGTCCACCGTCAGTTCGCGCTTGAAGCCGCGAGCCGCCGACACGGCCAGATGCTCGCCAAAGTTGCGGACGCCGGACGCCAGAGACTCCGCCGAGGTGCACCGAGGAGCCACTACGAAGGACTGGCCGCGCTCCAGCAGTTGCAGTTCAGTCGGTGCGAGAGCGCGGCTGGAAAGGTTCGTCACCCTCAGTTGGGGGGGCCCATGGCTCGCCCCCGGCCCGCTCAGTTTTTTGGAAGGTCGCCCGCCGTCTCCAGGGCGACGGCGAACGCCCCATCAGCAGACTGTCGCTCCAGGCTGATCTGGTCCCGTCGGAATGCCAGGTCCTTGGTGTCCAGCGAGATCAGGCTGACAGACCGGTAGCTGCTCAGGAGCTGGTTCGTCTTGCGACAGTTACTCTTCTGGAGCGCCGGCGCATCGGGGGGCACACGGTCTGCACCACCCAGATTGACGCGCCGGGGAAAGCCTTCCTGATGTTGGTCAGGCTCATCTTCCAGAGCTTGGCGATGGAGAAGTCGAAGCTCTCACGGTGGAGGTCGTTGTTGCCGGCCCAGACGATGACGCGGCCCGTGTCGGGACTCGCATTCTCCACCTTGCTGATGTTCTTCAGGTAGTCCAGCGTGAGGCCCGGGAAGCAGTGCACCTCTAGGTCTGGCGAGGCCAGCTTCACGAATTCCACGTTCTGGTCAGCGATCACCAGAGTGGGCTTCTGCTTTGACCTCAGCTTCCAGTGCTTCTTGGCTCCGTGGTGGTAGATGACTTTGTTCTCCCGTAAGCTTCTGGCAGTCTTCAACGGCTGCATGAGGCTACCGGGATCAGGAGAACCAGATGGGGGCCTCTTCCTGGTGGCCGCCGGGGTTCCGGAGTCAGCGGCATCTTCACTTGTCCGGGCGGTGACAGTCTCTGGAACACCAGTAGACGTAGTCATGGGGAGGGACACCTCCCTGTTTGTCGGAGTCTCAATTGAGGCACAGTTCCGTGTGAATGGCGCCGTAGAGTTCTCTTCTCGAGCTGACGAAGCTGACGAGGCCGGCGGCGCGGTCGCCGACGAGACCGCCGATGAAGCCGCCGGCGCGGTCGCCGACGAGGCCGCCGATGAAGCCGCCGGCTCGGTCGCCGACGAGGCCGCCGGCGCGGTCGCCGACGAGGCCGCCGATGAAGCCGCCGGCGCAGTCGCCGACGAGGCCGCCGATGAAGCCGCCGGCGCAGTCGCCGACGAGGCCGCCGGCGCGGTCGCCGATGAAGCCGCCAGCGCAGTCGCCGATGAGGCCGCCGGCGCGGTCGCCGACGAGGCCGCCGATGAAGCCGCCGGCTCGGTCGCCGACGAGGCCGCCGATGAAGCCGCCGGCGCGGTCGCCGACGAGGCCGCCGATGAAGCCGCCGGCGCGGTCGCCGACGAGGCCGCCGATGAAGCCGCCGGCGCAGTCGCCGACGAGGCCGCCGATGAAGCCGCCGGCTCGGTCGCCGACGAGGCCGCCGATGAAGCCGCCGGCGCGGTCGCCGACGAGGCCGCCGATGAAGCCGCCGGCGCGGTCGCCGACGGGGCCGCCGATGAAGCCGCCGGCGCGGTCGCCGACGAGGCCGCCGATGAAGCCGCCGGCGCGGTCGCCGACGAGGCCGCCGATGAAGCCGCCGGCGCCATCGCCGACGAGGCCGCCGATGAAGCCGCCGGCGCCATCGCCGACGAGGCCGCCATTGAAGCCGCCGGCGCGTTAGCTCCAGTCTCGAAAATGGACATGAGCTCCTCCGACGCCTCCTCGATGATGGAAGCCAACGAACTGGACGTAGGTGGGGCAGCGGTCGACGCTTGGGAATGCGGTGTGGCCTGGAGCTGCGTAGCCGGTTCACTCAGACAGCCAGCCAGTGCCTTGAACCCATGGGTGTGCAGGCGCTCCATCACCCCGTCAAGTATGCGGGGACTCCAGGCTCTGCCAATCTTGTTAGCGGCCCAACGGATGCCTACGAGCCAGCCGGTCTTGAATTCCACCACCGGGCCAGATAGTCGAAGCTGCTCCAACTTCTCGGCCACCGCTGCGAACTGCGTGCCATAATGCGTCCTCATGTCCGCCGTTGTGTGCACCAGCCACTGTAGGGCGTTGGATTCAAAGCGCTGGTGAGTCTCCTTGCTCTGGAACGCTGGACAGAGGAATAAGGTCAGGCTATCTGCCTTCCTTCGGACTGTCACTGGAGCTGCCGGGCGAGACCAGTTCTGCAGATGGTGATGGATCCTGCACAGTCCCTTGCACGCTGCCGCGACTTGGTTGCTGAAGGGCTGTTGCTGTGGTCCTGGCGGAGGCAGATTGGCAGGCTGTCTGGGCCTTGCAGGTCGTTCACTGTTACTCTGAGGTTCAACTTGACGTCCAATGCGTCTCCGACTGTTGAACCACTGACGTTGCTGACGGAAGTTAGTTGCTGAACTCATGTTGTCCAAATGAATTACCGGTGCTGGCCAAAGAGAGAGGGAGAGAGAGAGAGAGAGAGGAGGGCGCCTCCAATCTCGGGCACTGACACGGTAGAAAGTCAGAAAGGACTGAAAAAAAGTCAATTTAAATTGAGTAGCCGATATTTCGAAATTAAATTTCTTCGTCAGGGCTGTAAGCGAGTGAAGTTTATTTGGCGCGAATTGCCGTCAAAATATAAAGGCGATATCGCCAGGGAGAGACGATCGATAAATTGATGTGCTCAAGCACTTAAAACAGTGCGCATGGTCAGTACATTAAAACGAGTCCGAGACTATGAGAAAAGCGGGGGGTGGCTAAAACTGTACAATTGGGCCTAGACGACCTTTAAGTGTAGAATAAAAATTGCAAAAATAAATGGCGAAATAAATAGGTAAGGTAAATAAAAATAATTATTAAATGCTCAGAGCAAAAATGCAGGTGCACCGTACACAGTGTCAGAAAAATGAATAAAAAGCAGAAAATAAATAATCTGAATAAATCGAAATAAAGTCAATGAAAAAATCACAGAGGGGAAAATAGCAGTAAAGGAGCCTTTGTACAGCTGATCTCAATTGGCAGAAGCTGGTTCGAGCTGGCTGTGGCAGAGTAGATCCCGAAGGCTCCTCCCTTTAGTGAAGGCCGGCAGTACAGGGGCATCGCAGTGCTGTGCCACGCCGTCCCTCACCTTGGCAACCAGGGTGTCTGACCCAGCGCAGTGCGGCACAATCAGTGGGATCGCCGGATTGTGCAGCACCCCGGCCAGCTCGTTGGCGCCATGTGGGACCAGAGTTTTCAGGACCGCGATGAGTTTGGCCTCCTGGCGTTGACGTCGTTCATTGGCCTTGGGTCCAGAGCCGTCCCGCGTCCACACTCCGGTGAAGGCAAAGTCCTCGAGACTATGGCCATCGTTGCTGAAGTGGCGGGCCACCGGAGTGTCGCGTGCGTGCCTGATGTCGCCGACGTGCGCTAGCATGCGGGCCCGGATGCTGTTGACCGTCTCGCCGACGTAGACCGTGCAGCTGCAGCGGCGGCAGAACACGGTGTAGACAGCGTTGACCGAGTTGCAGTCGATCCTCTGGCTGATGGTGATCTTGACGGTCGTGGACGCGGATCCCGGGCAGACGGAGGTGAATCTGGCGTGCGCCTGGCAGCACTTGCACAGCCGGGCCGGGTTGCACGGCAGGAAGCCGAACTCCCACCGCCTTGTCGGGTAGAAACCCAGCTCCGCCAGCACCTCGTATTTGATATTGCGTAGAAAACGCCTGTTGTAGCCCTGGTGCTGCACCAGATTCGACAGCAGCTCGGTGCAGGCCGCGTCGAAGTCGACCATCCGGGAGCACCTGCGGGCGTATCTGATGAGCTGGGACTTGACCACACCCTTGAACGTCCGCCTCGGGTGGAATGAGTCGCGGTGGATAAGAGAGAGAGAGAGAGATAGAGAGAGAGAGAGAGAGAGAGAGAGAGAGAGAGAGAGAGAGAGAGAGAAAGAGAGAGAGAGAGATAAGAGAGAAAGACAGAGAAGAGAGAGAGAGAGAGAGAGAGAGAGAGAGAGAGAGAGAGAGAGAGAGAGAGAGAGAGAGAGAAATGAGAAGAGATAAGAGAGAAAAGATAAAAAGAAGAGAAAGGAAAGATGAGAGAGCAAAGACGAGAGAGAAAAGAGGTGCGGGAAGAGACGAGAGAAGAGGGGAGAGATGAGAGAGTTAAGAGAAGAGAGAAAAGAAATAGAAAGGAGAAGGAAGATAAGAGAGAAGAGGGGGTGAGAGGAGAGAGGAGAGGGGGAGAGAGAAGAGAGAAAACGGAAAAGTAGAGAGGAGAGAGAAAAGAAGAGACAAGAGATGAGATAAGAGAAATGAAAGAGAAGAGAGATGAGGGAAGATACGAAAGAAGAGGGGAGAGAGGAGAGACGAGAGAGGAGAGACGAGGGACGAGAGAGATGAGAGGAAACAAAGAAACGATAGAAATTTTAAAGGATCCAAGGGACGTAGGGAGAGACAGGGAGAGACCAGAGTTTAGCAATATATGTTTTAGAGTCAGACAGACATTGCCTGACATTCTGCGCAGTACCCCAGCCAACAATGTCTCAAACCCTAATTTTAAACGAATGTGCTCCATTTTATGTCTACCTCTATCCTACTAACTATTAACAAGTTTTTGTTTGTGTATGGCCTTAGATTTCAGAATACATGCAAAAGTAGTTCCGGGTATTGGAATTCCCCGGGTTCAAAATCCGCGGGTTTCAACAGCTTGTCTTCTATACTTATACATATAAAAATCAAAACTCTGTCTGTCTGTCTGTCTGTGTGTCTGTGGACAATTTTGATCGCTATGGACTCCCAAACCGCTCAACCAAATGACACCAAATTTTACACCCACCCTAAACTCACTACGGAGAATGTCTTAGGCTACTTTTTAATTTCCTAAATTTGAGTCTTCCCACCTAAAAGTGCAAAAAACTGCTCAAAATGCGCGATTTTTTTACTAAAGCCTCCTTAGCGCCGCTCCACTTCTACCGATCCTCTTCAAATTTGACACAATCAATTTTCAACTATTTTGACACAATCGTGTAAAATTTCGAGTCTCAAAGTTAATCCTGAACGGCGCTGTGCACTTTTAAAGTTTGGCTGTTTTTTTCAGCGAGACAGCCACCCCAACCTCCGCCCGCCTGCCTCTTTCCCGATCTGGGCAAAGGGTGTAAATAGGTTTTAAAATGACTAACTTTCGGCTGCCATAAGTTTGCTCCACGTGAAGCGATTGACTTCTAACTTAACCCAATTCTTCTTTGATTCATTCTCTGTCTAAATGTAAAGTTTCAACTCTCTAACTCAATCAGAACAGAAACTGTAAGCATGTGAAGTTTGTCTGCTTTTTCTGTTGTTTGTGCCACACTCACTCATTCCCCCCAGAGCCAGACGAAGGGTCAGGCGATAGGGCTCAATGTACATAGCGAGTGTACAGTGTTTTGGAATAACTTTTTAATAGCCTTCTCTGTACCCCCCGCGAGTGGAGAGGCGTGGAGAGGAGAGAGTTTAGCGAGAGATTCAATTTCAAACCACTGTCCTCTGAATAGACAAGTCTGCAGCAGTTAAACAAGGATGGCAAACCAAGGCGATGTGGGATGGTTTGTAAAAATATCGAAAAATTAATGAATAACTGATTACAATGCAATCCTACTAAATTAGTTACACCATGAAGCTTTTAACATTAAGTTTCGCATAGGGTAACTTTAAAATTTAAATGACTCCTAAGAAATGCGTATTTCCTTGGTTGTTAGACTGCTGCAGAGTGCAGACTGTGGTGGTGGAGCTGGAGATACACAAATTCCTCTCAGGGCTGCTAATTGGCCAGAAAGGTGACGTGATTAAAGCATGAGAAATGATAACCATGATAGTACCGTCCCACAAACTGGCTTTCGAAGCAGGGATCGTTAGATTTTTAACTCAAAGGCCAGATAAAGAATCCAACTCATGGCTGCGGGCCAGATGAGAGTGAAAAAGAAAATGAATAGACTATTAGAAAGAGAGGAAGGGCGAGAGGGGGGTAAGAGAGAATATATTAAGATAACAGGAGAGACGAGTGGGTGAGGACGAGGAGAGAGCAGAGAATATGGGAGGAGGAGGGGAGACAGGAGGGAGAGGAAAGAGTAGAGGAGAGAAGAGGAAGAGAGAAGAGGGGAGAGATGAGACAGAGGATCGATGAGAGAGGAGAGTAGAGAAGAGTGAGAAGAGAATAGAGAACAGAGAGGAGATAGGAGGGGAGAGAGAGGTAGAGAGGAGTGAGAAGAGAGAAGATAAAAGATGAGAGAGAGAGAGAGAGAGCTTGATTGAGAGAGAAAGAGAGAGAGAGAGAGATGAGAAAGAAGAGAGGAGAAAGGAGAGATGATAGAGTAAAGGGAAGAAGAGGAGAGAGGAAATAGATGAGATTGTGGAGATGAGAGAGATGAAAGGAAAGATGAGAGAGTAGAGATGAGAGATGAAGGAAGAGAGAGCAGAGTGCAGAGACAAGAGAAGAGAATAGAGGGGAGAGAGTATAGAAGAGGGAAGAGAAGAGGAGTAAGAAGAGAGGATTCAGTAGAGGGGAAAGAGAAGTGTACACAGGAGAGTGGAGAGTAAAGATGACAGAAGAGAGAGGGGGTAGAGAGCAAAGATGAGAGTGAACGCGAAATATGAGAGGAGAGAGGAGAGTGAAGAGAGAAGACAAGAGAGGGAGAGAATAGAAGAGGGAAGAGAAGAGAAGGGAAAAAGGAGAAAGGAAAAAGAGGAGTCAAAAGAGGGGAAGAGAAGAGTACAGATGAGAGAGGTGAGAAAACATACGAGTATAAGAGAGTAAAGATGGCAGATGAGAGAGGGGAGATGAGAGACCAGAGACGAGAGTGAACAGACGAGAGATGGGAGAGTGGAGAGAAAAAAGGATAGAAATAAGAGATGAGAGGTGAGACAAGGGAGAGAGAAGTGAGTGAGGAGAGAGGAGGAGAGGGGAGAGAACCGAGAGGACAGGGAAAAGAGGAGAAAGGACGAGAGAGGAGAGGAAACAGGGGAGAGATTAGAGGAGAAAGAGAGATGGGCCAGGAGAGAGCAGAGAGCTGCAGATGAGAGGAGAGAGGAGACAGCAGAGAGGAGAGCAGAGAGGAAACAGGTGAAAGAAGAGATGAGAGAGTAAAGGGAAGAGAGAAGAGATAAAGATACATCTCTACATCTCTAAGGTTGTAGAGATGAGAGATGTGGAAGGAGAGATGAGAAATGAGAGATGAGAGATAACGGAGAGAGGAGAGTGGAGTGAGAGAAGAGAGGGAGACAGAGTATAGAAAAGGGAAGAGAAGAGAAAAGAAGAAAGGAGAAAGGAAAGTGAGGAGTCAAAAGAGGGGGAAGAAAAGAGTACAGAGGAGAGAGGTGAGAGAACATATAAGACAGAGATGCCAGATTAAAGAGGGGGGTGAGAGAGCAGAGACGAGAGTGAACAGATAAAAGATGAGAGAGTAGAGAGAACAGAGGAGAGGTTACAGAGACGAGAGGAGAGAGGAGAGACAAAGGTAGAGAAGTGAATGAGGAGAGAGGAGAGGATAGAGGAGAATGGAGAAGGGAGAGTGTAGAGAGAGGAGGAGAGATAAGAGAGAAAGACAGAGAAGAGAGAGAGAGAGAGAGAGAGAGAGAGAGAGAGAGAGAGAGAGAAGGAGAGAGAGAGAGAGAGAGAGAGAGAGAGAGAGAGAGAGAGAGAGAGAGAGAGAGAGAGAGAGAGAGAGGGGGGGGAGAGCAGAGAGAAATGAGAAGAGATAAGAGAGAAAAGATAAAAGAAGAGAAATGAAAGATGAGAGAGCAAAGACGAGAGAGAAAAGAGGTGAGGGAAGAGACGAGAGAAGAGGGGAGAGATGAGAGAGTAGAGGAGAGAGTTAAGAGAAGAGAGAAAAGAATAGAAAGGAGAAGGAAGATAAGAGAGAAGAGGGGGTGAGAGGAGAGAGGAGAGGAGAGAGAAAAGAAGAGACAAGAGATGAGATAAGAGAGATGAAAGAGAAGAGAGATGAGGGAAGATACGAGAGAAGAGGGGAGAGAGGAGAGAGGAGAGGAGAGAAATTATTAAGAGGGAATAGACGAGAGAAGAGGGGATAGAGGAGAGAGAGAAGAGACCACAGACCAGAGAGAAGGGAATTCCCCGGGTTCAAATTCCGCGGGTTTCAACAGCTTGTACATGTATAGAATAAGGACCAGAATAAACGAAATTATGAACAAATTGTCGGTGACATTCGTGAGTTTGTTCTTCAGGGTAGTTCTGGGAGAATCAGAACCATGGAGGAAAGAACTCCTCCATGGTCAGAACTCGCAATGCGCCACAAGCCATGCTAAACATGTTTGTAATGGGTCTATGAAATTTGCTCCACGTACAGCGATTGACTTCAAACTTGATACAATTCTTCATTGACTCATTCTCTGTCTAAATATAGTCTCAACTTTGTACCTCAATCAGGACAGAAACTGTTGACATGTGAAGTTTGTCTGCTTTTTCTGTTGTGCCGCTCATTGGATTCATCGATCCAACTCATTCCCCCAGACCAAGGATCAGGTGATAGGGCTGAATGTACATAGCAAATGTACAGTGTTTTGGAATAACTTTATAGCCTTCTCTGCTAACGTTTAGCCATGACAGTTTAGACGTAGTAAGGAATTTAACTACTGTCCTACTACGATCGCTATCTGATTGCGACTTGAGAGTATTCTGTCCCCCACAATGACCCCCAACACAATGACAAACTGACTTTCCAAGCACTCGAACTGATGCTGATGCTTTTAGTTATAAAATATTTTGGACTTTTACCCATTTCTCAGGATTTTTTTAGCTAAAATCATGCATATTACCATTGCCAGAAAACAAGCAATCTTTTGACAGTTCGGTCAGCAAATTCCTGCTAGCAACTTTCGGTCAGCAAAATTCCTGCTAGCAAATCTCGGCTAGCAAAATCCTCGCTAGCAAAATTCCTGCTAGCAAGCTTCGGCTAGCAAACCTCGGCTAGCAGGTTTCGGCTAGAAAACTTCGGCTAGCAGGTTTCGGCTAGCAGATTTCGGCTAGCAGATTTCGGCTAGCAAACTTCGGCTAGCAGATTTCGGCTAGCAGATTTCGGCTAGCAGATTTCGGCTAGCAGGTTTCGGCTAGCAGGTTTCGGCTAGCAGGTTTCGGCTAGCAGGTTTCGGCTAGCAGGTTTCGGCTAGCAGGTTTCGGCTAGCAGATTTCGGCTAGCAGGTTTCGGCTAGCAGGTTTCGGCTAGCAGGTTTCGGCTAGCAGGTTTCGGCTAGCAGGTTTCGGCTAGCAGGTTTCGGCTAGCAGGTTTCGGCTAGCAAATTTCTCGCTAGCAAACTCGGCTAGCAGATTTCCTGCTAGCAAATCTCGTACTCCCGTTTGTAATCATGCAAAACCAAAATACACTCGCTACATGCTACGGAGCGTGCTACGGTCTAAGGAAAGCAGATCAGTTAAAATGTAGGAAGGTGAGCCATACAGTACAGTCGGGCACTCGATACGTTTTTCAAATTTCAAACTGTACACTGTATTCCAAAGTATTTGTTTTCTTGCACCTCAGACAGTCAGCTTTTATCGATTAGACGTGGCTGAGTAGCTTAAGCCTCTCTTCTAGCTTTGCAATTCTCGCATCCTTAGTAGCGACTAGTTTTTGTTGAAAAGGCAAGTTAACAATAAATTTTAAGTTGAAGGGGAAAGGTGACTGTTAGTTTCTCGGGCTTGTGGGGTATCTGCAGTGTGAGCATTACTAAAGACGAAGTTCCATTGAGCTCAAAAAAGCAAAAAAAGTTTCGCTTCTGGAAATGTTGTGAAGGCTTATGAAAGAGCCTTCACGTGGGTTTAAATTAAGCAAAGATTAAGGGAGAGATCTGAAAGGAATGGAGGGAACGAATCAAATAGGGAAAGCTTATCCTTCTAAAAGGATTCTTAATCCTTTAATCCTTAATCCCTCTAAAATAAATCCCTCTGAAACGGAGTCTTACTGCAGCTGGCTGTGCTGTCGAAAACAACAAATTCTGCACTTTCAGCTTTGAGTTCGTACACACAAGGTTGAGAATATGCTGTCTATTTTTGCTGATATTGAAAAACAAAGATTTAAATGGACAACCGCTTCTGTGGTAACCAATCGATTAAATAAAAACATACATGCACTCCCTAATCGGCTAATCCAGACACGCTCTAATTATCCTTCAAGATAGATTTTGATTCAGATTTTCATCCATACTCAAGAACACAGAACGCATTCAATTGTGTCTCCAGACACAATGTGCTCGTTGCGAGCTGGAAAGTGCATCCTTACTGCTGTGCTCAAGCATCGCCCTGGTGTTTAGCATGGCAACCAGCTATCTGAGCAACGGAAATGGTCTTGAGATCGGGCAGAAAATCGGCCTGTTCAAGCCCGGCAATATGAGCGGAATTCCCTCCTGGAGCGAACGAGGCGCGTTTAGTAACAGCAGTTTCACGCCAGTCGGTTGGGTCTTCACAGCCTGGATAGCGATCTTAGGTTCGATATATACATTTATCAGGGAGTGGGGTGGGTGTTCTTTGGGTTCAATATATACATTTATCAGGGAGTGGGGTGGGTGTTCTTTGGGTTCAATATATACATTTATCAGGGAGTGGGGTGGGTGTTCTTTGGGTTCAATATATACATTTATCAGGGAGTGGGGTGGGTGTTCTTTGGGTTCAATATATACATTTATCAGGGAGTGGGGTGGGTGTTTTGCGGGTTTGATTCATCAGGGAGTGGGGTGGCTGTTTTGCGGGTTCGATACATTTATCAGGGAGTGGGGTGGCTGCTTTTCAGGTTTATTAGGACAGAAGGGCTGTTTGAAGAATCTTTCAGGCATAGCTGTGGGATTGAATATCAGAATATTGATAGATCAGGATGGGTTGATGTCAATCTGTCCTCGTCCTACTGCTGGCTGTATCCTTGGTGTTTTAACTATTTGAAGGGGGCTAATTGTTAACTGATGCGATGAAACCAAACCGAAAGGTAATATCAGCTTTATTCATCTAGTTTCACTGATTGACAAACGGTGCTTAGCTTGAATTTGGTCAAAGTGGGGTGTCGCAAGCTGTTATAAACAATAGTGCCGCAGTGCACATCCTGCAGCAACTGCCCTGCAAGCTAGACTTCAAATACCAAGACTAAGGCAGAAGAGAGTGTGCGAGGAGCAAGGACTTTAGAGCGTTTAATAGTTGATACCACGTCATATTTAAGGGCTAGAGAGAGAGAGAGAGAGAGAGAGAGAGAGAGAGAGAGAGAGAGAGAGAGAGAGAGAGAGAGAGAGAGAGAGAGAGAGAGAGAGAGATCCGCCTATAGAAGTCATATGCAGCGGGGCGAAGAGATAAGCAATTGTTGCTGGGCCTGCATCTTGCATGCGAGATCATTCTGGATGATTCGTGAAACTGAGGTTGTCGCAGCGAGGCTGCACCACTAGATGCATGTCTGATACGGGGGCAATGCAGATGTTAGTTTGATGTAAACACTCGTGACTCTACAAGTTGCCTGGCACTGGCACGCTTTGCACGAACAGCCAGCATCGAGGAGAACAGGCAAAATGGGCAGCGTCTTCTCAGTCTGCACGCAGCCGCGCACAGACGTCTCGCCGGGAAACGCCGAGGCTGGGCTCAACAAGTCGACCGCCCGGCCAGCAGACCGCAACGTCTACATGGCGATCCACAACTTCGTGGCTACACAGCCAGACGAGCTCACTATCTGCAGAGGCGACATGATCGAGTTGGATTCACCGCCGAGCAGTGCCAGAGTAGCCAGTGGTGGAAGGCGCGCAACCTTGAGACAAACAGGAGCGGCCTGGTGCCCTTCAACCACATCACAAAGTACAATGGCCTGCCGTGCCACCTGGATGGCTGGATGGATTGCAACCGGATGGACGCCGATCGGATGCTGCTGCGCGCCGGCCTGCAGGCTGGCAGCTACATCATCCGGCCGTGCGCCAGGCAGAACGCTAGCTTGGCCAAGCTGGAGCTCTGCGTTCGAACTCCGGACCCAAGATGCGAGAACAACTTCTTAGTGAAATTGCCATGCAATTTACCAAATCAAGAACTCGGCTGATGGAACTGTGTTCTTCATCAAAAAGTCAAAGACCTACCCGACTGTGAAGAAGCTGATCGATGAATACAAAAGTGAGTGAAAAAAAGCTACTTCAGTATGAAACAAAGTAACTTTCATCGAAACTTATCAATTAAGGACGATTGATGTGTATATACTCCATTTGTTCTTCTGCTCACCTAGACGGTGGTCTATGCTCGCCATTGACCGAGCCTTTTCCAATTGACCCACCGCGTGTGGTTGTTGGGATCAAAGACATCGTCGAAGTCCCCCGCCAGACTCTCAGCATGGTGTGGAAACTTTCAGCCGGAAGCTTCAACGAAAGTAAGAGTTTCTGATAATGTCTGTGCCTTGAATTATACGAAATGGTAAAATGGTCTACCGCTCATTGATTAGTAAAATCAGATAGAATTTTTATGAATTTAGATAATGCATAAAACTCGACATTTTCCAGTGTGGCTGGCCAAATGGAATGGTATTATTGACGTGGCCATCAAGACGCTAAAGTCTGACACGGCCATGTCGCGGGAAAGTTCCTAGAGGAGGCAAAAATCATGCACAAGCTGTCCCACCCAAAGATTGTCAACATTTTGGGCGTGTGCACCGAAATTCGCGAGCCAAACGACCAGATCTACATTATCACAGAGTTCATGGAGAATGGCGCGCTGCTGGACTATCTGAGAAAGTCGAACTATGGCAGCAGCAAGCTGCCGATGGCCACTTTGTTGGACATTGCCTACCAAATCGCAGACGGAATGGCTTACTTGGAGGAAAAGAAGCTCGTCCACCGAGACCTTCGGGCAGCCAACGTGCTGGTCGGCAAGGATAACTTTGTCAAGGTGGCAGACTTTGGCTTGGCCAGGTAACTGACTTTAGTCTCGATAATTGAATTAGTACTTTTGTTTCTTAAAAAATCTCAAAACAACCAACTTACAGGGTATTTCGAGTCGATGACCTGTACCAGGAGGAGTCACTGGGCAATTTCCCAGTGAAGTGGACTGCTCCAGAGGCGATGCATGAGAACCGCTTCACCACCAAGTCGGACGTTTGGTCCTATGGAGTGCCGCTGTACGAGATCCTCACCCTGGGCGGCTCAATCTACATCGGCATGTCCAACCGGGAGGTCATTGAGTTTGTAAAGAATCCCAGAAATCGCCTCCCAGTGCCGCGAACGCCCGGAATGTCTCGGTCAGACGAAGAGACCGCCCTGCGCATTCACCAGCAGTACATGATGGCCTGTTGGAATCAGAACCCGGACGAGAGGCCCACCTTTGCCACGCTACGCAACGAATTCGAGGACATTGTCAAGACACCGGAGCAGGAGTACACTGGCGAAACCAACTGAGCATCTTCTTTTAAAATTAGATTTAGAGACTTGATAGCTGACTCACAACTAATTGACTTAGCGATTCAGGGACATGCACCAATATTCTAGAGGTCAATCTGACTTCATTTTAAATAAAGAATCGTGTATTTTATGAGGTGCTATGACATTGAAAAATTAACAAATGTACACACAGAAACATGTTAAAGCTTCCACACCAAAACCAGTGGTCAAATTGGCAATTTCCGTCACAAGGCCTCAGCTTCAGCCGGTGACGAGAGAGTGGAGAGTTTCGGCTTGAGTTGGGTTAAAACAGCCTTTTTTGATCACTGGATTCAGGGTGGAAACTTCATCATGTTGCTGAGTATATTACATTTTCGTCTGCGTCAACATAGCAGAAATAGCGCGCAGAAAGATTCTTAAATTCTCCGACGACCATTCAATTATTATCTGTGAATTCTTTCGCAGGCTGGCCTCTCACCTGGTGAAAGAGAAGTAAACTATAACTAACCGTCTTCCGATAATAATACTCTAGATTTGCATGACTTTTACCTTGTACGTCAAGGTACTTGCGTTCATAATTAGTATCCCAACCCGGGTCGGTTCGGGTGCCCAGCCCAAGTACAATACGGTGCTACCTGCAGGCGAATTGTGACGCTCTGCCAATACGAGTATGATATCACTGCTGACAGGCGTTATGACGCTCCATACTCCTGAAGATGCCGTTTTGTGGGGAAAATTCTCGCGTGCAACAAGGTCCCAGGCAGTCTAATACCGCGTGCACGGCGTGCATCAAGAAGTCGGAAATGTTTTTTGGCGTGTTTTGTGTAACAGCGCCATGTTTAACATTTTTTTGGCGTTCTACCACAATCAAACTATGCACTATTGCCAATATAACTGTGCTTAACGGGAATTTTTTAGGCTTTTAAAAACATTATGTCATACTTTTAAAAAAGATAATTCTACAATATCGATAAAATATACAATGTTTTTATTACTAGAAGGTAATATATTATTATTTAGGTCACTACAATACGAGGGTCATCCCAAAAGTTCTCTGTATCACTGAATTACTCCTACGAACTGGCACCAATTTTGAAGAAACTGCACACAAACTTGCACCAATATCTGCACACAACATTGATGAATTTTCATAAAAAATCTCCATGCAATTAGAAATAACAAGCTGAGTTGTCCAACACCTTCAGAGCAAATGGACAGCTCTCACATTGACTTCTTTAACTGGCACAGTGCAGCTCGTGCAGCATCACCGACTGAATAGGCAAGTGTCACAAGCAGAAAAGTGAATGAACTTGACAAGAATTCCATCATTTATTCTTGAATGACTGGCTGACTCACATGACTGGTCGGTGATGCTGCACGAGCTGCACTGTGCCAGTTAAAGAAGTCAATGTGAGAGCTGTCCATTTGCTCTGAAGGTGTTGGACAACTCAGCTTGTTATTTCTAATTGCATGAAGATTTTTTTATGAAAATTCATCAATGTTGTGTGCAGATATTGGTGCAAGTTTGTGTGCAGTTTCTTCAAAATTGGTGCCAGTTCGTAGGAGTAATTCAGTGATACAGAGAACTTTTGGGATGACCCTCGTATACATGTATAAGCAATTTTATAAGCGTTGTTGTCTGCTGTCTCTCGTTAAAAAATTGAATACTTCATTGGACATTGTTTCATAGAATCAGACGTCATTGACGCTCTGAGTACCAGGTTGCTCGTTCTGGCGTGATGACGCTGAGAACTAGCGTTGCTCCCAGAGGTGTTACGACCAAGGACGACTTAAGTAGAAGGACGGGAAACCTCGTTTCTTGGAGGTATTCTACACGTACGTACATTTGCACGGGCCTTGTGCCTAAAAACCATTAAAATGGCACAGCTCCGCCTTTTAGTTTTAGGAGTCTATTTTGTCTTAGGAGTCTCTTTTTATCAGAAATGATAAAATTGATATTTGATAAAAGGATTGAAACTCTGCTTTGGACCAGCGGTGGAGCCTTCCACGCCTATAGACTTTAGTCCCTACCAGATCATTGATTTGCTGGAACATGCATTACCGGCGCCTTCTCACCGTTCTGCTCGTGTCGGTGGCTCTGTGCTCTGCGGCAACTCAGGGTGCGTCTGGCGTTTGTCTTGACGTACTGATTGATAGCGGCTCTCGAGGCAGTTGAGACCAGCCTCCCAGATCCTCAGGCTTGGCCAGCGCCTCCCAGATACTCAGGCTTGACCAGCCTCCCAGATACTCAGGCTTGGCCAGCCTCCCAGATACTCAAGCTTGGCCAGCCTCCCAGATACTCAAGCTTGGCCAGCCTCCCAGATACTCAGGCTTGACAAGCCTCCCAGATACTCAGGCTTGGCCAGCCTCCCAGATACTAAGGCTTGGCCAGCCTCCCAGATACTCAAGCTTGGCCAGCCTCCCAGATCCTCAGGTTTGACCAGCCTCATAGATCCTCAGGTTTGACCAACCTCCCAGATCCTCATCTGTGGCAGTCGTTTATATACAATTTAGGATTGCATTGTCAGGTTGCATTTATGGGCCTGCCTGAGTCTACAGTGCTGTATGAAAATTGAATTCAAATACATTGACATCAACTTTACTTGGAGTGGCAATAAAGATGGTGAAAGAATTAAAAAAAAAGTCAAGTCGTTGTCCTGCGAGAGTTACAAGCGTATTATTGAGTAAATGTCAAGATGTTATACATGCATAGAATAAGGACCAAAATAAAAGAAATTATGAGCAAATTGTCGGTGACAGCATTCGTGAGCAACCAAAAATACCAAAATACACCCGCTACATGCCACGGAGCGTGCTACGGTCTACGGAAAGCGAAATCAGTTAAAATGTGGGAAGGTGAGCCATACAGTACAGTCGGGCACTCGATACGTTTTTCAAATTTCAAATTGTATTCCAATTAGCATTTGTTTTCGTGCACCTCAGACAGTCAGCTTTTATCGATTAGACGTGGCCGAGCTTAAGCCTCTCTTCCAGCTCTGCAATTCTCGCGTCCTTAGCAGCGATGACTTCGTCCTTCTCCAAATCTCTTTTCACGAACTCCAGCAACGTCTTCAGAGCCTCTGTGGCCGACTCGTCCAGCTGGATGACTCCGGCTCTGTCGCTGCTGCTCTTCAAGTCTTTGGCAATGACTTTCAGTTTTTTAGAGCTGTCGCAGATGCCCTCGGCCAGGTCCCGCATCGACTTCACGTCAATCACAGTCTTTCTCCCGACCACACCGGCCACGACACCGCCGGCAACGCCTGCGATGGCGCCCAGGGCGATCCAGGCGGCTCCGCCAGTAGAGATTCCGAGAGCCACGAGACCGGCGCTTCCGATCACCAGGCCGGCTGTCCCCGCGGCTCCGCGTATCGTTGCGCTGCCGGCCTTCCGCTCCGCCTCCTCCGCCTTCTTCTGCAACGCATCAGTCAGATTCCTGGCGACTTGCTGCGAATTACTCAGGTGGCTGATGAAGCGCTCGAATGCTTTGGAAAAGTCGGTCGCCATTTCGTGCGTTTTTTTCAGTTTCCTACAGAACTCCTGCATCGTCATCGTGTTTTGCGGGATCTTGTTGCCTAAAATATTGGCCTCCACAAATTTCTCGAATTCGATAATCGCCTTTTCGAAGTTCTCGAGCCAGACTTCCAGCTTGGAACTGGAGTCCTGCACCTTCTTCAGCGTTTCTTTCAGCTCCTCCAGCTGCGGCTTCAGCTCCTTTAGTTGCGGCTTGTCCGGCAGGTCGAGTTTCTCCACATCGTTTGCGCTTTTCTTCGTCAGTTCAATCACTCGAAAAAGCCCGCCGTCGCTGTCCCTCATGCGCTTTATCGTCTTGACGGCAGAGTCAATGTGTGACATGACCTTGCCAACTGCTGCCAACTTCTCGGTCATTGCGAATCCGGTCCTATTCAGATTGATACAGTTGGATTGAGACTGAGTCAAACTCTGATAGATCCCGGCGGAACCTCCGCAAAGTTTAAATATCCTCGGGACAAAAGCCATATGTGCGTACATTCAGTTCAAGTTGAATTTAGTCATTTACTTCATTGAGCACAAGGCCAGTGCGCGTTCTTGTATATAAGTTCCTTGTTGGTTGACGGTTTCTGCGAACTTTCTTGTGCAATTGTACCAGTAGCGCTTATATGACATGACCATAATATAATGTATGTACAGTTAGTTCATACCTCAGAGGGGAACTTCCCCAAATTAGTGGCCTGGTTGTTTGCTCCAGTTTACCAGCTACTACAAAGATGTGCTGGCTATGTTGGGCCTACTTTCAACATGGGACGTTCCCTGCAGAGGCGTCAATAACTTCCGTATCTAAAAAGGAATCTTTTTTCCACTTTCGAAGTTAAATTAGATGTTAGTATAGGGTGGGTATAGTGTTAACAGCTTGAAAAATATTTCATGTTCTTACTCTCATTATCAAACAGAGCGAACGTGTCATAAAAATACCATTTTTAAATAATAATAAATACGCTCGTAGATAACTGATTATACTTATACACCTGCCCAATATCGGGCCAGATGTGCAACCGACGGCTCGCAGCAGCAGCTATTACGCGGCGCATCTTAAGGCTGCGTACGGCTGGTCAGTCCAAGGACTTTGGGGCCGGGGGTCTCCACACACACGGTCCTCTCCACACCACAGCTATGCTGGTGCCCATTTTTACAGCTGGGGGACTACTGAAAGCAATGCAGAGTTAAGTGTCTTGCTCAAGGACACAAATTGTTCCAGTGGGATTGGGAATCGAACCTCCCGACCTTCGATTCGTAAGTCCGATTCTCTAACCACTAAGGCTAAAATTAAATTAAACACGTACGTGAATTAAGTTGTCTTTCTAATAAGGTTCTTTAGTTTAAAAAATGGTTCTTTTCACTAGCTGTTCTGTGCTTTAATTGTGTTTGTTGGGCAAACAATCTAAAATTTGTTTTTAGACGTCAAATCGCCATTGATGCCATATTGATACTGTTGTTATGCTATGGGTACATGTAAGCCAAGGACGACTAAAGTAACGTATATATCTACTTAAGTAGTCCTTGATGTAAGCCCCATGACTGTCTATGCTTGTCCATGTATCTGCATGATTTTGTTAAATATTGACCCCAGTGGACTGCGGTTGTTATGTGAGGAGCAGAAACTAAATAGTAAAAGTTGGAGCAGGAAAAGTATTAGACAAAAATAACAAAATGTCACTATGCAATGAATAAATTCATTAAATAGTGAAGAGCGTATGTGTAATGTCGGCCGGCAATTAGAACAATTGCAATACTCATATCCTGGACGAATTAACTCTAATTATAATCATTAAAAAAAAACTATTGTAAAGGCCATAATTACAAGATTTCACTTCAACGAGTATAACATACAATTCACGTTCGTATCATTTTGTTTTGCTACGTTTTGAAATATTTAAAGATTCAATGGCCAATCTTTTCAAAAATCGTGACGATTTCCTCGAAAGTTCTGTCTTGTACGCGCGTTTAACGCATAGCCACTTATAACGCATAGTTTTATTGGTGGTTAGTAATTAAATTAGTATGTTTGTTAGTTTAACCTAATATCATTGTCACTAGGCCTTAGTTGAATTTCTATGCCCGAAAGTTCATAATAAACCAAAAACTTAATAGGCCTATAATAGGCATACACAGTCACAGATAACGAGTGTGTATTAAAAAAACTTTATTTCTAACTTGAATCTAACTATTTCCAAACCATTTAAACATTTAAAAGATATACACATCATTTAGACTAGTGCCACATCATCTACTTACTTGAAAATGAAATTTTGACTTTAGTTAGGCCAACTAAATTGCCAATATTTAAGGTTTAAGCTTTGATGCATTGTAAACTTAATTCATAATTGTGCAGCTTCAAAATCGTATGCAATTAAATTTTTTAAGAGGATTGACATTTATGCTTTTATTTATGCTTTTATTCTTTTACACTTTTTATATAGTTACAAATTGTTTAGTTCATTTAAACCCAGGGTCACACTCATAGTTTAGAGTAGGCCCTAGTCTATTAGAGCCGAACCAAGATAGGAAAAATCTGGTTGGGTGGGATTGGGCAAGATTGAATTCATAAAAGTCAGGACTTGAGATTGGTTGGGATCAGGATCAAGGTCTACCATTGGCATCTAGACTTATTTAGGTATAAGATAGCTCAAGGATATATTTATATATAAGCACATATATTAATTAGTATTTGTAGTCAAGTGATATTACTACTACTATATTCTATTAGCCTAACTTGTAGTTTAGTAGAGCTGAGTAGGGCCTATTCAAGTCAAGTTTTATTGAATAGTTTAGTAGAATGAAAATTTGGAAGTTAGTAAATTCATTTCAAGCCTCAACCTTGTTCTATACCATAGTCAGGAAGATGGCATTTTATTCAGAAAATTCTGGCATACACAGGGAAATTTTAGGCCAATTTAGGTGTATACGGCATACCACAGTTTAGAGAAAGTACCCCATGGCGTATAATGACATGCCACGACACACAATTATACGCTGCGCCATCATAGGCATAGGACCCTGCCTACCCACAATATCCTAAATCCTGATGCATACAGCATACCATTTATTTTTAAAAAATGTTTTTTAAAACTGAAAAAGAAAGAAAAAATGTTTTTTCTTGTGCTAATTTTCTTTCATTAAAGTCATTGAAATTTCAACACAAATGAAAACTTTGTTAAAGTTTGACTTATATTATTTTAAACTTCCATTTTAGTACATATTGTAATGTTAACTACATTACAAAACTACATTGATTGTATACATAGCAGCCGTGCCTCTAAGTGTGAACCCAGTCAATATTAATGACATGGCTGCCATGCAAGTTTTATTGACATGGCCACCGTGTTTATAAGTTTTTGCATTATAGACACAGTTGCCATGTCTCTAAGTGTGGCATAAAAACTAATAATATATTAAAGTCATAAAGATCTAAATTATTAGTTTTGAATCTTTCCTACTACTAGACTTATGATTTTTTGTTTAACTTCAGCTATAGGGCAGTCCAAAGATGTGACATAGTGACACAATGGACTTTCAAATAGTTTGTGTGTACTCGTACTGAATGTTGACTCACCAGCAGTGGCGATTGCTATTGACCAGCTTAATGATTTGAATGGTATTGTATTCAGCCCCTACCCCATGCGCACGCAATTGAATGTCTGCACCCACCACCTCATCCTATATACTAAAAATGAAAATCTTGCTTGCTTGCTTGCTTGTAATCGATTAGAGAAAAAATGGCTTAACCGATTTTCATGAGACTTGCACTGTTCGATCAGAAATTTTCCCGTGACTGTACATGCATAGCGGCTAAGAAATTGCTCGATGCTAAAGGCATTAAATATTCAAAAAACATGCTTTTTTGCAAAGGTCAAGCAAACTTTTCCACTTGAAATGCATTGTAAGAATGCTAGAGAAAAAACTGACTGGTTGAATTCTGATTCTGAAATAGATTGAATCATAACTGAATTGTAACTCCGACTTGAATTGAAAATGCACTGTGGAAGCGTAGCACCAGACTTGATTTAAATTGCGTAACCATATTGTTAACTGATACTGACTGACTGAGAAACTGATTATGTCATAACTGCTTCGTGTGATTTACTCTATGCTTGGATTTTAAACTGTTGAATTATATAAGTGCAAAATTTGATGTTATCAAAATGATGAGAGCTAGCCTAGAGGTGAACAAACTGAACTGCTAAATGCAGTTTGGTTGGAATTGGTTCGAATTTTCATAGAGTATAATTTTTTTAATTAAAGCTTTTCAACGTCAGGAAAACTAAAAGACTTTTTAAAAAGAAGCGTCATGTAAAAATCATAGAAGCGTCATGTAAAAAATCATAGAAGCGTCAAATAAAAATCATAGATGCGTCATGTAAAAAATCGTAGAAGCGTCATATAAAAATCAGAGAAGCATCATTTAAAAAATCATAGAAGCGTCATGTAAACAATCATAGAAGCGTCATGTAAACAATCATAGAAGCGTCATGTAAAAAATCGTAGAAGCGTCATATAAAAATCATAGAAGCGTCATTTAAAAAATCATAGAAGCGTCATGTAAACAATCATAGAAGCGTCATGTAAAAAATCGTAGAAGCGTCATATAAAAATCATAGAAGCGTCATTTAAAAAATCATAGAAGCGTCATGTAAAAAAGTCATGGAAGTGTCATGTAAACAATCGTAGAAGCGTCATGTAAAAAATCGTAGAAGCGTCATATAAAAATCATAGAAGCGTCATTTAAAAAATCATAGAAGCATCATGTAAAAAATCATAGAAGTGTCATGTAAACAATCATAGAAGCGTCATGTAAAAAATCGTAGAAGCGTCATATAAAAATCATAGAAGCGTCATTTAAAAAATCATACAAGCGTCATGTAAAAAATCATAGAAGTGTCATGTAAACAATCATAGAAGCGTCATGTAAACAATCATAGAAGCGTCATGTAAAAAATCATAGAAGCGGCATGTAAAAAATCATAGAAGCGTCAAATAAAAATCATAGATGCGTCATGTAAAAAATCGTAGAAGCGTCATATAAAAATCATAGAAGCGTCATTTAAAAAATCATAGAAGCGTCATGTAAAAAATCATGGAAGTGTCATGTAAACAATCATAGAAGCGTCATGTAAAAAATCGTAGAAGCGTCATATAAAAATCATAGAAGCGTCATTTAAAAAATCATAGAAGCGTCATGTAAAAAATCATAGAAGTGTCATGTAAACAATCATAGAAGCGTCATGTAAACAATCATAGAAGCGTCATTTAAAAAATCATAGAAGCGTCATGTAAAAAATCATAGAAGTGTCATGTAAACAATCATAGAAGTGTCATGTAAAAAATCATAGAAGCGTCATGTAAAAAATCATAGAAGCGGCATGTAAAAATCATAGAAGCGTCATGTAAAAAATCATAGAAGCGTCATTTAAAAAATCATAGAAGCGTCATGTAAAAATCATAGAAGCATCATTTAAAAAATCATAGAAGCGTCATGTAAAAATCATAGAAGCGTCATGTAAAAAATCATAGAAGCGTCATGTAAAAAATCATAGAAGTGTCATGTAAACAATCATAGAAGCGTCATGTAAAAAATCATAGAAGCGTCATATAAAAATCATAGAAGCGTCATTTAAAAAATCATAGAAGCGTCATGTAAAAAATCATAGAAGTGTCATGTAAACAATCATAGAAGCGTCATGTAAAAAATCATAGAAGCGTCATGTAAAAAATCATAGAAGCGTCATGTAAAAATCATAAAAGTGTCATGTAAAAAATCATAGAAGCGTCATTTAAAAAATCATAGAAGCGTCATGTAAAAATCATAGAAGTGTCAAGAAAAAATCATAGAAGCCTCATTTAAAAACTAATGAGTGTCATTTAAAAAATTAAGAAGCATCATGGTACAATAAAAGAAGCGTCATGTCAGACATGAAGGGTGTCATGTAAAAAATTAAATGCAGCTATAATGCTGTGCTGGGGAGAAAAACTGAGACGTAAAGGCTCTCAGAGAATAACTGAGATTACGGGGGGGGGGGGGGGTTCTGAGATGTCAAAGCAAAAGTCAGAAGCTACTTCAAAGTTCATGTACTTTACTCAATTTTTTTATTGCATTCTTTGTTGGCTTGCCACGGGGGGGCGCTGATAGAAGAAGAGTCATGTAAAAAATAAAAGTAGCACTATGTATACATAAAAGAAAAGTCATGTCGAAGTTAAAAGATTCATTTGGGAATTGCTACGATGTCAAAGCTTGGTGGAAATCGTTATAGTGCTGTGATTCTTAAAGAAGGAATCACTAAAATGTCAAGGCTTAGGGGAGAAGAATTGCTGAGATTTCAAGGCTTTAGGTTGGGTTAAAGTTAGGTTTAGGTCAGGTTTGGGTTGAGGGTTATATTTTATCGGGTTTCAAGGTTAACAGAATAACAGGGGATTTTTTAGATTTCAAGGTTTATGGGGGCCATCGCTGACATGTCAAGGCTTACGGGGGGAATAGCTGAGATGTCAAGGCTCACGGGGGTATAAATAAGATTTCAAGGCTAAAGTCAGAAGCTACATGTAGTTTATTGAAAACTTTTTATTACATTATTTGATGCCTCCTCAGGGGAGGGATCGCTGATAAAAAAAGCGTAATGTAAAAAATAAAAGAAGCTTCATGTCGAAGTTAAGAGATTCATTTGGGAATCCCTACGATGTCGAGGCTTGCAGGGAATCGCTATAATGCTGTAGTAGTGCTATAATGACTCTTAGAGAGAATTAATGAAATTTCAATGCTATATTTCAATGCTTTAGGGTTAGGTTAGGGTTAGGGTTAGGGTAGGGTTAGGGTAGGGTTAGGGTTAGGCTAGGGTTAGGGTTAGAAGGTTGACAGATATTTTTAGATTTCCAAGGCTTATTGGGGGCATTGCTGAGATGTCAAGGGGGGAAGTTGATATGTTAAAGCTTGTGGGGGGGAATTACTGACATGTCAAGGCTTACAAGGTTTGACAAGAGATTTTTTAAGATTTCAAGGATACATGTAGCTTATTGAAAAAACGTGTATTGCATTTCTTTGGCTCCCCAACGGGGGGCGTAGATTGCTAGTTGCTAACTAATAAATACTGTCAGACTAGCTCTCAAGCAAGCACCTTTTCTCACTCCTGCAATTCCACACTTCTGCCTCGGTTAACAAAGTTATCACAATGGCGACGAGTCTGCCCACGCTGGGCCAACTGCCACCATCTACAAACATCGAGATCTTCCTAGAGCGTCTCGAGCAGTACTTCATCTGCAAGGTGGTGAAGGATGAGGCAAAAGTGGCAACTCTGATCACGTCGATTGGAGAGGAGGCTTACATCACACTGCGGAGTCTGTGCCAGCCGGTCCTAGTGAGGCAGAAGTCTTACGCTGACCTGAAGAAGCTGCTGACAACGCACTTCGCACCCAAGCCTTCAGAGCTAGCTGCGAGGTTCCGTTTCCAACAACGAACTCAGCAAGCAGGCGAGAGCTTCACGGCATTCATCGCGGGGCTCCAGGCTCTGTCAGCTGACTGCAACTTCGGTGTGTCGCTAAATGAGCGGCTCCGAGACCAACTTGTGTTCGGCCTTCGAAGCGACGCCTTCCGAGCCAAGCTGCTGGAAGTCGTTGAGGCGACTTTCGAATCCCTGCAAGAGAAAGCGATGTCGCTGGAAGTCTGCAGAGCGTTCGTCCCTGGAGATGTCACAAAGGGCATCGGAGTCTGTTGCCAATCTGCAATTTGTCAGCGAGAGAGGAAGCCGCAAGCAGGCGACACCTTCAGCGCACCACAGAGGGCATCGGTTCAGCGGCAGCGACAACGGCGGCAGCGGCAACGGCGGCAGCAGCAATGGCAGCAGCGGCAACGGTGGCGGTGGCAGCTCATGCAAAAGCTGTGGCGGTTCCCACGAGCGTCATCTATGCAAGTTCAGGGACGCCAAGTGCCATGCATGCGGCAAGGTCGGCCATATCCGCAAGGTCTCCCAGTGCCAGTCTACCAAGCAGGCCAAGCTGCACATGCTACAAGAGGAGCGGATGGCACCTACTGTCGAAGGCGCGTGTGACACCCAGGTGCCCATCTTCGCAGTCCGACCAACAGGCAGCAACGCTGGACCGACAGCCATGCTGCTCGTCAACGGCCAGGAATGCCAGTTTGTCATCGACACCGGCTCTGCAGTCACGCTGATGCCGCAGCAGCTGCAGCAGAAGTTGCTCCCTCAGCTACAACTGGCTCCATCGGCCGCAGTTCTGCGAACCTTCACTCACCAATGAACGCTTTCATCCGCGAGGCCAAGCCACAGTCTGCGTCCAGCACAACGCCCAGCAGCTACAGCTACCGCTGCTTGTAGTCGACAAAGGAGACACGGCGCTGCTGGGACGAGACTGGCTGGCTCACCTTCGGCTAGACTGGCCGACAATTATGGCCCAGGTGCACGCCGTGTCGACCGATAACGACATCAGCGACCTGCATGAGAGATTTGCTGCGGTGTTCGAGGACCGACTTGGCGAATATCAACACGGTAAAGTGCGGCTCAAGGTCGTCGACGGTGCCTAACCTCGGTTCTTTAAAGCCCGCCCGGTTCCGTATGCACTACGAGAGCGCGTGGACGAGGAGCTGCAGAGACTGGAGGCCAACGGCATCATTTCGGCGGTTAAGCACAGCGACTGGGCCTCTCCGATTGTTCCGGTGGTGAAGAAGGATGGCGGCGTCAGGATTTGCGGTGATTATACGCAAACTTTCAACCCGGGGTGCCTGACCGAGCAGTACCCTCTACCCAAGATCGAGGACCTGTTTGCCAAGCTGGGAGGCGGCTGTAAGTGGACAAAGCTCGATCTGTCCAATGCCTTCCTGCAGCTTCCGCTCGCCAAAGACAGCAAAGCCTTCGTCACGATCAACACGCCGAAGGGACTCTACCAGTTCAATCGCATGCCCTTTGGCATCAAGTGCGCCACTGCGATCTTCCAACGGACGCTGGACACTCTGCTAGGAGATCTCGACTCTGTCCAGGTGTTTGTCGATGACATCCTGGTCACCGGGAAGACGATGCGCTAACATAAGAAAAACCTGGAAGAAGTTCTGCAGCGCCTCCGTGAGTCGGGACTCAGGCTGAACAAGCAAAAGAGCCAGTTCTTCATTGACTTTGTCGAGTATCTGGGTTACCGCATTGACTCATGTGGACTCAGCCCGCTGACGGACAGGGTGGCCGCAATTCAAGACGCCCCAGCGCCGAAGGACATCAGCCAGCTGCGCTCGTTCCTCGGCATGCTGACTCAGTACGGCCGGTTCCTGCCTAACCTGTCCACCGTAGTGGCGCCGCTCAATCAGCTGCTGGCCAAGGACGTTCGTTGGACGTGGGACAAGCCGCAGCAAACCGCCTTCAGCGAAGCTAAGCGTCTGCTGCTCCATTCACCTGTGCTGGTGCACTACAATCCGGATCTGCCGCTGCGGCTCGAGTGTGACGCTTCACCATACGGAGTGGGCGTGGTGTTGTCCCATCGCATCGACAACAAAGACTGCGCAGTGGCATTCGCTAGCCGCACCCTGAACGCAGCACAGCGGGGCTACTCGCAGCTCGACAAGGAAGCGCTGGCTATAATATTCGGGCTGCACCGCTTCCATCAATTCCTCTATGGCCGTCGATTCACGATATTCACTGATCACCTGCCGCTACTCGGGCTACTGGGTGAGCGGAAAGGCATCCCGGCACACGCTGCACGCTGCGAGAGTGAATCTGCCAGTGAAGACAAGCGAGAGTGAATCTGCCAGTGAAGACAAGCGAGAGTGAATCTGCCAGTGAAGACAAGCGAGAGTGAAGCTGCCAGTGAAGACAAGCGAGAGTGAAGCTGCCAGTGAAGACAAGCGAGAGTGAAGCTGCCAGTGAAGACAAGCGAGAGTGAATCTGCCAGTGAAGACAAGCGAGAGTGAATCTGCCAGTGAAGACAAGCGAGAGTGAATCTGCCAGTGAAGACAAGCGAGAGTGAAGCTGCCAGTGAAGACAAGCGAGAGTGAATCTGCCAGTGAAGACAAGCGAGAGTGAATCTGCCAGTGAAGACAAGACAAGCAAGACTAAAGCTGCCAGTTTAGACGCATTATAACAAATCGTTAAAAAGTAGAGCCAAGTGAATCGGCCACAGAAAAGGCGCATGAGTGAGGACGCAGGCAGGTCATTTATTATGAATTATGCTGAGTGCCAAAAAGGCGCGAAAATTCCTAGCCTAAGCAACAGTCTGAAAACCTAAAGTGGACAGTGGGATGACACAATACAGTTGGTGAGATGCAGATAGGCATCATGGCGGTTGTGAAAGGGGCTAAATAATTGAATTGCAGACACTGGGGTGATTGTACATCAGAGCCATGGACAGCATCAGCCATCATTGGGTTACCAAGTTATAGTAAATAATCAGACAGGCCCATCAAAACTATGCAGAGCAGCCATGCCAGTAAACAGAAAATTGAAATTCAAAGGCCAATGTAGATAGAGACACGGATATAATATAAGAGCAAATGTTCTTGTCATACTACTACAACCTATAAAAAGTAGCATGATGCTTTTTTAGAACAAGCAGATTTTTCTTTTTTATAAAGGCAAAGATTTGCATTAAAATAGTATTTGTATACTAAATTAGTATATCAGATTTATACTAGCTAAAGCTTTATAATAGTTAAGCTAAATATATTGGTATTTGATTTGATTTTGAACTTTAATTTAAATATTTTTGGATATAAGTAAAAAGAAATTAATTAGTAAAACCAAATACCAATTTAACTTTCCTAATATAGTTTTTCTATGAATCAAAATATACACATTTTACTACCATAACTTGTATGTAAGGTGTAATGTATTCATGTCATTGACATTATGTTGCTTATTGTTAAAGTATAAAGGTATCTTAATTTATGCAATAGATGCAAAAATATTTGTGAGTAGATATGTTTTTTGCAATTATAAATTAAAAATGCTTAAACAACTCTGTAAAAAACAAATAACATGCCTAATAGACCTATAGCATTAAACATACTCTATAGTTAAACATATTCTAGGCCTTCCTTAAATAAAAGTGATGTATATCATTTTTGTGAATTAACAAAAACTTTTAGAATATAACAACTAGTAGTATATCAAGATGCTATGCTCATGATTCATAGAAAAACTTTTGAAGGCTGATTTATAAAGTATGTTGATTCTTACTGTTTGGAAATATATATAGACATGATTTTTGGTGAATAGGTATATCACAATGTGTAATTCACTTTAGAAAACTTTCAATTCTTGTCTTTGCTCTATTATGTTACAATATGATCATTATTTGGATCTTCTAGCTTTAGAAATGTTAGTTAACAATTAAGTGAAAGGATATTAAGACAATAAACTATTACAAATCAATAGGCCTAGATCAAGGGTTAGGCTAGCAAACTCTAGATTCTATAACCAGGAAAAGGTACATAACCTTAAAAAGTCCCAACTTGTAAAATTTATATGTACGAGAGGTGTTTCAAAAGTAACAAGAATTTTATTATAACTTTTGACTGGATGAAGGTATGAACCTAAAATTTTCACCCAACAATTCTACACATATGAACAACTAATAGCTTTATTTTAAGCCTTATATACACTCAGCAACATCGAAAAGTCGCCATCAAAGAAAAGATTCCTTTTTGAGAGGGCAGCAGGTAAAGTCTCTCAATCTTTGCGAGTGACGCAACTCAGCTACGCTGCGGCAGACTTGAGTTGAGGAATGAAGTGGGGGGAGCAGTGTGCGAGGGTTGGACAGATCAAAGCTACCCCAATCAGTTTTCTCGTATCTTTTATTTCAGAATAGTCCAAGAGGAATTGCTCACTGGCGCATAGAGTGGCGACTTTTCAACATTGCTGAGTATAGTAGCTAAATATAAAGCTAAATATAGTAGCTACAAAGCTTATATAGTAGCTAAATAAGGCTGAATTTAGGTTTTTAGCATATACATAAAATGTTGGAGTATGTGCATAACAATACCAGTCATCATAGTTGTAGGCCTAGTTATAATAGTTGTTCCATCCATGCATATAGGGTGCTATATAATTATAGAATTCAAAAATTAATAAATTGCAAAACAGATTTCCATGTTCTTTATAAGGTAAGCACTTTGGATTTTTACAAAATGTCTTTATTTGAAACAAATAAGTTTGAAACAAACAAACTTATAGATGTTTGTAATATATATAAAATGCTATACAAATAGAATTCTGACTTTTTAGTTTTGTCTTCTTTAAATTTAAAAATCAAATCACTAGTATTATAAGTCTACTTTTGTGATAACTTTGTTAACCGAGGCAGAAGTGTGCAATTGCAGGAGTGAGAAAAGGTGCTCGCTTGACAGCTAGTCTGACAATATTTATTAGTTAGCAATGAGGTGGTGGGTGCAGACAGATTCAATCACGTGCGCATGGGGTGGGGGTTGAATACAATACCATTCAAATCATTAAGCTGGTCAATAGCAATCGCCACTGCTAGTGAGTCAACATTGAGTACGAGTACACACAAACTATTTGAAAGTCCATCGTGTCACTATGTCGCATCTCCCCCCTTAGATAACGCCCTCACTGCAGCATCAATCTGTCAGGTGGTGCTCGAACTCGATTCGGGTAGCGCCGGGGTGCCTCGTTAGCAGAGTCAGCCGTGTCTGTCTGTGGCGAGGCCGCTTGTCTTCACTGGCAGATTCACTCTCGCTTGTCTTCACTGGCAGCTTCACTCTCGCTTGTCTTCACTGGCAGCTTCACTCTTGCTTGTCTTCACTGGCAGACTCACTCGCTTGTCTTCACTGGCAGCTTCACTCTCGCTTGTCTTCACTGGCAGATTCACTCTCGCTTGTCTTCACTGGCAGCTTCACTCTCGCTTGTCTTCACTGGCAGCTTCACTCTCGCTTGTCTTCACTGGCAGCTTCACTCTCGCTTGTCTTCACTGGCAGCTTCACTCTCGCTTGTCTTCACTGGCAGATTCACTCTCGCTTGTCTTCACTGGCAGCTTCACTCTCGCTTGTCTTCACTGGCAGCTTCACTCTCGCTTGTCTTCACTGGCAGATTCACTCTCGCTTGTCTTCACTGGCAGCTTCACTCTCGCTTGTCTTCACTGGCAGATTCACTCTCGCTTGTCTTCACTGGCAGATTCACTCTCGCTTGTCTTCACTGGCAGATTCACTCTCGCTTGTCTTCACTGGCAGATTCACTCTCGCTTGTCTTCACTGGCAGCTTCACTCTCGCTTGTCTTCACTGGCAGCTTCACTCTCGCTTGTCTTCACTGGCAGCTTCACTCTCGCTTGTCTTCACTGGCAGATTCACTCTCGCTTGTCTTCACTGGCAGATTCACTCTCGCTTGTCTTCACTGGCAGATTCACTCTCGCTTGTCTTCACTGGCAGATTCACTCTCGCTTGTCTTCACTGGCAGCTTCACTCTCGCTTGTCTTCACTGGCAGCTTCACTCTCGCTTGTCTTCACTGGCAGATTCACTCTCGCTTGTCTTCACTGGCAGCTTCACTCTCGCTTGTCTTCACTGGCAGATTCACTCTCGCTTGTCTTCACTGGCAGATTCACTCTCGCTTGTCTTCACTGGCAGATTCACTCTCGCTTGTCTTCACTGGCAGATTCACTCTCGCTTGTCTTCACTGGCAGATTCACTCTCGCTTGTCTTCACTGGCAGCTTCACTCTCGCTTGTCTTCACTGGCAGATTCACTCTCGCTTGTCTTCACTGGCAGATTCACTCTCGCTTGTCTTCACTGGCAGATTCACTCTCGCTTGTCTTCACTGGCAGATTCACTCTCGCTTGTCTTCACTGGCAGATTCACTCTCGCTTGTCTTCACTGGCAGCTTCACTCTCGCTTGTCTTCACTGGCAGCTTCACTCTCGCTTGTCTTCACTGGCAGCTTCACTCTCGCTTGTCTTCACTGGCAGCTTCACTCTCGCTTGTCTTCACTGGCAGATTCACTCTCGCTTGTCTTCACTGGCAGCTTCACTCTCGCTTGTCTTCACTGGCAGCTTCACTCTCGCTTGTCTTCACTGGCAGATTCACTCTCGCTTGTCTTCACTGGCAGCTTCACTCTCGCTTGTCTTCACTGGCAGATTCACTCTCGCTTGTCTTCACTGGCAGATTCACTCTCGCTTGTCTTCACTGGCAGATTCACTCTCGCTTGTCTTCACTGGCAGATTCACTCTCGCTTGTCTTCACTGGCAGCTTCACTCTCGCTTGTCTTCACTGGCAGCTTCACTCTCGCTTGTCTTCACTGGCAGCTTCACTCTCGCTTGTCTTCACTGGCAGATTCACTCTCGCTTGTCTTCACTGGCAGATTCACTCTCGCTTGTCTTCACTGGCAGATTCACTCTCGCTTGTCTTCACTGGCAGATTCACTCTCGCTTGTCTTCACTGGCAGCTTCACTCTCGCTTGTCTTCACTGGCAGCTTCACTCTCGCTTGTCTTCACTGGCAGATTCACTCTCGCTTGTCTTCACTGGCAGCTTCACTCTCGCTTGTCTTCACTGGCAGCTTCACTCTCGCTTGTCTTCACTGGCAGATTCACTCTCGCTTGTCTTCACTGGCAGCTTCACTCTCGCTTGTCTTCACTGGCAGCTTCACTCTCGCTTGTCTTCACTGGCAGATTCACTCTCGCTTGTCTTCACTGGCAGCTTCACTCTCGCTTGTCTTCACTGGCAGATTCACTCTCGCTTGTCTTCACTGGCAGATTCACTCTCGCTTGTCTTCACTGGCAGATTCACTCTTGCTTGTCTTCACTGGCAGACTCACTCGCTTGTCTTCACTGGCAGATTCACTCTCGCTTGTCTTCACTGGCAGATTCACTCTCGCTTGTCTTCACTGGCAGCTTCACTCTCGCTTGTCTTCACTGGCAGATTCACTCTCGCTTGTCTTCACTGGCAGCTTCACTCTCGCTTGTCTTCACTGGCAGCTTCACTCTCGCTTGTCTTCACTGGCAGCTTCACTCTCGCTTGTCTTCACTGGCAGATTCACTCTTGCTTATCTTCACTGGCAGCTTCACTCTCGCTTGTCTTCACTGGCAGCTCCATAGCCTGTTGCCACGGCACTAGACAGCCCAGTCTTTGTCTCCACTTAATGTCGTATCAGGCGTGCACTGCGTCTCAATTGCATGCAATCGGTACGAGCCTAAGAGGTCTTCTGATTTGGGCGAGGCATTGCGTGACTGAGAGTCCATCCATAATTTGATTTGCTTCTCGGAGGTGCCGCACTCTGGCGGGCAATGTTCTCAATAAAATTCAATGCTTATAATAGCCTACTGATCTGAGAACAGTGGGATGTTAAACTGGTGACAACTGCTTATTGAGCTCACTGTTTGTGCACCTGTCATCTGCCCCGCTATCTTTGCTGCGCTGTTGACTGGAATTATTGTTTATTTGCTTGGGCCGTCATGCGCAGCTTTTGTGCTCCCTCGTGCCGAGTCCCGTCTTTCCATCCGGGGCTTCCTGCCTCCTTCATAAGCCTTGGCTTTTTATAATCGGGCCGCTGTGTTTGCGGCGTGTCTGCAGGATGCCGGGCTAGCGGCTTGCAAGGAGCGGGAGTGAGGGGACTGCGCCAGTGCAGGGCAGGGCCGCACGGCTTTGGCATTGGCTCTGCCGGCCTGGCATGGGCAGCTGGCTGGGGTTGAGGAAGCGAGCGTATTTGCATACATGGCGTGAGGACCCAGGGCTTGCTGCGCCCACGGGAGCTGACAGCCGACGATCTCCCAGTCTCGCTCAGTCACTCAGGTTCTCAGCCTCAGCTTCTGCTCTGGCATGCCCGCTTATCCAGCCAAAGTCAGGCAAATCCAAAACCGCTGAGGCACCGGAAAATCCCCGCCGACTGTTATTCGACATACGAGAGAGGACTGTGCATCTCTGCGGCTTGGCGAGCAGATGGGCTGAGCTGACCTGAGCGACTCCTTGCCCTGTCCTCTCCTGCTTTAAGAGAGCCAGCGCTAAGTATTGACTGCTCATCCCACACTAAACAAATGGCCGATGAAGCAGCAGCGATTACCTCGGAGTCTGCATTATTTGCTGCCTCGGCGTCTCCTGATTCTCTAGTCGACTGTCGGCGCGCTCTAATCGCCTCTGGCGCCCTTGCTAAGCCGCCGCACGAGGCCGCGGCGTCCGCGCTGCTGCGAGTCCTCAGTCGGGCCAAGCGCCGACAGCGCGGCGGAAGCGGCGACGCCAATCGGGGAAGCCAAAATGGCGGAGATTCTCCGTCGGAGCCTCTTGTGACGCCGCCAACGCCGGTGCCGGCTGGCTGCACGGACCCGGTCTGCTTCAAGCAGGCCTACTGGACGCGGGCTGCGGCGCCGCTAAAGCAACCGTTGCTCATTCACACCTCCGAGACGGCGCGCTCCGCTGCTGTAAAATTCTCCGCGGCAATTCACCTGGTTGAGCGGGCCGCCACCCTGGACGAATCCGCTGTGGTTCGAACTGTGCAGGCGGTGCTGCAGCGCTGCCTTGACTCGGACCGCCTCACCAGCGAGCTCTTTCTGCAGCTCGTGCGCCAAACAAGCTGCGAATCGTCAGGCAGTCATCCGCCCACAACGCCCCGACCGCACCAGCTCCTCTGCGCAGCCTGTGCCATCCTCAGACCGGCCTGGGAGCCAGTCCTGCGACTTCTCCGCTGCCACCTGGCTCACCTGTCTAGGCAGCAGCCGTCAGGTGACCCGGCTCTCTGCGCGCAGTTTTGCCTCGCCTGCCTCGCCAGACCTGCCCGGCCTGCCAGGCGGAGATTCCCGCCCTCGGCTTCGGAGCTCGCAGCCACCTTCGCTCGCGCCAATGCGCGCGTCAGCGTCCACCTGTTGAACGGAGAGACTCGCCAGCTAGAGTTTCACTCCTACCTGACTGGCGCGGAGGCCTCAGCCGCGGTCATCGCTCAGGTGCCGCTGCGGCCCGGCGCCACCGGCTGGTCTCTGTTTGAGCAATTTCCTGGCGCGCCTGAGCGCTGCACGGGGCCGGCTGAGTTCATCGGCGACACTCTGTTCCGCTGGGAGCAGCACGGCCAGCTCAGTGGCAGCCTGATGCTGGTCCGCTTGGTGCTGAAGAAGCGCCTCTTCATAGAGCCCTATGTCGACGAGTCTGATGCTGTGGAGGTGTCACTGATGGCCTACCAGTGCCTCACTGACGTGTTTGAGGCCCGCTTGCCGCTCACGCTGGACCTGGCGACCAAACTTTGCGGCCTTCAGGCAGCCCGGGAAGCCTCCGCAGCCGGCACCGACCCAAGCCTCGTGCGCCGGATCCTGCCCCGACGCTGGCGCAACCGCGTCCCACTCGACGCTGTTCTTGCAGCCGCCACTGCTGCCGCCTCTGAGGCGGCCGCCGCCGCCCCTGAAGATGGCCCGGACCGCCGACGTGCCCTCGACCTGCAGCTCCTGGCCGCCTGCCGCTCCGCATCTCCGCTGTTTGGCTGCACTGTTTTTCCCACCCGCCTCCACAGCCCGCTAGCGGCGGCCACTGCGGCCATTGGAGACTCCTGCGCTCTCGCTGTCGGCGAAGCGGGCTTGCAGCTCCTGCCGGAGTCTGCCGTTGCCGGCGCTGATGACAACGATTGCGATGTTGTCGAAGCTGACTGGCGGCGGACGACACCGCTAGCCGCATTCTCCTACCCAGACCTGCTCGGATTTGGCTCCGACAGCCGCGCTCAGCTGTCCCTTCAGCTGCGTGGTCAGGGCCGCCTGTCGCTGCACTGCCGCCAGGCCAACCAGGCGGCACACCTCATTCGCGACTACCTGCTAGCAGCGCGCCAGCAGATCGCTTCTGCTTCGGCCTCCGACTCCGCCGCGTCCACCTCGGGTACCAGCGCTGCTTGCGCTTCCTCCGTTGTTGTGCACTGCAGCGGCAGCAGTCGCCGGCGGCGTCCCGACAACCGGCTTGGCAACGGCAGCAGCAGCCAGAAACAGCTGCCGGAAACTGAAACGCAACTGTAGAGTCTTCAGTGTGCCTATGACTGGCTAATGACAGTTGATGGACATGTTTTATCATGATAGACATCGCAACCCTGTGCTCTGAGATTACTATGAACTTCTCTGTACGCTATGGAGGAATTTTCTGACGCAAATTTTTCGCATTTCTACTCCCCCGTCTGTCTCTCACATATCCCCATTTTGCTGATCCATGTAAAAAGAACAGAGAGGAATATTAGGGGGTTAGTATGCACTTTTTGGTTGGGGCCTTGGATCTGGGATGAATATAAAGGTCGAAGGGAATGCTAGCGAGAGCCCGGCCTGCCCTGGCGACAATTACACCGTCACAGCAGGAAGCTGCACCTGATCCAGCCTGCCTACTGCGGCTGGCATTCGCCTTTGCAATTCGTCCCTGGGCCAGCTGTTTGACGGGTCCCGCGCGCTCACCGCCGCGGAAAGACGCTCTCCCTCCTGTTCCCGCTGTCCTGTTAGCCGTCCCCATTGATTTCTGCTGCAGTCTGGCGCACTTGCCCGTCTGCGCACTCCGGTCAATAGCAGGCGCGCCTCGCTCGGCAGTGATCGCCCCCTCCCTGCCGACACCTCCCAGTCTGTCTCACTCGGGATTTCACTTCGCAGGGTCGATGCCTGTCAATCGAAGGCCTGCGCCCTCCTTGTCTTGCGCCTCAGCTCCTCACCTTCCGTTCGAGTAGAAATACCGGGATGCGGCCCGGCAGCATGGGAGCTGGCAGCTGGGCTTCCATGCATGGGATCCGGCTTTCCCTGCGTCATGGCGCATGTAGCACTGGGGACTGGCGAGGTATTGCCCGGGTTTCACTGTCGGGTGGGGGGATAGACACGACTAGGGATCTCATTATCCTCGCTGGAGTAGGGGACTCGGAATGGTGATGGATTTTTGTCTCCATGCATGCAAACATTCTCGATGAGACATGGATTAGCCAGCGCAAATAAGTGTTTGTCAGCTTGTAGACCGGTTGTATTGGTCAAAGCTTTTCATCAATTTTCTGCTCATATTTTTAACTGTGGCTATCTTGCGCGCATTGCCCGGCCTCTATGCTGACGCGATACTTGTTCTGTGCATCTCCGGTCGCTTACCTTCATCTGCATAGCCTAATGAGTCCTGCGTGAACCTCGGGAGGGGTTGCATTGCATGCTCACAGATTGATTGTTTGCTCCGTGTTGGGAGAGCAAATTGGTGTCCCATCATGAATTCCCTGTAGTCAAATCTACAAATGAGATCCTGTGCTCACCGCATCCCCGGACCTGCATTGGCAGCCCGCATTGTAGTCGCCACAGGCGCCTCGCTTGTCTCTCCCAGTTTTGCCCGGCTCCTGTTGCAACTCTCATCGTCATTAAAATGCTAAATGCCAATCATTTCTATGCACAAATAGACGCGTTGCCCCTGCGCAGCGGATTCAATTTCAACTCTTGACTACTTGATCACTGGCTGCATTGGCGTCTCCGGTCCAGTTTAAGCACTGGGAGGCTAGGGTTGTGCAGCAGCCGTTGCCAAGAGCTGATTAATTTTATGCTTTGTGCGGCATCTGGGTTGCTTTGCCAAGCTCGTTAGCCAACGATGGCCGAGGGTCAGCTGCTACCGCCTATCCAAAGCCTTGGTAACAATAGGAAGTACCAGTGATGAGCAACTGGACTAGCATTAATCTCTGCTTAGTTGCCTCTGCTTTGAGATTCTTGCTTTGGTAATTGCTGGCGTCTGACCGCGCCTCCTATTTCAACTCCTGTTGCCTCGGCGTCTCGCATCTCTGCGCTAATGTAGTTAGCGACAATAGGATGGGAGGCAGCTGCAGTGTTTTTTTATAACTGACTGCGTGGGCGGATCTGTAATTTGATGCTCTCCCGATGCCCTCGCCCATGCAGCTACCTGGTTCCGCTTCCCTGAGTAGCCTTCATGCGCCGTCTTTTAGTTGCTTTAGGCCGGCCTTGTATTATTGCCTTGTGCTCCCTTCATCTGTGCGCTGATCTTGAATTTGCGTCTTGGACTCGCTGTCGGGCCTGTGTTGGCTGTCTGTCTGTCCATCTTGGTGTCGAGGTGAATTGTGTCACATCGGAGCAGTGTCTCAATTCCATATACTAAATGCTGCATCGGTTTGTGGGCGTGGCACATGGATGCACATGGGCGGTTTATGGTCTGATATGAAAGTCTGGAAGGAAGGCTTTGATCGGTCAAAGCGAATATCGTCGGGAATCGATCTCTTGTTTTGTCTACCTTCTTCTGTAGCCTACGAGTATAGGTCATCTCGTATTATTTTATACAGCCGTTTGACCAACCCTTTCCCAATGTAATTCAAGTCTCAGAGGTTTATCCTGTCTGTTTGATACGATGCTTCCTGCTTACTGGAGCATTGCATCCATGAGCTTACGACAAGGAGATTTAGGAGTCCATTAAATATTATTGTAGCAGTGAGAAACACGGGGTCGGACTTGCCCCGAATGCGTGATCGGCTGTGGGTTCTGGCTCAGCTTCTGACTAGGTTCGACCCACAGCTAGAGCACACATGTCAGACAAGTACAGTAATCTGGAGGTTGATTGGCCCTTCCTTGTGTGCATAAATGTTGCATGCCTCAGAAACCCGGGAACGTTGTCCGGATCAATGACAAAGAGTAGCTGTGACTGTCTAAGACTGTTTCTATTATCGCAATCTGCTTTGAAATCTTAAAATCTTGCAATTTGACTTCTCACTGCCTCTGTTGCAGAGCAGCCAATGGCGCAGCAGGAGAGCACAGCAGGCAGCATGTCCTTCAAGTTTCTGGTGGTGCTGTTCACACGGGTGCCCTTCGCCAACGCCCTGACGCTGCTGATGCTGTTGAGCGAGCGGGCCAAGCGGGAGTCTGAGCCGCCGCTAGCTCCCCGCCTCATCTACGTGCTGGTGTTCGGCTGCGTGGCCCTGGGCTTTGCCGTCTCCCTGAACATCCGCAGGCGGCAGGCGCTGCTTATCTACTGCGGCCTGCTCATGTACATGGCCTACCTCACCGTCACCGCGCCCGCCCTGCGCTACAAGTCCTGGGTTCGAGCCCGCCTCGCCCTGCCCAGCCTGGGCTGCTGCGCCGTCTTCCTTTACTTCGCCGCCATCTGCGACACGCTGGCCTCGACCTCCGGGCAGCTGCGTCAGGCCGGCCGCTCCCTGCTTGGCGTCTTCGCCATCGGCTCCGCCTACGCCTTCGCCACCGTGCCTGAGGAGGCGGAGGCGCTGCGCCGCAATATCGGCGACTTCGTGCCGCAGGCGCACTGGGTCGTAGCCATCCTCTACTGCATGGCCGGCCTGGCGCTGCTGTCCAACGTCAGCTTCTACGGCGCCCTCAAGCTGCTGGCCTGCACGATGCTCTGCGTCACCCTCGCCAACGATATGCGGCCCAACTACTGGCTGTACCGGGTCGGCATGGACTTCTGGTGCCACGCCAGGCTGCTGGTGGACAACCTGACTGTGCTACTGGGCATCAGCATCGTGCTGCAGCGCAAGCGGCTGGGCTGACGGCCTGGCTGACCCGTCTGACTGAAACTGCCTGTTTGCGCTGGGGTCCCCTGCTATATAGGTCCTTAGCTTTCTTTAGCCTTTCGTACTGTCAGAATAAGCAGCCAGCCTCCCAGATCCTCAGGCTGAGCAGCCAGCCTCCCAGATCCTCAGGCTGAGCAGCCAGCCTCCCAGATCCTCAGGCTAAGCAGCCAGCCTCCCAGATCCTCAGGCTGAGCAGCCAGCCTCCCAGATCCTCAGGCTAAGCAGCCAGCCTCCCAGATCCTTAGGCTAAGCAGCCAGCCTCCCAGATCCTCAGGCTGAGCAGCCAGCCTCCCAGATCCTCAGGCTGAGCAGCCAGCCTCCCAGATCCTCAGGCTGAGCAGCCAGTCTCCCAGATCCTCAGGCTGAGCAGCCAGCCTCCCAGATCCTCAGGCTAAGCAGCCAGCCTCCCAGATCCTCAGGCTGAGCAACTGTATTTTTTACAACACGAGAAGACCAGGCGGCATCCCCAGGCAGTATTGCAGTCTCTGTGTGACTGATTCGCTCACACGCTTCAGTTAGCTAATTTAGCTGCATGCTAACCATAAAGTACAATAGGTGCAATTGTAACCTGCAAAGATGTTTCATTTCCAGCAGGCAGCTGTAAGCAAATTACTTGAATGGCAATTCAGCATTTCTGTTGCAATCGGTCTGCTTCTCTCGTCTCTCTGACCACAAAAAAAACTTTTAAAATGTAAAACGCCATCTGCCAAAATTGGCAAAAGAGCTTCTGTTTTCGCTAGCGCCTCATGCACTCACCACGCAGTGCTAGAAGTGCCCCGGCCCCGGCTGCGCCTGCAGCTCACAGTTGGCCAGTGATGCAGCTGAACCAGCTTCCTGCATGCAGCGGCTCAGCTGCTTGACCCCGCATTCACTGCTCCGCCGGGTCCGCAACTTGTCAGTCATGACTAATTGATGACTCCCGGCATTGTTCCCCTGCTAACGAAATTGCTGCTCCTAGTAGCAGCAGGCATGTGTTCCGGGGAGGTCCGCAGTCTCCACCCTTCACCCGTGTTGCCCAGCCAGCTTTGCGCACTCTGTGTAATTTTGTCGAGGCAGCTGGCTGTCTGTACAGCAGCCGCACCTTTGCTTTCTGTGCCTGAAATGCGGCTGTCTGGCTCTGTTTATGCGCAGCAGATATAAATTGAAAGGCAAATATGTAGCCAAGATGAGCAAAGTCTTCTAATCGTTCTTGGCTTTCGCTACTTTATTCCTTTCGTGTTTGTTCAGACTTCTGGAATAGCTGTCTGAATTGGAAACTCACCGATACTTGTGCTGGTGGGATGGGGATCATGGACTTCTAGAATAGCTGTCTAAATTGGAAACTATCTGATACTTGTGCTGGTGGGATGGGGATCATGGACTTCTAGAATAGCTGTCTGGATTGGAAACTCTCCGATACTTGTGCTGGTGGGATGGGGATCATGGACTTCTAGAATAGCTGTCTGGATTGGAAACTCTCCGATTTATGTGCTGGTGGGATGGGGATCATGGACTTCTAGAATAGCTCTCTAGCTGAAATAGATTGGAAACTCTCCAATACTTGTGCTGGTGGGATGGGGATCATGGACTTCTAGAATAGCTCTCTAGCTGAAATAGATTGGAAACTCTCCAATACTTGTGCTGGTGGGATGGGGATCATGGACTTCTAGAATAACTGTCTGAATTGGAAACCCGCCGATACTTGTGCTGGTGGGATGGGGATCATGGACTTCTAGAATAGCTGTCTAGATTGGAAACTATCTGATACTTGTGCTAGTGGGATGGGGATCATGGACTTCTAGAATAGCTGTCTAGATTGGAAACTTACGGGAATCGAACCCAGGAACATAGGGCGCGTGCAGTCGGAGTTTCCAATCCAGTTTTTGTACAAAGGACTCTATGTTTTTCTGACATCAATGAGCCAATATGAGGATAGCTGATGCTTACAATTTAAGCAATATAATTTAAGCAAATTTACAATTTATTTACAATTTTCATGGTCCACGCGACCGCACTGCACTACTATTACTACTGCCAGTTGTGAGTAGTCTCCAGAGCATCAGCAGCGATGTGGTACGAAATTATTCCCTCGGCGGCCCTCGTGTTCATCTGCATGAACGCCTTCCAAGTGCTGCACTGGGCGGGCAACTACACACTGCGGGACCGGCGCTGGTACCAGCGCGCCGTCCTCAACGACGCCTACGACTTCCCGCTGTTCGCCCGCGACCAGCGCCTCGTCCACCAGGCCGGCTACCGCAACCTGTTCGGCGGCGCCCTGTCCGGCAACAAGGCCATCTACAAGACCATCTCGCTGGAGGGCATCCCGGATCAGAAGTGAACGCTGACTCATCTGACTCATCTATATTTTGAAATATGTAAACTGCTTATTTCCCCCGTAGCATAGCCGTGTAGTGCCGGGCCAGTGAGCTGCTGGGTCTTAAAACAGCGTCTGGAATGAACTCAAAATCTGAGCTGCTTTGTTGATTTGTAAAACTAAAGTGTGTAATTGGGACAGAAATATTAAATTAATATAATAAATATGATGACTGTGCACTGTAGCCCCTGTACTCTTAGCCATAATTAATCGTTACAGTCTTTGCTTCATTATTTGACTTCAGCTTACACATCTGGCTCGGACTTTCAACAGCTCTGTGAGGACACTGAAGCTCTAGGGGTGGAATCTACCTCGAGGAGTAGGGATGGGGTCTCCCTTGGTGAAGTATAGGGATGGGGTCTCTCTTGGATGAGTAGGGATGGGGTCTCTCTTGGATGAGTAGGGATGGGGTCTCTCTTGGATGAGTAGGGATGGGGTCTCTCTTGGATGAGTAGGGATGGGGTCTCTCTTGGATGAGTAGGGATGGAGTCTCTCTTGGATGAGTAGGGATGGAGTCTCTCTTGGATGAGTAGGGATGGGATCTACCTCGAGGAGTAGGGATGGGGTCTCAATGGATGAGTAGGGATGGAGTCTCTCTTGGATGAGTAGGGATGGGGTCTCTCTTCGATGAGTAGGGATGGGGTCTCTCTTGGATGAGTAGGGATGGGGTCTCTCTTGGATGAGTAGGGATGGAGTCTCTCTTGGATGAGTAGGGATGGAGTCTCTCTTGGATGAGTAGGGATGGGATCTACCTCGAGGAGTAGGGATGGGGTCTCTCTTGGATGAGTAGGGATGGAGTCTCTCTTGGATGAGTAGGGATGGGATCTACCTCGAGGAGTAGGGATGGGGTCTCTCTTGGATGAGTAGGGATGGAGTCTCCCTTGGAAGAGTAGGGATGGGGTCTCCCTTGGATAAGTAAGGGATGGGGTCTCCCTGGATGAGTAGGGATGGGATCTCCCTTGAAGGAGTAGGGATGGGGTCTCCCTTGGAAGAGTAGAGATGGGATCTCCAGAAGGAGTAGAGATAGGATATCCTTGGTGGAGTAGGGATGGGATCTCTCTGAAGGAGTAGAGATGGGATCTCTCTGAAGGAGTAAGAGATGGGATCTCCCTGGAAGAGTAGGGATGGGATCTCCCTTGGATAAGTAGGGATGGGATCTCCCTAAGGTGCTTGAGTATCAGCTAAAGGATTGGATGTTCCCAAATGGACTAGAAACTCCCTGAAAGTTACTCTAGCATCTAGCATTACTCTAGCCTGATTCCCATGCTTTACCTTAAATGGCTCTCGAACCCGGCCCCGCACATACTGCAGCTACCGGGCGGTCGCGAGGTCCATAGCGTCAGTTCCTGACCGGTCCGCTTCCTCCGATGGACCAGCAGCGCCTGGACACCCGGCCGAAAGCCGCCTGGGTGTCCGGCCTGAGGGAGCCCGACGCCGCCAGCCCTGCGGCCAAAAAGCGACAGCGGCCGGCGCAGCCGCAGAAGCAGCAGCTGACAGAATCTGCGCCACCTCCGCAGCCTCCCCAGCAGCTCCGATCTTTTGCCGACCTCGGCCCCGCGGAGCGGCAGCGCTTGGCCGAGCTGGTGTCCGAGCTCGGCCACCTGGCCGAGGCGAAGGCGCGCGCCGAGAAGGGACTCGCCGAGGAGCGCCAGCTGCGCCGTCGCGAGGTGGACAGCCTGCGCGCCGACCTCGAGCGGCAGCGGCGCACCCTGGCAGAGCTGGAGGTCCGCCTGGCAGCCGATGCTGAGCGGCGGCGGGGTCCGCGCAGCGTCGCTAGCCAGTGCGACGAGTCGACAAAGCCATCGCCCCCGCCGCCGCCAAAGCAGGCCCCTCCTGTGTCGTCCGGCGGTCGGCGGCGCGCCTTCACAGAGCGAATCGACCGAGAAATCGGCGCTGCCCCGTCTGGCGCCAAGCCGCAGCCCGGCGAGGACGATGACGCCATCCTGGCGCTGCTGCGGCAGCAGCTGCGGCTCACCGACCGGACCCAGCGGCACCTCTGCCGGCAACTGCGCGAGCTCAGCGGAGTCAGCGCCAAGAAGCTGCCCGACAACGAAGGCCCGCGGGACCGCGGCGCCGCAGCCGCCGGTGGCCGCAGCGGAGGCAACCGGATTCTGCGCCAGCCGCACGCCGACTCCGCCGACGAGTTCTTCGTCCTGCCGGAGGTGCTCAGGCCGCCGCAGCCGCCGGCGCGGTCGCGGATTCGGCGAACCCCCGTGCGGCCGCCGCCTCCCAGATCGCCGTCGCCGCGGCCGGACTCGCTGCTGGACATCGTCGAGTCGCTCGACGGCCCTCAGTTCGACGAGGAGGAGGAGATCGAAGGCGAGGCTTTCGACGGCTTCGGCGACGCTGACGAAGGCGAAGGTGACGAGTCTGGCGATGACGACTCCGGAGTGCTGGAGGACCTGTTCTTCCTGTCCTGAGCGCTTGCGTCTTCCAGGCTCCTCCGAGATGCCATTTCATTGTGTTATTAGGGTTCAAAAATTAATCTTTTGCAGTTGCTGGAACATCTGTACTGTTGTTATGTGTAGCTGCTTAACTATTGATATGCAAGTCTGTTTCACAAATAAACTGCACTGCGATTTAATTCCGTCCTTTTTTATAACATTATAGCAGATTTTCTTTGCAATTGAGTTTTCTTTTGTACTGGACTAGTAGGTCTGATTAAATTTATCATTAGTTAATTTCGGGGTTTTAAGCTGTTGGAAGGGAACCCGCTAAAAAGATACCATGACAAAAACCATTCTGCGGCTTCTCTTGTGACTTTTTAACGACTCAAACGTGTCTCATGCGACGGAGTTGCGTCACAAGCGCGTCACGTGAGTTGTAGAAGCGTGAAAGAGCCCTCCAAGAATCGCTGTGTTGGCGCTTAACTTTCCATAGAGATGTAACGCTTCGAACACAACTCAGTGACTCTGCAGCGACTCCAGCACGCCTCAAATACGACTCTACGGCCACAGAGTCGTTATGCCGTCGCCCCAGAGTCGTTGCAGATTCGCAGACAATAAAGCGCTTTAAAGTGGCTCTTAGGCGACTTGTACCGTGAGTGACATCTCGTCGTTTTCGAGTCGTTTAGAGTCACTTCTGTCCTATTTTACGACGCAAGTGGCTCTGGGACGCTTCGCTTAGGTACCGTTTTCACCGGGAACCAAAGTCTGTATACCTTAAAGGGTACGTACACTGCCTGGTAGGCCAGCTCATTTTATCACCTGATTGCCTGCCTGCCGGTTTTGCAGCCAGGGCCGCGCCGCCAATGGCAGAGCTCGGCCATTTGTGCGACATCGGCGACTTTCTGGTCTGCCGCCTGCCCGATGCGGCCAGTCCTGAGCCTGCGGCCGCGGCGGAACCCGCCAACATCAAGGATGAGTACGTGATCCGGCCATCAAGGATGCCGAAGAGTGCGGAACAGCTGGCTGACGGTTTGGAGAAACCTGATGCCGAAGGGAATCGAGAGGACCCACCGACCTCCGCTGAACTTGCTGGCGGGGCCGGTCAGAGCAGCTCAAAGCTGCTGGTGCAGACAAAGAAACGGCTCGACTGCGAGCACTGCGGCAAGTCGTTTGCCTACCCGACCGGCCTGAGACGGCACCGGCTTATGCACAGCGGCGAGCGGCCCTTCCAGTGCCAGCACTGCGACCAGAGCTTCCGCCAGCTCAGCACCCTCAACACCCATCTCCGGGTGCACAGCGGCGAGCGGCCGTTCAAATGCGACCGCTGCGACAAGTGCTTCATCCAGTCCACCCACCTGAGGAGACACCTGCTGGTCCATCACGTCAAGGAGAAGCCGCACAGGTGCCAAAAGTGCGGCAGAGGCTTCTGGGAGCTCTACACTCTGCGGGCGCACTGCAGGTCGGCTCAGTGCGGCGTGCAGGCTGGCAGCAGGGAAGACTCCGACGGGCCAGACAGTGCCTGGTGTCCTGCAAGCTGCTCCCCACCTACCGCAGCCTCCGCCTGCACATGAGGGCCCACAACGGCGTCCAGGCGTTCAGCTGCGACGTCTGCCAGCGGACCTACGCCTCCAAGTCCGCTCTGTGCCGGCACCGGGGCGCCAAGCACGCGTCTAGGATGCGAGTCTGGCGCGACATGGCCAACTGTCCGGACTGTCCGGTCTGCTGCCAGAGCTTCGGCCAGCTGCGCCTGCCGCTGTACCTGGAGCACGTGCTCAGCCACGTGATGAAGAGCGACCCAGAGTCGCCAGGAGGTCATCAGGGCGCCGGCAGCGGCCCAGACTCGCCAGGAGGTCATCAGGGCGCGGGCAGCAGCCCAAACTCACCAGGAAGTCATCAGGGCGCCGGCAGCGGCCCAGAGTCGCCAGGAGGTCATCAGGGCGCCGGCAGCGGCCCAGAGTCGCCAGGAGGTCATCAGGGCGCTGGCAGCAGCCCAAACTCGCCAGGAAGTCATCAAGGCGCCGGCAGCAGGGCCGCCCCAGTGCCGGCGGAGGCCAGCTGTGAGCAGTGCGGCAAGGTGTTCAGCAATCCGTATAAGCTGAAGCGCCACCTGCTGTGCCACGCCAGCACGCGGGCCTTCGCCTGCGAGCGCTGCGGCCTGCTGTTCTCCCGACTCGACCACCTGAAGAGGCACTCGCTGACGCACGCCAACGAGGCTGGGAGGCCGGGCGCTGGTGGGGCCGAGCCAGCAGCCGCCGGCACAGCTGGCGGGGGGAGCCGCTGCGGGCACTGCGGCCGGGTGTTCGCCAGCCCGGCCTGGCTGCGGCGCCACCTGCCGTCCCACGCCGGCGACGGGCCGTTCGCCTGCGAGCTCTGCGGCAGGCGCTTCCTGAAGAGCAAACACCTGAAGAGGCATTCGCTGCTGCACGCCAAGAAGGCGGCAGCTGGTCATTGATAGGCAGACTCTGATTGAGAAGTTTTGAATTAATATTTTCTGCGATTTTTATGCGGAATCAGGTAGTTGGCTCTTGTTTGCCATGCATTAATTGATTTTTTCCTGAGTTACAATTTTCTGCTCTGATTCTGCTGGTCATTTTTACAGCTGCAGTGTGCCGCTTTCCGTCATGGCATTTTGTGCTTTTGCTTTTGCCTGCTATGCAGCGCTGCTTACAAGGTTTACAAAATATGCTTTATTTTCTGAGAATCACACCTGACAATCGCACTTAAGAAGCACATCTGTGAATTACACCTGTGAATCGCACCTATGGATTATATCTGAGAATTTGTGAAGAATCCTGCGATAGGGGCCCCTCGGCCTGATTGCGGCGCCTGCGCCCCTCCCATTGGTACTGCTCTGAGAATCACACACAAGCATCACACATGAGAATCACAGCTCTAAGAATCACACCTGAGAATCACACACGAGCATCACACATGAGAATCACAGCTCTAAGAATCAAACCTGAGAATCACACCTGAGAATCACACACGAGAATCACACCCGAGAATCACAGTTCTGAGAATCACACATGAGAATCACGCATGAAAATCACACATGAGAATCACAGCTCTAAGAATCACACACGAGAATCACAGCTCTGAGAATCACACACAAGCATCACACATGAGAATCACAGCTCTAAGAATCACACCTGAGAATCACACCTGAGAATCACACACGAGAATCACACCCGAGAATCACACGTCAGAATCACACATGAGAATCACGCATGAAAATCACACATGAGAATCACAGCTCTAAGAATCACACACGAGAATCACAGCTCTGAGAGTCACACACAAGCATCACACATGAGAATCACAGCTCTAAGAATCACACCTGAGAATCACACACGAGAATCACACCCGAGAATCACAGTTCTGAGAATCACACGTCAGAATCACACATGAGAATCACGCATGAAAATCACACATGAGAATCACAGCTCTAAGAATCACACACGAGAATCACAGCTCTGAGAATCACACACAAGCATCACACATGAGAATCACAGCTCTAAGAATCACACCTGAGAATAACACTGAGAATCACACACGAGAATCACACACGAGAATCACAGTTCTGAGAATCACACATGAGAATCACACCTGACAATCACACATGAAAATCACACCTGAGAATCACACCTGAGAATCACACCTGAAAATCACAGCTCTGAAAAATCACACTTGAAAATCACACATGAGAATCAGAGCTCTGAGAGTCACACACAAGCATCACACATGAGAATCACAGCTCTAAGAATCACACCTGAGAATCACACACGAGAATCACACCCGAGAATCACAGTTCTGAGAATCACACGTCAGAATCACACATGAGAATCACGCATGAAAATCACACATGAGAATCACAGCTCTAAGAATCACACACGAGAATCACAGCTCTGAGAATCACACACAAGCATCACACATGAGAATCACAGCTTTAAGAATCACACCTGAGAATAACACTGAGAATCACACACGAGAATCACACACGAGAATCACAGTTCTGAGAATCACACATGAGAATCACACCTGACAATCACACATGAGAATCACACCTGAGAATCACACCTGAGAATCACACCTGAGAATCACACCTGAAAATCACAGCTCTGAAAAATCACACTTGAAAATCACACATGAGAATCAGAGCTCTGAGAGTCACACCTGAGAATCACACGCGAGAATCACAGCTCTGAAAATCACACGTGAGAATCACCACACCTTAGAATCACGCTCAGCCTCATGCTGATAATAATTCGCAATTTCGCCTTGTATTCCTTGGGGTGTCCTTCCAGTTATAAACAAGTATAAATTCCTATTTATCTCTTTGCAATTCCTATCCAGACATTGTCAATGTTTTACGCACTGAAATTAATGGCGTCGTGGTGAAATATGGCGTTTTAAATGCATCAAATTCCCTTTTTATTGGTTTGCAATATTTTTTCTTTTTACGATTTCATAATAAAAATGTTTGTTACTGTGTTAAACGAATTTATTGGATTTGCAAGATTTTGTCGATTTGTTAATCATCAGCTGCATCAGGCCAGTCCCCAGCATCCTCATCTGCATCAGGCCAGCCCTCAGCATCCTCAACTGCTTCATGCCAGTCTTGACACCCTCAACTGCATCAGGCCAGTCCCCAGCATCCTCATCTGCATCAGGCCGGTCCCCAGCATCCTCATCTGCATCAGGCCGGTCCCCAGCATCCTCATCTGCATCAGGCCAGTCCCCAGCATCCTCATCTGCATCAGGCCAGTCCCCAGCATCCTCAACTGCATCATGCCAGTCCCCAGCATCCTCAACTACATCATGCCAGTCCCCAGCATCCTCAACTCCATGCCAGTCCCCAGCATCCTCAACTGCATCATGCCAGTCCCCAGCATCCTCAACTGCATCATGCCAGTCCCCAGCATCCTCAACTGCATCATGCCAGTCCCCAGCATCCTCATCCAGCCATTGCCCAGCCTTCCAATCCCCATCAAGCAAGATCCCAGCCTCCCAATCCCCATCGCCTCGTCGCATGAGACTCGCAGCCGTCACATTCGACGCGTGGGGAACGCTGGTCCGGGCCCGCAAGTCGGTGGGCTACCAGTACCTGAAGTACGCCAAGAGCTACGGCATCGATGCCGTCAGCCAGGAGCGGCTTGACGCCGCCGTGCCCTCCACGCTGTCCGCCATGCTGACGGAGCGGCCGAACTTCGACCGTGCCAGCGGCGCGGCCACCGCCGAGGCCTGGTGGAGCGAGTTCATCCGCCGCCTGTTCGTGGCAGCCTCCGACGGCGCCCTGAAGCCGAAGGACGTTCCCGAGATCATGTGCAAGAATCTCAGGAACTTCTATAAGACTCCGGGCGCCGTGGAGCTGACCGAGGGCTGCTCGGAGACGCTGGAGGCGCTGGCCGCCCGCTCCCTGAAGCTGGGCGTCCTGTCCAACTTCGACGACCGCCTGCCGGACATCCTGGCCTGTCTGGGCGTGGCGGACAGGTTTGCCGCCGTGGTCTCCAGCTTCGAGGCCGACCTCGTCAAGCCGGACCCCCGCATCTTTGCGCTGGCCGCCAAGCGGCTCGGCGAGGAGCCCGGAGCCATCCTGCACGTCGGCGACGATCGGCGCAACGACTTCGAGGCCGCGCGCGCCTGCGGCTTCCGGGCGCTGCTGCTGGATCCAGCCGGCCGCGAGGCCGCCGACGTCCCCCAGGAGCTGCGGATTGAGCGGCTGGACCAGCTGATGCAGCGGCTGGACTAGCGGGCTGATGAGGCTAGACTAGCGGGTTGATGATGCTGGACTGGCGGGCTGATGAGGCGGGACTAGCGGGCTGATGAGGCTGGATTAGCGGGTTGATGAGGCTGGATTAGCGGGTTGATGAGGCTGGATTAGCGGGTTGATGAGGCTGGATTAGCGGGTTGATGAGGCTGGATTAGCGGGTTGATGAGGCTGGATTAGCGGGTTGATGAGGCTGGATTAGCGGGTTGATGAGGCTGGATTAACGGGTTGATGGGGCTGGATTGTCGGGCTGATGAGGCTGTACCTCCAAAAGGATGGAGCTGTTTACTGAAGTTTCAGATTTTGGAGTTATGTTTCGCCTTTTGTTATCTTTTCTGAACTTGTTTTTTATAGATATTTTCCACTCTCACCTGATTTTGTAACGCATTGAAAACAATTCGCCTGCCAATTAAATATTCTCGCGCTGAATCCGAAGGTCATTCAAAACTCAGCTCTGCTCTGGTTGGACCAAACAATCACAGTTTAATTTCTACTGCCTTGAGTACATGCAAGTGTGGCTGCTCAGCACCCTTCATTTGTCTGTTGCAGCAGATCTCTGCACTGATTCTGTAAAAAGCATACTTGCTTACGAGCTTCACCTTTCATTTGCTGCATTTTTATCTTATGAAAGATCGCCTACTGATGAGTAGCATGAATAGGATGTGAACTGGATTACTTGTAGCCCGGCATGCTAGCGATCTTGGCCCCATGTACATGTAATCTACATGTAAAAGCCGTGCATAGTCACAATTGTTTATTAGAGATTAAATTTTGTTTAGAGCTGAAGAAGCAACACGCCCGAGACCAAGCTTGGGCAGCGCCATCTCAGCCTCACGCTGATGCTTGGCATCCACATTAATCAATGAAATGACTCTCAAGCCATGGCATCGTTAGGGTTAGGCTGACAGGTGCTAAATTTATATTTTTACCAAATTCTTTTGACTCAAAATTCACCTCTGTAACCAGAAACTGAAAATAAATATTGACAGCGAACCAGCGCAAAAGCATGGCATACAGCAACCAGGATAGGGCAAATAATTGGTCAGCAACGGAAGAAACGCAAAAAAATTGTCAGAAACAGCAGAAACGATAAACAATTGGTCAGCGACAGGAGAAACAACAAATAATTTGTCAGCATAAAGCAAATAACAAATAATTAGTCAGCATAAAGCAAATAACAAATAATTTGTCAGCATAAAGCAAATAACAAACAATTGGTCAGCAAAAAAGGCAAAAAACAAACAATTGGTCAGCAAAAAAGCAAAAAACAAACAATTGGTCAGCAAAAAAGCAAAAAACAAATAACTGGTCAACAGAAAAGCAAAAAACAAACAATTGGTCAGCAAAAAAAGCAAAAAACAAACAATTGGTCAACAAAAAAGCAAAAAACAAACAATTGGTCAGCAAAAAAGCAAAAAACAAATAATTGGTCAACAAAAAAGCTAAAAACAAACAATTGGTCAGCAAAAAAAGCAAAAAACAAATAACTGGTCAACAAAAAAGCAAAAAAACAAACAATTGGTCAGCAAAAAAAGCAAAAAACAAATAATTGGTCAACAGAAAAGCAAAAAACAAACAATTGGTCAGCAAAAAACAAATAATTGGTCAACCGAAAAGCAAAAACAAATAGTTGGTCACGGAAACGGCAAATAATCGGTAAGCAAGTTTTGCTGTTAGCTCAAGAACTCCTGCGTTAGTCATAAATTTGATCCATCTAACCGTATGCAAGTCCCAGTGCAAGTGTTAAAACTTTTCATCAGCATTTATGGGCCTCAAATAATTGAATTGAAATTAGTATTTCATCAAAACAAAACAAGGTAAGCGCTAGCCATGTCATCAACCTTATGTATAGAATTTTGACAGATGCCTGCATATTAAAGTTCAAAGCTGCGCAATGAGTTACAGACTCGCGTTGTTGTGTTTGGATTCGATTTTAATTTTGCTTAAGCCTGTACCTATGAGCTAATTAGAAAAAAAGTTTGTGGCCAATGGAACATGTTAATATGAGCATAAAACTGCATAATCAGCAACAAGTCATCTGTGCTCCAAATTCATTGCTCACGGCCGCTTCGCCATCGGTAAAACATTGGGATCTGCAATGGCTGCTCCCTGATGGCATCTTCGAAATTCACCGTATTCCCACTGATCAGGCCTTCGCACCTGTGCCAAACTGCTACTAAAAGCACAAACCAGGAGCTTGCGGCCTCGGCGTGTCTCTTCCAATCGTGGTAGTTTTCCTTGCTCAGCATTTCTCGGCACCCTTTACCGACAAGGAATGCTTCGAGTCTTCCTCGAACAATGGCAGCTGAGTGGCGGATGAGGAACTGCGAATCGATCTGGCACTCGCATTCGTGACTCGTCAACTTCCTGGCAATCTGAGTCAGCACTTCTATGTACTGGTCATGTGTTGTTGGCTGGTTGAACTCGCACAGTTCTCTTCCATGGTACTCGTACCTGGCGTGCACAGCTGTTCTACACGAGTCGCAGTTCTGAGCTGCATCGCTGAGGTGCTTGAAAACCTTGGCTTCACGATTATGGTACACAACATTTAACCGACTTTGAGCTTCAAAGGCGAAATTTCTTGCGCTATGACGATTTCTCCTGTGCTTCAGGCGCGCGTACGTCAGAGGACTCCTCGGCTCTGGCTGAGTATCTGGATTGTCCTCTGTGTCTGAGCCAGGGTCCTCGCCCCAGATATCGTGAAACTTGTGCGGTTGATTGGCCGGGTCTTCCTTCACGTAATCTCCATTCTCCTTGACTACAGGAACCAAATGTTTAGCCAAGCTGTCTCTGACTTTCTCATATGATTTCTCTTCATCTGGCAAGTCGGGTAAGCCAAAATGGAGGGCCGATTGAAATACATGCAGAACGGAATCTCTGGGCAGCTGAACCATTGTCATGCTGGGAAACACTCGGTGCATTGCACTGGGCAGAAGTTCCACATTAAAATACAGCTTTCCTTCTAACTGATTCGAGAACAGTCGGATGTCTTTCCAGACATGAGCACCGTCGATGACCATCAACCTTACTTTTCCAGGAAGCAACAGTTCGTCACGAATGTAGCACATGGGTATATTGATCTCTCTTTTCGTTTCTGGTTCTCTTCTCTTTTCTCTTTTATTCTCTTTTCTTCTTTCCGTTATGTTTGTCAATAGCTGCCCCTTCGAATCAGAGAGCCGGGATTCCATATTGATTTGAACTTGTCTCACCAAGGAATCAAGATCCCCTCCGGCATTGAATTGTGCATTGTACCAGAAGTGGCATTCGCCGGCAGCTGCATCGCATTTTAGATCAAGATCTCTGAACCCAACCTCATCCGATACTTGCTTGTTTTGTTTTCTTTGGAACTTTAGCCTCAGGGGTTTATTGTTTTCAAGCAACAATTGACCATTGAATCTGTACATCTCAATCTGCTTTTCTTCAACGAAGACGGGTTTAGCATTCTCAAGCTTAGCCTTGTAGCATGGGCTCAATGGTTTATATCCGGTGTGTTGGAATTGGAATTTGATCGCTTCACACGGCTCACTACTGCTGCAAGCAATGTGCAAAATCACAGTTACCATGGGCGCTACTTGCAGCTCAACCTGGAGTAAATTTTCGCTCAAAATCGCGTGGATTCTGTACTTGGGAGCATTGAGAGCGTAGTTGAAAGATATATCCCTTCTCAGAGAAATGAGAATATTTTCATCATTTCCTCGAGAGTACTCACCTGAGATTTCAAGACAAGTGAGTGGCTCGTCTATGGAAAAATTGTTTTCCCAGTGTTCAATGATCCTTCCATTATTCTCAGATGTGGTGATCCGATCCAGCATCTGTTGGGTACTGTTAGCCTTAATGCGCAACTCTGTAATACATACTGGTGTCTCGCTGGTGACATCGCAGTCTACTGACAGTTTTATTTCGGCACAGAATGGCCGAAAAACGACAGGCTCTTGATTCCACTTTTTTGCTACAATGAACGTCAACTCTTTGCCGCTTTTACTAGCATTTGTTACTTCAAGATTCCAGTATTTCTGCTCTCGTAATTCACGGTTCCCAGCTTCATCAACAATTTCCAGGTAGAAACTGACAACCAAACTTCTGTTTGCAAAAGGATTCCAAGCCAGCAGATTCCCAGAGATTTGGCACATTTCGATTTTCACCGAAGCCGTGAAAACTCCATTGTTGCTTTGTAGCTCAACATTTCTGAGCTCTTTGCAATTGGCGCTTCGTAAAAACAGGCGCTGTGGCGTTTGAATAGGGCTGTCCGTAACTCGAAATTCGAAATTCACCACTCCAAAGTACTGCGCCACAGCTACAAATCTAGGGTCGTTTGCGCCCCCGTAAACTGCGGACACGAGCACAGCTTCTGCTGCTCTCGACTGACTGCCTTTTAAGCTGCCCAAGTTAAGCGGAAGTGAAATTTTCTGGTTGATCAAAAAGATTTTGAATTTCTCGTCGTTTGCAAATAAAACTGCATCGAAAAGTTCAGTCATGTAAAGATTTGATTTACCCCGAAGTTGCAGCATCTTCCCATGCGCTCCAACTTTGATGGCAAGAGGAGTCTGATCTGCATCATTTGACTCGTTGGAAACTGAAATAACAAATTTCATTTTTATTTTCAACGGTTGCAGCAAGGATTTTTCATCCCAACAGATTTCATTTCGTCCAGGTCTCAAAACTGACAGCAGCAGCTCCAATCTGCCACTGGGGGATTCGCGTACCACCCAGAATTTGGTGAGATCCTGATCAGTGCTGCCCCACGAAATCATGCCGTCACCACTGGGCCTTTTGCAGGCAAGAATTTGTTTTGTTAACTCAACGCTTTCAACTGAACCTTGCTCAAACTTTAGCTTGTTCTGTTTCTGTGGTGCTCCGTTTCCCAGTTCGGGACACGTGCCTGCGATGTACAGCTTCTGTCCGAACTCGGGTCTGTACCCAGTGAGAGCAAACTGGCATTTGATATCTCCGGCAGCGAGCATTTTAAGAGACTCATTTTGACAGACGAGAAACTTTTTATGCTGTAGAATCTTTGGAACACTGAGGCTGTGGCATGTGCTTGGAGATCCGACACCAACCTGCAGTATTTGGTTTTCCATTAAAAAACGTTGGTCTTCCTGGCTGAACAAAACAACCAGCGGGCCTCCGGTTCGGATCTGATGCTTCAGCTGCAGTTTTGGTGCATTGCAAAACTTTACAAACAGCTCTGTGCTTGCGGAGTTTAGATGGAAAAGCAGTTCTCTATCTATAGAAAGAGATAGAGGATGCGGCATGTTGCTCCTCAACTCATGCATAATGACGAATGTTGGTACAAGTGAGCTGCTTGGAAAGGTGGGCCTGAAGCTTGCCGTTAGCACTAGAGAAACTTCTATCTCCGTTTTTTGGTAATAATTTTTTATCACTTGACATTTATAGAGTGACTGATCATTGATGTCTTCCGAGTCGAAGCAAATCGCCCTGTTACCATAAAAACAGAGCTCGATTTCGGCCACACCAACAAAGCAGTTATTTATTTCTGGATCCAACTGCAATTCAATTTTGTGCTGATTTTCTAAAATGAACACAAAAGCGGCCTCAGCAACAAAATCTTCTACTTGCAGCAGAAAATGAAGCGGCACTCTCAGCGCTGGCAAAATGGTGACTTCTCCGAGGTCCGCATCGCACACGATCAAAAAGCGATCTGCACCGGCAATTGAATCCTCAGCAAGTTTGATTTCAACCTTCTTCCTAGACTCACCTTTGTAGGAGCAATCAAGTGACAATGTGACAGGTGACTGGGTATCTTTTTCAGAATGATTGAAGCGAGTGGTCACCTGTGTAGTTTGTCTCATCCAGGAAGTTGTCCGGCTGACATGAGATTGAGGAATCAGCTTGATGCTGCCGAGGACATCGCTGCACACACTAATTTCGTCTACTTGAAATTTCGTTTCCTGCACGAAGAACTTCAAGTCTATGTCCCGTCTCCTGTAGACAGAAAATTTTTTGGTTGTCCAATCCAGCTCTAAAATAAATGATTGCAATGGATGGCAGTCGCCAACTAGGTTTACTTGCTCTAATTTTTTTGCTGGAAATCTGATTGATTGACGATTGTCACCGACTTGGAAGGCCACGGACAGGCAGTCAGCAGTTGAAAAATTCTGCAGGCTGCCATCGTCAAGCTTTACCATTGTCAGGTTCACATTCTTGCTAACTTTACCTTCACCGATTGGTACCATTAGCGAATTGTAGCTGAAATCGAGTTCTTTGCAATTTCCGAAAACATAAACATTTTGAGAAGCTTCAGAATTGCGCAGGCAAAGTTCCAGTTCAACGGTGACTATGGCTTGTACAGGAAGAACCTTCAACTCATGCCAACCCTTAATAGGTTTCGTTTTTTCGTTTTCACGTTTTGCGTGAATTAGCACTATACTGGAACAATGTCCTTTCCAATCTAGTGGAAGCTCAAGGTCAAACCGGCTGAATTTTTTGCTATTTCTTATAATGGTTAACGTTTGATGATTTGTCGTAGTACAAGTACCGGAAAAAATTGACTTGTCTTTCTTCTTCAAAGTGAATTGATACGCATCTTTGCCTTCACCTACTATCACTTCAGGCAGTTCATCATTTTCTACAGTGCACTCGACAACAATATATAGCACTGCAGCCTTCATAACGATTCTTTGGTTACTGAAATCGATGAAAGCTTAGCGCATAATGAATGAATGCTAATAGTAGTAAAAGTATATACGAGCTACTCAGAAAACATTGAAAAGTCGCCTCCCTTTGTGCCAGTAACTGAAACGTTGCTCCCTATTGCTCAGCATGGTGATTACGGAGTGAATGTCCCCACGGTAAAGCGAGAGAGTTTTCAACTTGCAAGGGAGATCTAAGAGAAGCTGCTGACTGGCGCAAAGGATGGCGACTTTTCAATGTTGTTGAGTATTATGTAAAATATAAATGTATTTTTAATTACAAAATCCATCGCATATGAGATGGTCTGTACAGAGACAGCACACTTACCTCGACTAGCCGATTACTTATTGTAGTATTCTCCCATCTTTCTTTGCATTGAAAAGGGGAAGGCCAAAGTCCACTGGGAGCTCTGCTTTTCTACGCTCAGCGCGGTCTTAGAAACGGAACATGTCCAATCCACTCCGGACTGTTTAGAATTTATGAACCGAAGCCCGAGTGCTTGGTATTTTACGCTCGCACACCTTACATGTTCATACACCCATACATGTATTTGTTTGGGAAAGAATCGAGTTGAGAAAAGAGTTGAGTTTTCTACGCGATTGCGCACGTTAGCGTACCGAAGGGAAGGGCGGGCTGGGGCTGGAGGGTGGCGGGTTGTTCTCGCAACATCTGTTCCGGGGGGGGGGGGGGAGTGGCGACCACAGACCAAGAAGTAAGACTAGACTGCGCATGGAGAGTAAAAAAAGTGTGCCTCTTTCCCAGTTATAAAAATGGCCACCCAGCCAACCCCCCCTCAGCGGTCGATAGTGGGTAAAGAATTTCCCTTCCTAAACTGCACTCCCACTGGTTTGCTTTTCGGTTCCTACAGGGCACAACCACAGACCAATAAGTATAAGTTAATAAGTTATACCTATTGGTCCGTGAGTACTTATTGGTCTGTGGTGGATATGCCATTGTGCGGCTGCGTCTGCGTCTGCGTATCTGCGGAGAAGCAGACGCCAGAACGGGTCGCTTTCACAAACCCTAAATTTCACAACGTCGCAAGACACAAACTTTCGTAAGCTCTAAATTTCATAAACCCTAATTTTCACAACGTCGAAAAGTTGTGCACAGTATTTCATAAGCTCTAAATTTCACAACGTCAAAAACAAAACTTGCATCAGACTGCAAAAACTATAAATTTCACAACGCCTAAATTTCACAAGCCCTAAATTTCACAAGCCCTAAATTTCACAAGCCCTAAATTTCACAAGCCCTAAAACACTATGAGATATGAGATACAGAGATACAGAATGGAGATACAGATATAGATACAGATAATACAGATATGGAGATACAGAAAGATTGTAGAAGGATTGTAGAAGAAAGATTGTATCTCCATAATTTTTTTAGGCGTTGTGAAATTTAGGGCTTGTGAAATTCTGTGCATGCCTAATGTCAACGAGAGAACATGCATGGCATGGACTTTTTTCCTGGACTCAAAATAATTTACATTGCAGCGAACCGCATAAAGTGAGAAGTTTAGAAACTCTCACATTTACATTTACCTATAGCTCTCATCTCATACTCTTCTTTATGCATACTCTACTTAAAGTAGAGTAATACTCTACTCTACTCCAAGTAATACCAGTAATATCACGCAAACAGCGAGTGACTATGCTATTGTCCGAAAAACCGGTTCTCAACGGTTCTCATTATTTAGAACTTCCAAATATGGTAAATTTTAACCTGAATGTGACCCAAGTCTCACCCTTTTCTAGTCAAAAAACGCAGACTCTAATTTATTGACTCTAAATAAACAACAAATAACCTTTGAGATGGTGACGTTTGGTCATGAGTGCCATCGAATTCGAGTAAACTGGACAGGATTTGTTGTGAAGGTGAGCTTTGGTGAGCGCTGTTTATTTCCTTGTTATTGATTTTGTTGGTGCTTCTGATTTTTTTTGGCGGCGGGGAAGTGGCGTGGCTGTCTTTAATACGGGAACACGAGAATTTTTTTCAGGAAGTTTTCCCGCCGAGAGGTTTGTCCGCGTGATTGCGTGATTCAATGTGCAGGAGGTTTGCATAACTGCAATATAGGCCGACTCGGTGGGTTAAAATCCTATGAGCACACTGCTCGTGAGACCTGCAGTATCACCAGCTGGCTAATCTGCTACGAATGTACTTCTATAGAATCTATAGAACTCTTCACGGCTAGAAGCCCATCAAAAAGACATGAAGCCATGTTGTTGTTAATTGAAACTCGGCTGAGGATCGGGAGCAAGCCCGCATCAAATTGCTTGTACTCCTCGACCTCGTAGGTGGCAGAGCAAGAAGAGGGGCACAGGGGCTGCTGAGCGAATTCGAGAACCTGTGAACTCACTTAGCCAGGTGATCTCAAGTGTGTGCGGTCGGTCATCGATAATGGTCACCGCTGAGCTGCCTGCCTCTGCTCCCACCGATCACAGCAGTGTTGTGCGGGAACACTCGGTTGACCTACGGGGGTAACATTCGAATCCGACTTAGCAACTCATAATTTTGCATTTTCTTTCTCATTTAGAAGATTTAGTGTGCCATCTAGCGGTCATCAATCGGTGGGGAGCTATACTCGTATATTTTGTAGCGTTTAATGTGCAATGTGTACAGCCGTTATGTGCCAATAGAGCGCCGCGGGCCCCACCACCTGCAGTGGGTCCCTGGACACTGCGGGCTTCAGGGAAATGGGCTGGCTGACGCCCTGGCAAACGAGGCTGCCGCTGCGGGGATCGCCCCCCCCCCAGCCGCTCCCGGTCACCTTCAACTGTGCCAGGACGTTCATCAGCCGCTGTAGTCTGAATATGGCTATTGCCTATTTCGATCACTCGGAAGAACGAGAGCGACGCGAGTTTCCTGTCGCCGGGACGCCGTCCTCCTCATCGCCCGCATCAGAGATAGCGGGCCACTGCAGCGCCCTCCGCCCATACAGCCAGGTTTGTCAACCCAGCTGAGGACCCCACATGCAAACGTTGCGGGGAGGCGCCCGAAACTGGGGAGCACTGGCTGGCGGAATGCTCAGCACTGCACGCTGTCCGTGCGGCTGTTTGAGACGTGGGTGTCTCAGAGTAAAGTGTGTTAACCCCACCCCTCCCCCTTGCGCCCTCCTCTCCTCTGCCGCGTGCCAGGGGGGGGGGGGTTTAAACCCTGGCCTTGGCGCTGCGTGCAATTGCTCCGATTTTTACTCCCCTCCACTTTTCCCTTCTCGTCGCCGTTTTGTGCTCGCCGCCATTTTACCCGTCTTTACCTTTCTTCTCTGTTGGTGGGGTTGCGGGTTAACAGTTATAGCTTCGACCAAAGATTAAAGTTTGTGCGACTCTTTTCCATGTTCATTACTGATCCATGTGAGAGCTTAGCTGCTTCATCTCATTATTTCGAAGCCCCATTGTCTTGCAACTTGACGCTAGATAGAACTTTTCCCACCTTCTCTTTCTTATCGCTTTCGATTTTTATTTGAGTGAGTAAAGATCGTTGTTGCTGTTATTGAAAATATATCGTTATTACCGGTTAATCAGAGGTAGTCAGCAGGTGACATTTTAGCGCGAGATTTTATAGTCATATTTATACCCTACTGCGCGATCGCACTGCTGTGCCGGTCCCCAAAAAACGATGTCTCCCCAGTGATCCACAACCATGCACCAGCTTCCCGTACAACTGAAATCGGTCTTCAATAGAATTTACAGGATGGACTGAGATCTAAGGAAAGCGATTGTTGCAGGTAAAACCAAGATATTACTAAATTAGAGAAAGGAATTCGCGAAATTTCTCACACGATTGCTAATACTAACAAAAGGAGAATTTGAGAATGCGGTATTACGCAAGGGGGAGGAAGAAACGAGGGGAGCCATGTACGCCAATGATCGCTGATGTACGCTTGTAAAGCATAAAACCAACGCCAATGGGAATGGCAGGCGAGTGTTGGGGCGAGAAACAAGCACGGAGCTCTCGAACGTGGTTCCACTCAGCGCCTAAACACGCAGGCTAGCTAAACAAGAAATTAAAATAGCCTATCCGCGCCGCATAGACGGTGGTTAAAAGGTATAAAGAAAAGTGCAAAATAAGCAATACAGTGAAAATAAACAATTGTATATAGAATTTAGCTATATAATTATAAATAAGTTTATTATTCGTTTTATCAAATCTATTATTGAAAATTGATGATACAGTATTCAATCCTTTATGAGGCAAAAATAAGAACAAACAATGAACAGAATCACAGGTCGTAAAATCACAGGTAAGAGCACTGGAAATGATATAGACGAGAGGCGTTTCAAAAGTTCATAGAAAGCGTTACCCTTTCAAAAGACAGCACAGCACAGCGCATGTGTACAGCACAGCACATTGAGGCTACTGGCCTCAAGCTGGTGGGTGCTCCTCCATATTCACCTGGCACTCCGCAGTTTCTGGTTGTTTCCAACAAAATCAATGAATAAGCAGTTGAATTTTCTCAAAAACCCTATTTTACCAGGTGCTTTAAAAGCTGCGTGCAGCGCATCAGGAAGTGCGGATCGTATTCGATGGGGATTACATTTGAGAGACTGGATTGAAGTGCTGATATCTAAGGCACTGCCCACTTTTATCTGCTTACTTTCTAACACTTTCTACAAACGTTAAAAAATACCACTCGGACTGCATGTGTAAGTAATAGTCATTTTAACAACTACGCAACAATCAGTATAAAATATTTTAACCCGACTTTATTTTTTTATTATTGGAATGGATAATATCTAAAGACAGAACACACAATCACGAAGCCAAATACGAATCAGGCAGTTTAGTCGTATGAAGTTAAATTTAAAATTCAAAGGGGGGGGGGCTGCAACAGGAAAGTGCGTGGACGTGTGTGATCGGAGTAAGAGGCACAAAGCAGTGGTCTCCCTGTCTAATTACTCGTAGTTTGTGAGAATGGCGCAATTTTTCCAGCATGCGCTGCGGAGCTATGGAAAATCAATAATTGAATGGCAGCTGGGTTATGATTTTTAGCAGACATGCGAGTGTTACAAAAATAAAGAGAGTTTTGTTTTAAATTTCGACTGAATATACATATGAACTTGAAATTTAGTAAAAAATGTCACACACATGCCTAGACAACAAACTTAATTCTGAGCTTTATCAATGCAACTGTGTTATCTTAATATGAAAGTCCAGGACTTCAGACCTTGAGATTAAAAATTACGATTTTTGTCTAAACTTATTAAAAGTTCTTGAAAAAATCTAATATTTCTAATCTTACTCCGCTAAGAACACTTAACTACTTCTGATAAAAGCTCCTCTTTCTGCTTTCTACGAGATATGGGCTAAATTTCCTGGAAATAATTTTGCAGTTTTGAGCTGACAGAGAATTGGCTGAAGTTTCTTTTGACTGAGACTATGGAACGTCCGAAAAGTCGTTCAGAGGTTTGGATCGAAGGAGGGCAACGGCATTTATCGCTGATCTATTTCAACTTGAAAAGAAACCGTGCGATATTGCTCGGGACCTGAATCAGGTATTTGGAGAATAGGCGCTATCGCAAGCGCGGGTTCATGCTCACTGCAAGGCATATCGCGATGTCATGGTCGCCCTCGCATGTCAGCAGACGAAAACAGAAAACGTTGTCTGTGACTGTCTCAGCGCCAATCTTTCTGCCACAGTGCGTGAAGTTGAGGAGGTCTGCGGCATCTGCATTGCTTCTGCGAGTCGCATCCTCAAGGTGATAAACTGGTCAAGAGTCTAACGACGACTTAAACGACTTCTAATCAGCATGGATGACACCACTGAGGATGTTTAACCCATTGACCAAGCAGCAGTCATGCGGTGCAGCGGAGGCTCAGATTCCGTCAGCCGTACACGAAGCCAATGAAGTCGGCGTGGACATGCAACACCATGTGCACTGATTGGTTTGACGCCTTCGGGGTACTGATGGCCGACTACCTGACAGAAAGGCCACCATCAATGCCACCTGGTAGAGTTTGTAAGGTAGAGTTTGTCCTCAAGAAGCGCTGCATCATACGGCCAAGCCATCATTTTGTGGGACAACGCTCGCCTTCACGCTGCTTCGGCCCACCACAAGAAAAGTGCAAGGGCTCAGCTTTCGGCTGCTTTATCACCCACATCATTCACCAGACCTCGCCATTGCTGATTTTCATTCAGTTTTGAGGACAAAGAAGCCTGCAAGGTCTCGTCTTTACCATCGGGAGGAAGTCATTGCAGCGGCCATATCTCTCGATGTGCTCGATCTGCCTTGGAGTTTTTGAGAGGAGAGAATCAAAAACTGCTGCATCGCTTTGGAGAGCGCGCTGAAATCGCTGAAGAAATGGACGAGGGCGCTGCTTTTGACATGAGGAACAAGACAAGCTTGGTTACTTTCGCCACAGACAAAATCTTTATTTTTAATCTCATAAGTTAAAAGTTTATTCAGTGAAAAGTGGTCGTCATTGAGACTTCAGAGGCTAGCAACATCAATCAAAGACCGAACGCTATCCCAGCCGTGAGGCAATCATGCGACCCAAACGACCTCAAGCCTACCGCTGTACTGGAAAAGGATGGCGTCCGACTTAGTTTCTTCATTTAGTGGACTATAGACTAACGTGGAGTATTAAAGGAACTCATCTGGTCACATGCAGCCATTGCACACGCTATGTATACGTGACATATCGGTTGTACTTTTAATGCCATGTTCATAAGTTTCACTTTGTACTTTTCAAGTTTAATCGCAAAAAAATACAAAAAAATCTTGCGTTACAAACGTTAACGCTTATGCCATAGACAAAATCTGCGGGCAACACACTGACGATTCCTTAGGCCGTCTTGCCCGCGAAATCGTGAGACAACAAAATTCTCACTATACTTTTGAAACATGCCTACTTAATGCTTCGTACATGATGTGGGGAATAGACTCAATTCATGGTATATTATTGTACCATAACGTACAGTATGAACTTTGGGCGCCGCAATATTTCATATGCCTCTAGATGTCAACAGCAGCAACAGTGGCAGGGGCAGCAATGAAATCGTCAAGCCACAGCTCAAGGCGGCAGCCGGCAGCCAAGTTGACATCACCAAAGCCATGACTATCTGAACAAGGAATGACATGGCCTATCCGCGCCCAGACCGTGGTTACAACAATTACGAGGAAAAGTGCAAATAAGCAAAAAGTGCGAAAATTAAATTATAAATTTTGTTGTGTCCCGAGACGGACCAGCCAGCTACGTCTGGCGCTCTGTACGAGCAGGAAAACGCAGCCCCAGTCCTGCTGCTTGCCAACCCACTGTCGCACAAACGCGCAGGCAGTAGGCCAGCAACCAGGGTCGCAGCGAACGCACAGGCCCCGGTGACAAAGTCCTAGAGGCACTTGACCCCGAAATAACAGGAACAGAACGATACTTACTGTGGCGCGGATACTTGGCGCGCTGGGCGTCTATGTTGAAGACGATTGTTGGCACGCTTGTTTTTGGTTTATTGTCATATACTATTTGCGGCGAAGGAGTCAGAGGAGAAGCGGTCGCATGGGGGGGGGAGAGGACAGGAGCGCACGCCAATAAATATCTGCCAGCACAACATGGGGTGGGGCAAAAGCTGCAGGGTAAGCTGTAGAGAAAAGGCGGGGTGCGTAGAGAGAGTGAGCGGGGATTGGCTGCAGCCACACAAAACGCGACTGGGGGGTAGAAAACCAGAATTACAGAAAACAGCGACAGCCAATGAGAGAGCACGGAGGGGGAGGGATAATAATAATCAGGGGTGAGAAAGTTGCAGACATAGGCTGGACAAATAAACAACTACAATAATAGTTCATCAATTGATTGGGTCTAGTGCAGTGGCACCAAAAAATAAATAAAATACTCTAAGAAAATAGCTCACAACAAGTTGCAAGCATGGAAGGGGTGGGGAAGGTTGGCAGAGGGAGAGAGAGAGATAGAGAGACTACAGTAAGGGCAAATACATTGAGTTACGAATTCACAACATTCTCCCCTTCTTGACGAAGTCACACAAAAAATGTTTGTACGGTACGGTATTTGAGACAATTCGGCTTGTACAAGTATCAGCGGGGCCTTTGCATGCGATGAACGAGATGAGCGAAAAAATTCCCTTCACCAGTGATTGAGAGCGAGCCGGCTGGCAATGGCATGAAGAGTGATGGATGACGCAAAAACATGAAAGGATGAAAGGGAGAACATAACATGGAAAATTCAACGTTGGCATGGAATACGGAACATGAACATTGAGCATTGAACAGAAAATTGGCCAACAGGGCAAAAAGATGACAATTAACGTTGTATTAACTTGGTTATGCAAAAAACAATTATTAAGAATTAGCATCACGCCAGCAATTAAGGCATCTCAGACGCAGCCAGGCTTGCAGCACGATCTCAAAACCAGCAACAAAATTGAAACTCCTGAGAATCAACAACAGCGCAAGGAATAAGCAATCTTCGAAAATTTTACAGTAGTCAAAACTGACTTTTAAAACTCAGGTGCACTCAGCTAAGGCGGTCAAATGTAGGGCTGGTGTGCGGTAGGTCAGGTGTGGGGCTGGCGCGCTGTAGGTCAGGTGTAGGGCAGGTACATTGTAGGTCACTCGCGACAAGACTTTTCGATGAAACGCTTGCATCGCCTCCGCGGCAGTTGCTAAGGCTGAACCCGGGCCCGGGTCCTTTACATTCTGTCGCTACGATCCGTCGTTCGACGCTCACAGTTTCAACGAGTTCATGCCGCCACTCGTCGCTTCCTCGCCCAGGTCATCCAGGTCCTCTTCCTCGGCGTCCAGCACCAGGACATCCGCGTCCGCAGCAGGGCTGGAACGGCTGGGTTCCCCCGTCCCGGGTGCCATTGGTGCCCGCCTAAAAACCTTATTGACCAGGAAGGGCCTAAAGCGACGCACTGACGCTACTAACACTCCTACACAGCGGAACTCTAGCGACTGAGCAGCTTCCCGCACCGCTCTTGATGTCGATTTGTACTCGTCGACGCTCATGACAATCTTCGAGCGGCCGATCTTTTTCGTCGCTAGATCTTTTAACCCATTCAGTAACGCTCTCTTGACCTCAGCTACCGCCTGACACGCCGAATATAAGTGCCGGATTTCCGCCATCAACCTCGCAATTTCCGATGCGTTCCCACGTAAACAAGCGCGCTTCAATTTGTTGCGGACCGCTGTATTCACCGGCTCATCTTCGCTTCCCACACTCGGCTTCCCGATCAAATGCAGTCGACTTTCCTGCTCATCCTCGGTGTCATCCTCAGATTCTGACGATATTTCCACCTGCTCAAAGTACTCAGTCGGTATTGCCATCCCAGCTGGCAGTCTCAGTCGTGACAGAAACATTTTCGGCGCCTGCGCACCCTCGGGACCAAACTGTTCGTACACGATTCGCAGAAACGGATCACTCAATACTCGATACGCTTCATTTATTTCTTGTGCCTGCCGCCGAGCGCCTGGCCCCACCTTGTCTGGATGTGCGTGACGTATGCGCTGGTAGTAAGCCTTCTTAACCTGCTGCGTGGTCGCATCAGATGCGACACCCAGGACTTCGTAGTACATACTTAAAATGAAACGGCAATTGACTTGCTAGAAGGTAGACGACTATTTAAATTCATGCACTTTTCTGCCTCCTTCATCCTGTGCGTTCGCTCCATGACTGGTCAGTGACGCACGGGATTACCAAAAAACTGCGTAGGGACCCGGTTTCTAACCGGGTTACGACGCTCTGGCGTGGGTGGCCTACCCGGACTGCCAGGGACTCCGAAATCTACTGCTTCGGGTTGAGGCAGCTGCACCCAATCACTCTCGCCGTCTTCATCATCATCCTCCTCCTCGTTGTGCTCATCGAATTCCCGTTGCTCAGGACCGGTACACGTTGCCCATCTTGCTCGCTCCGTTCAGCGCGACGGTAAAGGTGCAAGTTGTTAAAGTGCACGGTTTTCCTCTTCCGGTTGTTCGTCGGGTGCCCTACCCTGTATCGAGTCGCACTTTCTCGCTTGAACACTTTCACCGGTCCAGTCCAGTACACATGGAACTTCTTTGCTTCGCCGGTCTCCAGACAAGGCTGATACACGTAGACCAGATCTCCTTCGTTGAATCCCGAACCACGAGCTCCCGTGTCGTACTGATCCTTTTGCTGTCTCTGATACGTTGACAGGTTGGTCCGCACGGTGTCGCCAGCTGCTTGCATCTTGCGACGTAGTTCAGCAACATATACCGTTGTTTCACTCGGCTGCACTTGAGGCGGCTTGTTCATCAGGTCAACAGGCAGTCGCATCTCCTCACCGTACACCAGGTAGTGCGGTGTGTAGCCGGTTCCTCGATGTACACTGGACCGATACGCCATTAGCACCGCCGGTATAAATTCTTCCCAACTTGACTGCGCTGCTCCATTTTCGACCATCAGGCTTCTCAAGCTGGTGCCGAGCGTACGATTAAGCTTTCCACTTGACCGTTCCCCATTGGGTGGTACGGTGTCGTTCTTGTCTTCTTGATGCCTAGCAACGAGCACGGTTCCGTAGTTAATCTTAACTCGAAATTTCGGCCTTGATCCGAGTGCAGGAACTGTGGACATCCGTGTTGACTGATCCAGCGTTCGACAAACACCTTTGCACAGCTTGCCGCCTTCTGGTTTCGAAGCGGGTACGCATCCGGCCATTTGGTGAAAGCATCTTGAATCGTCAGGACGTACATGTTTCCTTTCCTTGTTCGTGGAAGCGGTCCGACAATGTCAACCATGACACGTTCAAATGGAGCACCAGTTTGAATCGGCTCGAGGGGTGCTCGGCCTCGCTGCTTCGTCTTTGATTTTCCGCAGGTTTTTTTTTTTCCCGAATGAACTCTTCTACCAGTCTGCCAAGGCCCGGAAACCAAAATCGCGAGGTCACTTTTTTCTTCGTCTTGAAAAATCCGCTGTGCGCTCCACTGGCTCCACTGTGTAATTCTGAGATGACCAAATTCGTCGTTTCTGCCGTCAGAACAACTTTGAAATTCTTCTCTGTCCTGATGCACAGCAGGTCATTGACCATGCACAGTTCATCTTTTCTGGCCATCAGCGCCTTCCAGTAGGGCGTTCCTGGTCCCGGGTGCCCAGTTCCAAGCGACTCTAGTCGCCCTGTCTGCACTGCCTGTCTTAGCGGACGTAGTTCAGGATGCTTGAGCTGCGCTTCATGGACGCGTTGTTGGAGTCCCGACTCGAATGTTACTGCACCGACCTCAGGCTGCTCCTTGCAGGACGGGCACGTGGTTGCTCCAAAGCGGCTTCTCGGCCTACGTGATAACCCGTCGGCATTCCCATGGTCCCGGCCTGCTCGATGTATGATCGTGTAGTCAAAGCAGGCTAGCTGCTCCAGCCATCTCGCAGCTTGACCTTCAATATTCTTGAATGAATGCAGCCAGCGCAGACTGCTGTGGTCGGTTCGAAGAATGAAGTGCTTCCCGAGCAGAAAGTACTTGAATTGGCGAATAAAGGTGACTGCAGTGAGGAGCTCAACGCGGGTCGTGCAGTTATTCCGCTCTGCAGATGACAGGGTGCGTGATCCGTACGCAATGACTTTCTCCGACCCGTCCGGTTGCAGCTGAGATAGGACGCCTCCGATTCCCACTGACGAACTGCCATCTGTATCCAAGATGAACGGCGGTGCATCTGGAGCGAAGTTCGGGTACGCCATGACCTGTTCTCCGGTCAGCGCCTCTTTCAGCCGCTGGAAGGCTTCTTCTTGGGCCGGTCCCCACTGGAACGGTGATGTAGATCTCGTCAGTTCCGTCAACGGTTCAGCTGTGTGCGAAAAATCTTGAATAAAACGCCTGTAGTAGCCAACAGTGCCGAGAAACGCTTGCACATCCTTGAAAGTGCATGGTGTCGGCCACTCGCAAATGCTCGGACCTTCTCTGGGTCAGTTCCGATGCCGTCCGCCGAGACTCGATGACCCAGAAAGCTCACTTCGGAACTGAGCAGCTCGCACTTCTTCGGATTCAGCTTTAGATTTGCACTTCTCAGCCGCTGAAAAATTTCACTCAACCTGGCCAGATGATCTTCCACGGTGTTGGAAAAAACTAAAATGTCGTCCAGATACACGAGGCATATCTTCCAGGCCAATGGGTGCAGCACAGTTTGCATGATGCGGCTGAACGTTGCTGGGCCGTTGGTGACACCAAACGGCATCACTAGCCATCGGAATTGCCCGCGGTGCGGCACAGCAAATGCGGTCTTGTCTCGGTCTTCTGCAGCCACCGGAACTTGATGGTAGCCAGATCGCAGATCTAGGAAACTGTACACGGCTGTTCCATGTAGCGCTTCTAGGGCTTCATCGACGCGAGGTAGCGGAATGGCGTCCTTAACGGTCACGTCGTTGACCCGACGATTGTCCACGCACATTCGAAGCGAATTGTCTTTCTTTCGCACACAGACCACTGGCGAGCTCCATGGGGACATTGCTCTTCGATTTTTCCTTGCGCCAGAAGCTCATCAAGTTGCTCGTCTACTTCTGCTCGAAGATGTGGCGGCAGTCGTCGTGGAGCCTGTTTGATAGGTCTTGCCGTCCCCGTGTCGATTCGGTGCTCACTGACATTCGTTACCGTGGCCTCGGCAAGTTCGGTTGCAAATACGTCTCTGTTGCACTGGATTAGCGCTTTGAACTTCGCCTCTTGCTCTGCCGACAAACCACAACTTCCCCAATTCTTCAGACCTGCTAGGAGCACCCTCGGGACCAAACTGTTCGTACACGATTCGCAGAAACGGATCACTCAATACTCGATACGCTTCATTTATTTCTTGTGCCTGCCGCCGAGCGCCTGGCCCCACCTTGTCTGGATGTGCGTGACGTATGCGCTGGTAGTAAGCCTTCTTAACCTGCTGCGTGGTCGCATCAGATGCGACACCCAGGACTTCGTAGTACATACTTAAAATGAAACGGCAATTGACTTGCTAGAAGGTAGACGACTATTTAAATTCATGCACTTTTCTGCCTCCTTCATCCTGTGCGTTCGCTCCATGACTGGTCAGTGACGCACGGGATTACCAAAAAACTGCGTAGGGACCCGGTTTCTAACCGGGTTACGACGCTCTGGCGTGGGTGGCCTACCCGGACTGCCAGGGACTCCGAAATCTACTGCTTCGGGTTGAGGCAGCTGCACCCAATCACTCTCGCCGTCTTCATCATCATCCTCCTCCTCGTTGTGCTCATCGAATTCCCGTTGCTCAGGACCGGTACACGTTGCCCATCTTGCTCGCTCCGTTCAGCGCGACGGTAAAGGTGCAAGTTGTTAAAGTGCACGGTTTTCCTCTTCCGGTTGTTCGTCGGGTGCCCTACCCTGTATCGAGTCGCACTTTCTCGCTTGAACACTTTCACCGGTCCAGTCCAGTACACATGGAACTTCTTTGCTTCGCCGGTCTCCAGACAAGGCTGATACACGTAGACCAGATCTCCTTCGTTGAATCCCGAACCACGAGCTCCCGTGTCGTACTGATCCTTTTGCTGTCTCTGATACGTTGACAGGTTGGTCCGCACGGTGTCGCCAGCTGCTTGCATCTTGCGACGTAGTTCAGCAACATATACCGTTGTTTCACTCGGCTGCACTTGAGGCGGCTTGTTCATCAGGTCAACAGGCAGTCGCATCTCCTCACCGTACACCAGGTAGTGCGGTGTGTAGCCGGTTCCTCGATGTACACTGGACCGATACGCCATTAGCACCGCCGGTATAAATTCTTCCCAACTTGACTGCGCTGCTCCATTTTCGACCATCAGGCTTCTCAAGCTGGTGCCGAGCGTACGATTAAGCTTTCCACTTGACCGTTCCCCATTGGGTGGTACGGTGTCGTTCTTGTCTTCTTGATGCCTAGCAACGAGCACGGTTCCGTAGTTAATCTTAACTCGAAATTTCGGCCTTGATCCGAGTGCAGGAACTGTGGACATCCGTGTTGACTGATCCAGCGTTCGACAAACACCTTTGCACAGCTTGCCGCCTTCTGGTTTCGAAGCGGGTACGCATCCGGCCATTTGGTGAAAGCATCTTGAATCGTCAGGACGTACATGTTTCCTTTCCTTGTTCGTGGAAGCGGTCCGACAATGTCAACCATGACACGTTCAAATGGAGCACCAGTTTGAATCGGCTCGAGGGGTGCTCGGCCTCGCTGCTTCGTCTTTGATTTTCCGCAGGTTACACAGCATCGAATGAACTCTTCTACCAGTCTGCCAAGGCCCGGAAACCAAAATCGCGAGGTCACTTTTTTCTTCGTCTTGAAAAATCCGCTGTGCGCTCCACTGGCTCCACTGTGTAATTCTGAGATGACCAAATTCGTCGTTTCTGCCGTCAGAACAACTTTGAAATTCTTCTCTGTCCTGATGCACAGCAGGTCATTGACCATGCACAGTTCATCTTTTCTGGCCATCAGCGCCTTCCAGTAGGGCGTTCCTGGTCCCGGGTGCCCAGTTCCAAGCGACTCTAGTCGCCCTGTCTGCACTGCCTGTCTTAGCGGACGTAGTTCAGGATGCTTGAGCTGCGCTTCATGGACGCGTTGTTGGAGTCCCGACTCGAATGTTACTGCACCGACCTCAGGCTGCTCCTTGCAGGACGGGCACGTGGTTGCTCCAAAGCGGCTTCTCGGCCTACGTGATAACCCGTCGGCATTCCCATGGTCCCGGCCTGCTCGATGTATGATCGTGTAGTCAAAGCAGGCTAGCTGCTCCAGCCATCTCGCAGCTTGACCTTCAATATTCTTGAATGAATGCAGCCAGCGCAGACTGCTGTGGTCGGTTCGAAGAATGAAGTGCTTCCCGAGCAGAAAGTACTTGAATTGGCGAATAAAGGTGACTGCAGCGAGGAGCTCAACGCGGGTCGTGCAGTTATTCCGCTCTGCAGATGACAGGGTGCGTGATCCGTACGCAATGACTTTCTCCGACCCGTCCGGTTGCAGCTGAGATAGGACGCCTCCGATTCCCACTGACGAACTGCCATCTGTATCCAAGATGAACGGCGGTGCATCTGGAGCGAAGTTCGGGTACGCCATGACCTGTTCTCCGGTCAGCGCCTCTTTCAGCCGCTGGAAGGCTTCTTCTTGGGCCGGTCCCCACTGGAACGGTGATGTAGATCTCGTCAGTTCCGTCAACGGTTCAGCTGTGTGCGAAAAATCTTGAATAAAACGCCTGTAGTAGCCAACAGTGCCGAGAAACGCTTGCACATCCTTGAAAGTGCATGGTGTCGGCCACTCGCAAATGCTCGGACCTTCTCTGGGTCAGTTCCGATGCCGTCCGCCGAGACTCGATGACCCAGAAAGCTCACTTCGGAACTGAGCAGCTCGCACTTCTTCGGATTCAGCTTTAGATTTGCACTTCTCAGCCGCTGAAAAATTTCACTCAACCTGGCCAGATGATCTTCCACGGTGTTGGAAAAAACTAAAATGTCGTCCAGATACACGAGGCATATCTTCCAGGCCAATGGGTGCAGCACAGTTTGCATGATGCGGCTGAACGTTGCTGGGCCGTTGGTGACACCAAACGGCATCACTAGCCATCGGAATTGCCCGCGGTGCGGCACAGCAAATGCGGTCTTGTCTCGGTCTTCTGCAGCCACCGGAACTTGATGGTAGCCAGATCGCAGATCTAGGGAACTGTACACGGCTGTTCCATGTAGCGCTTCTAGGGCTTCATCGACGCGAGGTAGCGGAATGGCGTCCTTAACGGTCACGTCGTTGACCCGACGATTGTCCACGCACATTCGAAGCGAATTGTCTTTCTTTCGCACACAGACCACTGGCGAGCTCCATGGGGACATTGCTCTTCGATTTTTCCTTGCGCCAGAAGCTCATCAAGTTGCTCGTCTACTTCTGCTCGAAGATGTGGCGGCAGTCGTCGTGGAGCCTGTTTGATAGGTCTTGCCGTCCCCGTGTCGATTCGGTGCTCACTGACATTCGTTACCGTGGCCTCGGCAAGTTCGGTTGCAAATACGTCTCTGTTGCACTGGATTAGCGCTTTGAACTTCGCCTCTTGCTCTGCCGACAAACCACAACTTCCCCAATTCTTCAGACCTGCTAGGAGCTCCTCGGCCGCCTCACTCTCTTCTTGGCGAGGCTTTTCCAGTGTCGGAGCTGCATCCTTGGCTTCACTCAACGTTGCTAGCGCGATGAGCTGCAGCAGATCGAGCGGATGGTACCACGCAACTGTCTCGCCCTTGCGGATGGTGACAGGAACCTCCGAGAAGTTTGCCAGCCGTACGGGGACTCGAGCGTCTTCCGTGGGCATCACTAAGGACCTCGCTAACACCGCGGAACCTGCGCGCTTCCGGTCTTGACTTTCCTCAATTACTCCTGGGCTTCTCGTGCATCGTCCTCTTCCACCCTTCATTAAGAATCGACCAGATGCTATCTTCTCTGCTCCAGGCGGAACCACAATTCGCTCCGACGCTAGAATGCGACACACAGTCGCAGGCCGTTGGTGAAAACGTAGCGGAACGCTGGCATCTGCTAGGTGAAGTACACCATCTTGAAAATCGATGCGGCAGTTGTGCTTAAGCAGAAAGTCGGCTCCCATTAACAGCTCGTAGGAAACCGACGAGGATACTAGAGCTGTTATACTCAATTCGCTCTCGCCTATCATTAACGGAAGTTGGCAGATCGCACTGATGTTGATTGGGCTGCCGTTGGCAGCATGGATTGTTGATTTATGAGGCTGAATACTCGGTGGCGATTTTGTCCAAGTCTTTCTCACTCTCTGAAGCAAAGCTTCATTTATGATCGTCACAGCAGCGCCCGAGTCGACACATGCAGAGACCACCTGACCACCGATTTGACAGGACACGTACACACTGGTGGGATGCATCATCAGACTTGGTGTGTCGACCGGCTGCTGACTGGACGGGGGAGGCTTGGCTGACTGGATTAGAGGCCCTGGCTCCCCTTCCCAGGACCTCTGTTGAAGTTTCCCGACCGACAATTCTTGGCCAGATGACCCGGCTGGTTGCACGCGTAGCAACGCCTCGGACCGCCGGTCCTCGCCGCTGGGTTTGACTGCGGTTGCTGCATCATTCCGGAGCGACTCGGGCACTCGCGCGCTAGGTGGCCGATGTTTCCACACTGAAAGCAAGCACCGGCCTGCCTCTGCTGCTGCCCTGCCAGATGACTAGGGGTCGCGCCATACACGCAGGCCCCTCTGCCACCTTGCAACCCAGGCCCCGGGCCGCGCGAACGCGCAGACCCAGAAGACAAGGGTGCAGCAGACTGTTGAGGAGGCGGTGCCTGATTCAGCCGCTTCAACTGCCCTTCCAGGTCTCGAATCCGTTGTTGAAGTTCTTCTAATCCGTCTGAACTGGTGCCTCCGGTATTCACCGCACCAACGGTCGAAGCAATTTTCCGGTAAGCCTGTTCTGAACCTGTCGGCTTGGCGGCTCGACCGGCGGCCTCCTTTCGTCGCACGCAACGAACCGCATCCGTAAGGGTGGCGGGTTGCTGCAGCATAACGTACTCTTTGACATGTTCCGGTGCTCGAATGCCCTTCTTGAAGCGGTCTCTGGCAAAGCTGTTGATGATTCCGACTGGCATGTCTTCATCTGGGTACGCGTTCCTTGCTAACTCTAACAGCACATCCGCATAAGTCTCATACGTCTCGCCCTCTTTTTGGACTCGCGACTCCAGCTCCAGCTTGAAATCCTCGGCCGTGCGGTGCTGCTGGAACCTTTCTAGGAGTGCATCGGTGAAATCATCATACGTGGCACCCTCCTCCAGCTGAATATTCTCCACTGCCGCGAAAGCCGTATTTAGATCCAAGAAGCTGAGGAGATGAGGCCGGCGATCGTCTTCCACTATCTGCGATGCTTCACAATAGGCATTGAACCTCTGCAACCATAGCCTGAAATTATCTCCAATGAGTACTTCGGGGGCTTCGCTGGCCGCTGTACATTCTGTGCCACGTTGATGTCCTGCTGCAACGCCCGACGAACTGACGCCGACATTAACTCCACCAGTCTATTCACACCTTCGTCTCCCATCACGACAGCGCAATCGTATGCTCGACACCGACAGAAAAACAACGACGTAAAAACGACACTAACAAATCGGAAGCAATCCCTCCTCCAAACAGATCCCTAGCAGCACTAATCTAAACTATTCTAACACGAGCTCATAAACACCCTCAAGCACAATACGATCCTGGTCACGGCACCAATGTTGTGTCCCGAGACGGACCAGCCAGCTACGTCTGGCGCTCTGTACGAGCAGGAAAACGCAGCCCCAGTCCTGCTGCTTGCCAACCCACTGTCGCACAAACGCGCAGGCAGTAGGCCAGCAACCAGGGTCGCAGCGAACGCACAGGCCCCGGTGACAAAGTCCTAGAGGCACTTGACCCCGAAATAACAGGAACAGAACGATACTTACTGTGGCGCGGATACTTGGCGCGCTGGGCGTCTTTGTTGAAGACGATTGTTGGCACGCTTGTTTTTGGTTTATTGTCATATACTATTTGCGGCGAAGGAGTCAGAGGAGAAGCGGTCGCATGGGGGGGAGAGGACAGGAGCGCACGCCAATAAATATCTGCCAGCACAACATGGGGTGGGGCAAAAGCTGCAGGGTAAGAGAAAAGGCGGGGTGCGTAGAGAGAGCGAGCGGGGATTGGCTGCAGCCACACAAAACGCGACTGGGGGGTAGAAAACCAGAATTACAGAAAACAGCGACAGCCATGAGAGAGCACGGAGGGGGAGGGATAATAATAATCAGGGGTGAGAAAGTTGCAGACATAGGCTGGACAAATAAACAACTACAATAATATTCCTTTTTACGTTCTATCTGACAAAAACTGCAACCAATTTGGCCACGGCTCAGCCTGACGCAGCCGCAGCAATTTTCCATAGACAGCCACCGCTAGCGGCAACCAATCTGGCAAAAACTGCGAGCTATTCCGCCAGCTTGAAGATAGCAGCTCAATAGCATAACAATAACGATAAAGAATGTTAACAATACATGCACGAAGTCAGAACATTATGTCCTCAGCATTCAAGCACCGATTGAAGTACGTCTGGGAATGGTTGATCCAGCGCAGGCACTTGAGAGGCGTGATGCAGTTCAGTGCTTGCTGCACTTCTCTCTTCAGAATGCGCATCCTGTGCTGATGCAGTGTCGCACCTGCTGCAGCAGCCAGTCCAGTATCTGCCACCTCGCGCTGAATGGCAGGTGATTGCAATTGCGTTTTCAGCTTGGCCTTCAGCGCTGAGCCTGCGTACTCCGCCGGGTTGATGAACGGCGAGTATGGAGGCAGGAATCGGTGAGCATGACCTTCAGACATCCCAGGGACACCTAGGTGAGCGCGAGCCCCATCGGACAGTAGCACAAACTCCTCTTCCATCAGAACATCGATCTCAGAGAGGAATTCCATGAAGTGCTCGTTCGAATTGAACAATGGTGTCCACCATAGCCTCCGTCAGCGCCATCCTCTTCACTCCTCCTTTTGGCAGAGTGCCAACTCTACCAGTTCGTTCATACGTGGTCACGATGTTCCTCACTGTCGGTTTCTTCATCCCCATCATTCTGCCAAGCTCTCCCCAGTCGTCACCACTCCTGTACGCTCTCACGATTCGCTCTCGATCCAGCTGACTTATCTTTTGGTACGGCCCACGATTCGCCATCAGAGCAGCTGCTATCTTCAAGCCGGCAAAACAGCTCGCAGTTTTCACCAAATTGGCTGCCGCCAGCGGTGGCTGTCTATGGAAAATTCTATGTCTATGGTCAGGCTGAGCCGTGGCCAAATTGGTTGCAGCTTTCATCAAATAGAACGTAAAAAGGTATAGTTCATCAATTGATTGGGTCTAGTGCAGTGGCACCAAAAAAATAAATAAAATACTCTAAGAAAATAGCTCACAACAAGTTGCAAGCATGGAAGGGGTGGGGAAGGTTGGCAGAGGGAGAGAGAGAGATAGAGAGACTACAGTAAGGGCAAATACATTGAGTTACGAATTCACAACAATTTATAAATTTATCAACTTGATCCAATTCATTATTAAAAATTGACAACAGTATTCAATCCTAAAGGGCAAAAAAATTAACATGCATTAGCATAAATATGGAATCAAATATACGACTACGAACTACATATTATAAAAGTATAAATTGCCTAAAAGTCTAACTAAAAAATCACAGATAAGAGCTCTGGAAATGGCATATACAAGCTATAGGCATTTCAAGACCTCGTAGCAAGCGTCCCCTCCAAAAAGACAGCACAGCACAGCACACGTGCGAAGCACATTGAGCCTTCTGGCATCAAAGCTGAACAAAACCATCAACAAAATAAATTAATGAGCAGCTGAATTTGCTCTAAAAAGGCCAGTTTATCTGGTGCTTCAAAAGCTGTGTGCAGCGCATCAGGAAGTGCATCGAAGTGGATGGGGATTACATTGAGAGACTGGATTGAGATGCTGGTGTCTGAGGCACTGCCCACTTTGAATATCTGCTTGGGTTTCATCATCATCTACCTACATGTGTAATACGTAATAAATCATTTTAAAAACTACGCAAAAATCAATATTGTTTTTAACCATTTCAATTGATAACATCTAAAGACAGAAAATACCGCCACAAAGTCAAAAAATTAATCAGGCAGTTTATTGAGTTCACATTAAACTTCACCTTACTGTCCGTTATAGGTTATACCAGATCACAGCACAAAATAGCATTGGTGCTTCTCAAACTGTGCTCTCGAGGCTAACAATTTCATACCTGTCACCACTGTGGCACTCCTCAGTGATTCCAACACTGTATATGCCACAGAGTGCTGCAATGGCGGCTCCAGTGCCAGCAGCCGCTGTTCCTGACAGTCCAGCTGCTCCAATGCTCTGGCGAACAGTCACAACAAATGGGGTGATGCCTCCTCCGAAAGCAATTCCACCTGGTTGAAATCCAAGCAGACCAGCAGCCCAAGGTGCAGCAAAAAAGGATCCAACAGCAGCTGCTCCTCCAGCAGCAAGGCATGCTCCTGCTTTCCAACCATTGTAACCTGAGTGAGCAACAACAATGCAGAAGGCCAAATGTAAAGCCATGCGAAGATAGCCTTGTTGCAGGCAAGTGCAAAGATTTATTGAAAAGGTGGACTTACATATTTTTACTTTTTTGTTGTCAGCTAAACATGGTGCAAGTTGGATAGAAACCAGTAAAGCCAAAACTAGAAGCACTTTAGCTGACTGCATTTTTGTTAACTCTAAAAGTTTTTGAAAAATATAATATATAGTTATATATTAATATTTAACAAATGAAAATCAGCCAAGCACAAATACTGCATGATTTAATATAACCTTATAATAATGTTCAGATGCATACTTGATATATTCTAGTTAAAAACTTATTTGAGAATGTTTTCTAAATTATTTTTTATTTAGGCATCGAAAACTAAGAACACCGAAAAGTGGGATATCAAAATACCTAGAGTAGAACTGAAAAATATGGCCATAGATACCAAAAAAGTTTGAATTGTATTCTTTCAGAAATGTTTATTTATTCAGGAGCACAGACAATTATTTGAATGCATATTTTAATTCATCATACTTTCAATTACAGTTCAACAGTAAAGTAAATAGTGATTCATATGAGTGAATTTTTAATGTTATTTTTCACACTTTAACTATCCTTTTTTCCTTCTGTATAAAAAACGATCATTTAGCTAGTTCTTTTTTCTTTCGACTATCCAACTATTTAGCTATTCATCCATTTTGTAATTCAAGTGTATACGCAGAATAGGCCAATGTTTGAACTTCTGTTCATTGCAATTATTGGATAAAAAGCTCGTAAATTCATATTCTTTTTTGAATTAAAAACCAGCGCAATATGAAACTTACACTGAATGCGGTGATTAATGATGAAATGAATTTTTAGTGAAGGTAAAAACCTACTAAATAAAATCGAACGAACGAACCTCTGAATATACACTGTACGTCCTGCACGTTCGTGGACCTCTCACGTGGTTTAAAATATCGAGCTTCTGAATTGAAAGCGAAAATTCTTGAAAGTGAAAACCGAAAATTCTTTATTGCAATTATTATTAACAGCAATGACGTTACTAGTGAATCAGCTCTTGCTTTTGAATATTTTTGCAAAAATCATTTATTTAGGACTAAACTGCCATTATTTTTTGTTATACCGAAAGGCAGTGTTCTTTGCTATAAATCCGAGCATTTTAAACCCTTGATGGGTCGTTCTCAAATTCTGGGAGGAGCGAAAATTTTAACAATTTTCGGAACATTTACTATTGTTACTGCCGTATTGAAAATAATAGGACACTTTCATCTGTGAATAAAGATAATTTTTGGGTTGAAATTTATGTTGCAAAAGTGTTTTAAGTTGTCTTGCGGTATTAGGCGATATTAGGTGATGAAAAAATTCAAATTCAATCACTTCACCGATGTCCTAATTTTTGACACTATGATGTCTGTAGCTAAAAAAAGTTGTTGTTGTGTTGAAAACTTGCTATATTACATTTAAAATGAAAGCTTATATAAATTTAATTTAAGATTTTTTTAAAGCTTAATAAACTGTACTATAAATGATTTTATAGACGCTTAACTGTACGCCTAGCATTTCCGGTGGGATAGCCTCTTTGCGTCTCACAAATTGTATTTTTCAGCTGACGTCTAGAATGTGCGCTTAAAATGATACTTTTTGATGCAGATAATTAGAAAAACATGTCTTATTATCTTTTTGTAAAAAATTGTTATGAAATAGAGCACTATTGTTGATAAAAATAATTAAAAGCAACCATGCATCGCAATAAACTCCTACTTTGAAGCACAAAATAAATATCCTGTAACCACACTAGCATTCTCCATGGAGCACCTTTTGAGCTGAAATTTTACACAGATATCCAGTAAAGTAAACTGAGCAAATGATTTTTTTTGTTTTTGAAAATACTTCAATTTGGCTATGTATCAGTTAGTTCATTGGACATATTTATTATATTTTTATTAGAATCCTTGTAACCAAGCTACAGAGAAACATGTGCAAAACTGGACCTTGAAATTTGACCTGAATGATCAGCAAATGTGTATCTCGAAATGATTTTTTTTGTTTTCATCAAGTCATTCTATGCTAATTTTTTCTGAAGGGAAAGATACCATGTATTTAGAGTCAATAGGGGAAGCATTTAGACTTATTCAATAGTCATTAAAATTGCAACTATATTATTATAATATAGTAATAATATTATACATGTATTATATAGTAATATTAACTTCTAAGATGCCCTTATAAATTTAAGTAAAGACAACAGGCCTTAATTAATTAATCAGCATTTTGAAGAAACTGACCTTATACAGATGGGCCCCAAGCTAAGAAATGAATGTAGAGCTTATTTCGTGTAAGGTATAAAAATCAATTTATTATAATATTAAATACTCCTAATAAATTGGTTAAATTAGTTATTTACCTTGAATTAATTTAATTTTGTTTTTTTGGTCTTTAAATCCTTTATTTTATTTTTATTGTTTTTTTCTATTTTTTTTTCTGTTTTTAATAATTAAATATATAAATTTGTTTCACTTCTTACTGCATTTAAATAGAGTACCTTTCTACTATACTATAGAAGTATAGTAAAAGTATATGATAAAAAAGTATAGTAAAAAATTTTCTTTGGTTTAATCCCAGCTTGCCTCAGTTTTTTAGTCTTAATACGAGCTAGATAGTAAGTGTTGATTAATTTGCTCCACCACCTTTTGCCACGGAAACAGCACATGTCGGACATGCAACACTCTTCCTGATCCCTGGATTCAAGATGACTGCTTCTGCTTCTTCAATGCTTGAAAACTGAGCTCATGGAGCTTTAGGTTATGCTGTCAGAGTGCTGCTGCCGGTGCTGTGTGTGTGTATGTGTGTGTCTTCTGCGGGTAGGTTCCCTGTCCCTCAGTTTAGCCACTGTTGTGGGCTAACTGGAGGAATTGCCGTTGTCGGTGCTGCAGGTGGCACTGCATGGTAGTATTGACGCTGTCAGTGACGCTGGCAAAGGCTAGGTGCCGTCATTGTCAGGAGGACATGCGTGTGCTGCTTAGAACAATTTCTCACATTCGACTGGACTCGTATCTGGTGCAGTCTGGTGTATTCACTGAGATTGTGTGGATCTGCCTCCTCGCATCACCTCAACCAGGCTCAATTTCTTTTGTAGAATTTTCGTGCGCTGCTTAACTGCATCTTGTGCCTGCTGAGTGATGCCAAGAATTGTGCCACACAATAATTTGGCCCATAAACTACTCGTATATTATACATATGTATGCACAGCACACACACGCAGTTCATTCACATTAAACGTACTAGTTAATGGAATTCTCATCTCATGAGCTCTAGTCTATGGACAAACCTGAAATTACTAGAATATCTAGACAGATCTAAACTTCTTTGAGCAGCGCGCTGCGCTGCGAGCAAATACATGTAGATTCCTTAGCGCAACTAATTAATAGTGTAGTACAGTCTACAGCCTGAAGTAGCCTGTGTAAGATGCGGAGGGATGATTTTTGCATAGGAAGCCACTACGGTAAGGTTGATGGAACTATGGGGAGGTGAGAGATTCAAAGCGAGGGACGGAAGCCATGCATAGTTCGATCATAAGTTTGATTATTGCATGAGTCTGGGGATGCATTAACGAGAGGCAGACGAGAGCATAGAAATAAAGCGGGCTAAATATATTAACACACAAAATTACATGTACTAGCTAGTAATTTCAGAATGGTCAGCGACTCCTCCGATTTGTATCCGCGACCGCGTGCCCACAAATCCCCCGGCAGACCCTGTCGCAGTTGGTGGTTGTGCACAGAATACAATGTTAATTTTCGAGCTTCTCTGCAAAAAAATGTGTGATGCACTCAAGATGCGTGCTATAGTCTACTTCTTTGATTGATGGCTGGGTTTTGCCTTTTCGCTTGTGATCATCAAAAGCTTGGGCGTCATTGCTACTGGTGTTTCAGTGTGCGCATTATGTCTGGTTATCATATTATGTGCATGTGCAGTGTCTTTTACCTACATTTTTGTTTGTCTCTGTTTCCTGCATGCTCTTTCGCATTTTTACACCTCGCACATCCTCATTTTTCTCAATTAACAAGTGAAATCTTTTCTTAAAGACTAATTGCTATTTTAGTTAAGCTAGTAGGTTTTTGGTAATTAAATAATTCAATTTTGTCTATTTTCCAAAAAGTTTCAAAAAATGAATGAATTAAAATAAATTTGAATTATTTTAAGTTAATTGGAGTAAAATGTCTAATAAGTAACTATGATTTTTTATTTTAAGTACATGTAGCTTTGGTATAAGTATTAATGTAATGAGTACTTAAAGTAAAATCAAGCAAGTTATAGTTTTCAGAAATTATGCTACAAATAATCAAATATATACTAGTATCTGAATTCCTTTATTAAGGAACATGCAGTCGATATTAAATCCACAATGTGCTTTTTGGTGTTCAAGGATGGTTCCCTGACTTTTTCTATTATTAGTTAGATTTTATTATATTTAATGTAAAAATGAACAATTCTATTCAAGGTAAAAATGAAAATTCTTTATTTGTCGAATCATCTTGCCTTTGAAAAGATACATAGTGAAAACTTGATTTTTAATTCAACCTTTCAAGACTTATTTAGACTTCTCAATTCAGTGATTAGTTAAACTGATCGAAGTTCTTTCGAGTGCATGCTATAATAATTTCGCACTTTTTCGCACACGATAATTTTAAATGTCTGGGATTTAGAGCAGAGTAACAAAATGCTGTGCTCAAAAACATTTCCTTTGTCAATTTCTTGTTCTTTTATTTTTGCAAAAGAAATTTAACTGCATATTTAAAATAAAAATGGAAGAAAATTTTATTTTCTCTTTAATATTTTTGTCGTTTATTTTCCGCAACAAAGAATAACAAATAGCCTTGATTTCTTCTCAATTTCAAGTTTTCTTGTGGTTTTAGTAGCAGCTTCTTACAGAAATTGTCAAAAGAATTTTTTTTGTACGATTATTGGTCGATGTATAAACTTTTTTTGCAATAACAAAAAGTTGTGACCTAGCTTTGAGAACGACCCTGATGTAGTATCCGAATAATAGTATATAGGATTAGAGCATTAATGTTGTAATATTATAAATAGAGCTCTTTTCTAACTGAATTCCGATAAGAAATTTTCACAACACATCGAATCGAAACATTTAATTTGTAGCTTTATCCACTATGACAGCGCAGCACATACATGCAGCAAGTATTGATGCTTAGTTGGAAATTTTCAATTACTAAATTGTGTGATGACAACAAAAGCAACACGATGCTTTGGTGCTTAGTTCCCAGAGACCACTACAGAATACCGCTGGTTACTTTCCAAACCATGCACAAATCCAAGTAAGTTTTTGCAAAAGAGCTAATTGCTGTGTGAAAGAATGCCTGCACCATCCTGGGTAGTATTTCTCTGTACTAAAAACTGTACTAAAGAAACAGAAAGCTGTGAACATGCAGACAAGGACAATTTAAGTAGAAGGACGCAACACTCGAAATGATCTATGGTAAAAGTTTTGAAGGCAACTTTTCACCGAAAAATGAACTACAGAGATAGGAGGTTTTTTTCGGCACAAAAATTGTTATTGCTTTCGATAGGAGAAAGACCCAATGTTCATCTTTTGATACGTTGTGCCTTTCTTATAGCTCTATTGATATTCAAAAAGCATGCATTTTGTTCAGAAAATTATTATTATATGTTACATTTTGATTCTACGTACATTTGCATGTCTCCTGTGCCTAAAAAACCATTAAAACTCATTGGTTCAGCTCATTGGTTTTATGATTCCATTTTGTCATTCTTAGCTGACTGTGTAACAAATATTTGTAACAGAGATGATAAAATAGATTCATAAAACCAAAGATTGGAGCTGTGCCATGCATTTTTATGATTTTTAGGTACAGAAAATCCTGGTTGCAGTCCCGCATCCAGAAGGTCAGCCAGCGTACGCCATCACGCAAGGGACCCAAGCATGCGGCACTGCAGAGATCCGGCGCAGAGATACGGTGCGTCAACTGCGGGAGGGCCGGGCACGCCGCCCGAGCCTTGGAGTGTCCAGCGAAGGACAAGACCTGCTTGCACTGCCACAGGATCGGATACCTTAAAGCTTGCTGCCGACAGCAACGCCAGGTTCGCACCGTAAAGGACGAAGACGACGAGCCATTCGAAGTGTCTGCAGTAGAATATGAATATGAAGAGTCGCTCCTTAACTTCGCGACGTGCAGCATTGCTGACATTGACGTCAGGCTCCTATTGGACACGGGCTCAAGAGTCAACATCATCAACGAGAAGACCGTGAAATGCCTGCCGAAGCAACCCGTCATCACGCCGACTCCGAAGCAGCTAGCTGTTCTCATACACAGGCTCTGCAATTGACGTGCTCGGGACCGCAGAGCTGTGCGTTGTGCACCGCGGCAAGTCCGCCGTCTGCCGCTTCTTCATCGCTCGACGAGGTGCCAACATCCTCGGTCTGGACGGCATGGACAAGCTGGGATTCTCAATCCGAGTCAACGCAATCAGCAGCATCGATGATATCGCTGGAGAGTTCCCGGTAATCTTCGACGGCATCGGTATGGCCAAGAAGGTTTGCCATCGACCACAGCTGCGCCAGGATGCAACACCGACAGTTGAGTCGCTGCGCCGGGTGCCGCTGGCACTTCAGGACCGCGTGAAGGACGAGCTAAGCAAGATGGAGGCTGCAGGTGTCATCGAGAAGATTGATGCCTCTCCCTGGGTGTCCAATCTAGTCGTATCCAAGAAGAAGAATGGCGACCTGCGACTGTGCGTTGACCTGCGCAACTGCAACCAAGCAATCAACCCGGATAAGTTTCCCATGCCGACCCAGGAGGAGCTGGCCGCAGAGTTTGCAGGCGCGCAGATCTTCAGCAAGCTGGACCTGAAGCAAAGCTACCTACAGATCCCACTGCACCCCGGCAGTAGGCAGCTGACCGCGTTCATCACTCACTGCGGGCTCTACCAGTTCACGAGGGTTCCATTTCTGGACCATTCTGGACCATTCTGGACCATTCTGGCCGACATCAAGGGTATCCGGCACTCAGAGGACGACATCGTCATTCACGGCGTCAACTCGGACGAGCACGACAAGCGGCTTTAGGCAGTACTCGAACGTCTCAGCGAAAACGGGGTGACGCTGAACAAGGAGAAATGCCAGATCGGCGTCCCGGAGATCGTGTTCTTGGGCTGCAGGATCTCAGCCGATGGAGTTCGACCGTCTAAGTCTAACATCGAAGACGTGCTCCGCATCCCGGCACCGACTACAGCACGGGGAGTCTCGTCATTCCTGGCAACCGTCAACTACTTCGCCAAGTTCATATCCGACTTCGCTAAGACAGCGAGACCACTGCGATAGCTGCTCAAGAAGGACACCGTCTTCCACTGGACGAGCGAGTGCGACGCTGCTTTCGCTGAGCTTAAGCAACAGCTGACGAGTCCGCCAGTGCTAATCCACTTCGACTGCAACGCTGACACCATCGTCGAGTGCGACGTGTCTGACTTCGCGCTTGGCGCGGTGCTGCTTCAACGCGTAGGCGAGTCAGAGAAGCCGGTGGCCTACGCCACGCGAGCACTGACGCCAACGGAGTCCAGATACTCAGCTAGCGAGAAAGAGGCTCTGGCGTGCATCTGGGCTCTCGAGCGCTGGCACATCTATACCTACGGCAGACGGCTGACTTTGCGCACTGACCATTTGGCTCTCAAGACACTGCTGTGTACCCACCCAAGGCGCCGGGCACAAGCTGCTGCGCATCCACCGATGGAACGACCAGCTCCTGCAGTACAACTTCAGCGTCGAGTATAAGCCTGGAAAGGACAACGTTGTGCCAGCCTTCTTGTCCCGTTTCGAACGACCACCTGAGTCGACAGACAGCGGCGATGACGACGACGAGATGGCCGATATCCACCAGGTGCTAGACAGAATTCTATCAGCCGAGCTGCTGAACAAGCACTCGCAGGCCGATCCGCTCATTCGCAGTGTCTCCGCAAAGCTTCAAGCCAACTGGAAGGGGCCGCCAGCAGATGAGGAGAAAATCTTCTTCAAGCTCCGAGACGAGATGTCAACGGTCGGAAGCTTCCTGGTTCGCGGAAACCGCGCGGTTGTGCCCGAGAGTCTGCGCGCCACTGCACTAGCGCTGATCCACCAGGGACATTGCGGCATCATCATGATGAAGCACCGAGCTCGCGATGCGGTCTGGTGGCCGGGAATCGACGCCCAACTGGAGCATCTGGCCAAGTCCTGCGTCAGCTGCTGCCTGGCGGAGAAGTGGAAGTGACCCGCTGCTCCATCGCAGACGACCGAGTAACCCAAAGAGCCATGCACACGATTTAGCTGGACTTTTTCGGCGAGATCCACGAAGCGCCGGCCAGCAGCCGATTTGCAATCGTTGCCATTGACCTGTACTTCAAGTGGCCAGAGATTCGGACTACGGCTTCAGTGACGGCCGAGGTCATCGCCGACTTTCTCAAGGACCTGTTCGCTCGATGGGGACTGCCAGGCAAGATCGTGACCGACAACGGGCGGCAGTTAACCAGCCACGCCTTCGATGAGTTTCTAGTCAGCCACGGTGTGCAGCGCGCGAGGACCTTGCTGTACCATCCACGGTCAAACTCGAACGTCGAGCGCCTCAACCGCACCCTGAAGGAGTCGCTGAAGCCTGAAGGCGCACCTTAAGGACGGCATCAGCTTCAAGGAGGCAATCTGCGAGTTCCTGCAATGCTACCGGTCGACAGCGAATGCAACCACGGGCCTGACGCCGGCTGAGCTGATGGTCGGTCGGCCGTTTCGAGGACCTCTGAGCCAGTGGAGCCGAGGCATCCGCCCCCTGAGTCAAACGGTGCCATCGGGGACCGAGCGTCGAGTCCAGGCCAACAAGGAGAAGGCCAGGCTGGCCACCGACCGGCGCCGAGCAGCCCGACCTTCGCGACTGTGGGTTGGCGACTCCGTGCGCGTCCGCAGGCCATAGACGGCTCACAAGCTAGCGACAAGGCTCGGCGAGACTCGAAGGATCACCCGGCGGCTGGGCCGAGTCCTGGCTGCTAAACGACGGCACGCGATGGCACTCTGACAACCTGGTTCGTGTTCCGAGTACAGCGTCAGTGGACAGCGACACGACCGATGCCGGACTCGGTGCTCTGATAGCGCCAACACCAGCGCCAGCGCTAGCGCCGCCGGCAAGGGCGCCTGCCAACGAGACGCCGCCGACTCCGCCGAGACGAAGCGGCCGAACAAGAAGAGCTCCCATCCGGTTCAGCCGGAGTTGATCCGCGAACTGAATGATTTTTTACTGTGCGCACTCTATGGACTGTTGTGTTCCCCATGTGTTGCTTCTCGTTGCTTTTCGAGGGGGGGGGATTTAAAAAAGAAAAATCAAAGCATTGACGAAGGTAGTTCGTCGGGGGTGATGTTGTGCATGCGACTTGTACGCCGTTTAGTGTTCTTGCTTTCTGATTGGCTGGGGGGTTTGTCTGTCTGCCCAAAACGGCCTAGGGGTTGATGTTTGCTGAGTCATGCTGGTTAGTAGTTTAACTATAATATAAGTGCGCCCAGGCCTTTCAAGCCTTTGTGACTTTTTCTACCCTGCAATCGCTTCTCGCATCTTATTCATTTGGCCACGCTGCCTCAAAGTACAATAGGTCTGCCTCCTATCAAAAGCAATAACAATTTTTGTGTTGAAAAATTAAAACTTCCCATCTCCGTAGTGTATAGTTCGGCGAAAAGTTGTCTTCAAAACATTTACCATAGATTTCGAGCGTAGCGTCCTATATATATGTTACTTGAGTATTCCTTGCATGCAGATATTTATAGATACATGTACATGCATGACAACATTAAGTGATGCAGCAGGGGTCCGAGCCACATTAAATTTTATTTCTGTTTTTGGTCCCAATCCGGAAATCCAAAAGTCCCTCCTCCTATGACTAATCGGATGACTCAGGCCTACTAACACTCCACTCCTCCTCCTATGACTAATCGAATGACTCAGGCCTACTAACACCCCACTCCTCCTCCTATGACTAATCGAATGACTCAGGCCTACTAACACTCCACTCCTCCTCCTATGACTAATCGGATGACTCAGGCCTACTAACACCCCACTCCTCCTCCTATGACTAATCGGATGACTCAGGCCTACTAACACCCCACTCCTCCTCCTATGACTAATCGGATGACTCAGGCCTACTAACACCCCACTCCTCCTCCTATGACTAATCGGATGACTCAGGCCTACTAACACCCCACTCCTCCTCCTATGACTAATCGGATGACTCAGGCCTACTAACACCCCACTCCTCCTCCTATGACTAATCGGATGACTCAGGCCTACTAACACTCCACTCCTCCTCCTATGACTAATCGGATGACTCAGGCCTACTAACACCCCACTCCTCCTCCTATGACTAATCGGATGACTCAGGCCTACTAACACCCCACTCCTCCTCCTATGACTAATCGGATGACTCAGGCCTACTAACACCCCACTCCTCCTCCTATGACTAATCGGATGACTCAGGCCTACTAACACCCCACTCCTCCTCCTATGACTAATCGGATGACTCAGGCCTACTAACACCCCACTCCTCCTCCTATGACTAATCGGATGACTCAGGCCTACTAACACCCCACTCCTCCTCAGTGCTATTTTTTGTCATTCAAGACGGTACGGCGAAATTTTTTATTTCTAAAACTTTCTGCAACTAATTTATTCTGTCATGCGATTCTTGCGCAACCCTGAAAATATGTACTTATATAACAACTACTTGTCCAATACAATTGTCACAGCGATTGAAAAAGAGTGCATTAGAGACTGGTTGCTCTTGGATCAGTCAGTCAAGCAGTGACTTCAACCTTAGCAGAGAGGACGGCATGACTGCAATAATCATAACAGCTGCGAGCCGAGGTTGTGAAGCCATTGTGAGAGAGCTGCTGACGCGGTGAGAGGGCGCACTGCATCAGCGCTTGCAACAGAAACTGCGCTCATCGTCTCGGCTAGGCCGGGCTACAGCAAGGATGAGGAGCGATGCTGGAGCAGACAGACTACATGCCCATGAGTATACAGGGCTTTCCGCCGCTCTCATTTCCTCGGCTGTGAGGGGCACTTTAAAATCATGTAGAATTTGTGTGCAGCAGGTGATTTAAGAAAATATGGATAGATGAAAAGCAGCAGCACAATTAAACACTGCCGCTCTGCAGACACAACAGAATTGCAAGTTGATGGCAGTTTTTACCGAGTGCCGCAGATGGACGGGGCAGCAGCTTGCGCTGACTGAACGGAAGTTTGGCCTCGAGCTCAGACGTTGACATGAGCCTGCTAAGAAACAATGCTGTCCATATTATGGGTTCATGCCAGGCAGAGAGGCAGCTGAGCAGCAGGCACAGGCGATGGAGCTCGCCAGCCGGCCCCAATCTGCAATCGATGCTGTTGGACGGGTCGCGCTGAATGCGGCATTTCCGGAGGCAAATCCCGCTAGAAATGTTGCAAGATCGGCCACTGGGATGCGTTTGTATGACGTACCTATTCAAAAAGGGCTCGAATAATAATGGCCAAGATCTCAGAAGCCACATGGAAGATTCTCATGAGATTTTCCACGAACTCACGATTGGAGACAAGTATCCAAATATATTCCCCATTTATACCAGTGCTAAGGCCCCATAAATGCTTAAGTGACCAGCCTAAACGTGACACAAAGCATTTTTTCCATAGGCACTTGTTTAAAGGGGGAATACGAGCTATCTGATGTATCCATCAAGAATTCTATTTATTTGCACGCAGATAAATGAAATAAACAATTAAACCATAGTATACTGTAAATGCAACTGGGGGATACGTGGTCCGATTTCGACCCATCCGACTGAAACGGAGAGTGACGAATATCTTCACCATCTTGACCGTGAATGCAATAGCCAGAGCAATTGCAGCAGCAGCTACAGCCATTCCGCTGACGGGCGACCTCAATCTGCCGCATTTCTGACCTCCAACAAAATAAATTTGCTGGACGTAAAAAATTGAAGGTTTTTCACACAACTTTTCAATGAAATGACCAAAATAAACGCCACCAAATTCATTGGAAAGAAGAGATGTGCCGCTTTAAAATGACACCAAATTTGTTCTTTAGATGCTACTGTTTTCGCTCTGGGATTAAAAGCGTCAGAACTTTCCGGACACCCCTCGTAAGTTGCAAAATGGGCTAGTTTTTTTATTATTAGTAACTTATTTAGTATTTATTTACTTTGATAGCATACATGAAGATACAATCAAACAATCTAGCTCGTTTATCTCGTTTATCGTGGATAAAGCGTGGATACCGTAATGCTCGTAATTACTATGAGGGCTGTGAGCACCCCCCGGCTCAACGCTTTCGGCTGCATGTAACCAACTAGCTAACTTTTGAAATGGGTATCAGCGCACAGGCACAGAATAAATTGCAAGAAACAACAATGTGAAAAATATAAAAACGAATAAATATTACTATATTTAAATTTGTTATTAAGTTGATTAATTTTCTTATTAGGAATGGACACACTATTTAATCTATAAAAAGACAAAAAAAACAAAATAAGCTCGAATAAGGACCAATGTACGACTACAAATTATTACACACAAATTTTTATAAATCGCAGGTAAGAGTGAGGGAAATGGCAAATACGAGAGTTGTTTCAAAAGTTCGCAGAAAGCGTCCCCTCCCAAAAGACAGCACAGCACACGTGTGCAGCACATTGAGGCTTCTGGCATCAAGTCGGTGGGTGCTCTTCCATATTCACCTGGTACTGTGCAATTTCCGGCAAAATCAATAAATGAGCAGCTGAATTTGTTAAGAAAGCTAATTTTACCAGGTGCTTCAATAGCTGCGTGCAGCGCATCAGGAAGTGCATCATCGTATTCGATGGGGATTACATTGAGAGACTGGATTGAAGTGCTGATGTCTGAGGCACTGCTCACTTATTAATATCTGCTTACTTTCTACCACTTTCTAAAAACGTTAAAAAACCCTCGGAATGCATTTGTAATTAATCATCTTGGCTCGCAAAAATCAATATATTTGGAATGTATTAATATCTAAAGACAGAAAACACTATCACGAAGCCAAATACGAATCAGCAGTTTATTAAGTTCATTTAAAGTTCAAAGGGGGGCTGCAACAGGAAAGTGTGGGAACTGTACGTGTGTGATCGGAGTAAGAGGAGAATACAAAGCAGTGGTCTCCCTATCTAGCTAGTTTGTGAGTCATGGCGCTGAAGCAGCTGCACGAGCCAAAAGCAATTTTTCCAGCATGTGCTGTGGAGCTATGGAAAATCAATAATTGAATGGCAGCTGGGTTATGATTTTTTCTAGCAGACATACGAGAGTGTTATAGCAAAAATAACGAGAATTTTGTTTTAAATTTTGACTGAATATACGTTTGAAGTCGACATTTAGGAACAAAAAATGTTACACATAGGCCTAGACAACAAAATTAATTCTGAGCTTTATCAATGCAACTGTGTTATCTTAATATGAAAGGTCCAGGACTCCACCTTCAGATTAAAAACCACGATTTTTGTCTAAACTTCTACGAGTAAAAAGTTAAAAACTTGAAGAATTCTAAAAATGTCTACTGCTTACTCCGCTAGGAACACTTAACCTCTTCTGATAAGAGCTCCTCTTTCTGCTTTCTACGAGCAATGGGCGAAATTTCCTGGAAATATTTTTTCAGTTTGAGCTGACAGACAGTTAGCTAAAATTTCTGTCGATTGAGACTATGGAACGTCCAAAAAGTCGTTCTGAGGTTTGGATCTAAGGAGGGCAACAGCATTTTATCGCCGGTCTGGTTCGACTAGGAAAGAAGCCGTGAGACATTGCTCGGGACCTGAATCAGGCATTTAAAGAACAGGCGCTATCGCAAGCGCGGGTTCATGCTCACTGCAAGGCATATTGCGAGGTCATGTCGCCCTCGCACGTCAGCAGACGACAACAGCAAACGTTGTCTGTGACTGTCTCTGCGCCAATCTTTCTGCCACAGTGCGTGAAGTTGAGGAGGTCTGCGGCATTTTCATTGCTCCTGCGAGTCGCATCCTCAAGGTGATAAACTGGTCAAGAGTCTAACGACGACTTAAACGACTTCTAATCAGCATGGATGACACCACTGACAATGTTTAACCAATGACTAAGCAGCAGTCATGCAGTACAGCGGAGGCCTGGGGCCGTCAGCCACACACAAAGCCAATGAAGGCGGCGTGGATATGCAACAACAGGTACACTGTGTGGTTTGACGCCTTCGGGGTTCTGATGGCCGACTATCTACCTGCCAGAAAAGGCCACCATCAATGCCGCCTACGTGCAAGATCGAGTTGTTCGTCCGCGCGAGGTTGTCCTCAAGAAGCGCTGCATCATACGGCCAAGCCTTTTTTTTGTGGGACAACTCTCGCCCTCACGCTGCCTCGGCCACCACAAGAAAAGTGCAAGGGCTCGGCTTTCGGCAGCTTAGTCACCCACCTCATTTACCAGACCTCGCCATCACTGATTTTAATTCGTTTGGAGCGATGAAGAAGCCTGCGAGGTCGCGTCTTTACCATTGTGAAGAAGTCATTGCGGCAGCCAACGAATCTCTCGATGCGCTATAAAATCGATGAAGAAATAGGCGCTGATTTTGACATGACGAACGCGTCTAGCTTGGTTACTTTCGCCAAAGACAAAATCGTAATTTTAATCTCATAAGTTAAAAGTTTATTCAGTGAAAGTGATAAAAAATTCTCGTTATTTTTTAAGCATCCCTACTTAATGCTTCGTACATTGTAAATGTGGGGAATCGGAATAGACTCAATTAATGGTATAGGATTGAGCCTGTGTAAAACGTAACGTACAGTATGAACTTTTGGCGCCACAATATTTTATCCGCCTCTAGATGTCAACAGCAGCAACAGCGGCAGGGGCAGCAATGAAATCGTCAAGCCACAGCTCGCGGGCTCGGCGGCAGCAACGTTGACATCACCAAAGCCATGGCCTGTCTGAACAAGGAATGAACTGGCCTATCCACGCCCAGACCGGGGTTACAACAATTACAACGAAAAGTGCACATAAGCAAAAAGTGCGGATATTAAAATGATAAATTATTAATTTATTAACTAGATCAAATTCATTATTAAAAAATGATAACAGTATTCAATCTTTCAGGGCAAAAAAACATGCACACATTATAAAGTACAAAATCGAATAAATCACAGGTAAGAGCACTGGAAATGGCATATGCAAGCTAGGAGTTTCAAAAGTTTGTAGAAAGCGTTCCTCTCCCAAAAGACAGCACGGCACACGAGCGCAGCACATTGAGGCTTCTGGCATCAAAGCCGGTGAGTTTCTGGTTACTTTCACCAAAATCAATTAATGAGCAGCTAAATTTGCTCAAAGAAGCCAATTTTACCTGGTGCTTCAAAAGCTGTGTGCAGCGCATGAGGAAGTGCATCGAAGTCAATGGGGATTGCATTGAGAGACTGGATTGAGGTGCTGGTGTCTGAGGCAATGCCCACTTTGAATATCTGCTTAATTTTCATCGTCTTCTACAAACGTTTAAAACACCGTCATACTACATGTGTAATAAATCACTTTAAAAACTACGCAAAAATCAATGTTGTTTTTAACCATTGCAATTGATTATATCTAAAGACAGAAAACACTACCACAAAGCCAAAAATTAATCAGGCAGTTTATTAAGTTAAACTTCACCTTACTGTCCGTTATAGGTTATACCATATCACAGCACAAAATAGCATTGGTGCTTCTTAAACTGTGCTCTTGAGGCTAACAATTTCATAGCTGTCGCCACTGTGGCACTGCTCTGTGATTCCAACATTGTATATGCCACAGTATGCTGCAATGGCGGCTCCAGTGCCAGCAGCCGCTGTTCCTGACAGTCCAGCTGCTCCAATGCTTTGGCCGAGAGACACAATGAATGGGGTGATGCCTCCTCCGAAAGCTTGCATCCAGGCTGCAATTGAGCCAGCGGCAATTCCACCTGCTTTAAATCCAAGCAGACCAACAGCCCATGGTGCGACAACAAAGGACCCAGCAGCAGCTGCTCCTCCAATAGCAAGGCATGTTCCTACTTTCCAGTAGTTATAACCTGAGTGAGTAACAAGCATGTAGAATGTAAAGCCATGCAAGGAGAGCCTTGTTGCAGGCAAGTGCAAATATTTAGTTAAAAAGTAGACTTACAAGTTTTCACTTTTTTGTTGTCAGCTAAACATGGTGCAAGTTGGATAGAAACCAGAAGAGCCAAGACTAGAAGCACTTTAGCTGACTGCATTCTTGTCAATACTGAAAGTTATTGAAAAATCAATAAATAGTTATATATTTAACAAATGAACATCAGCCAAGCATAGACACTAATTGCACTTGATTTACTATAATGTTCAGAAGCATACTTGATATACTCTATTTACAAAACTGATATACTTTATTAAAGCTTATTATAAATTTCTATCATTTCTTCATTTCATTTGCACATGTCTCTATTTAGCTTGTACTCTGTTTTCTCTTGGGCCTCTATATCCAGTTCAATCTTTGGATTCTTGTCTTTTCCCCTTGCTGCCTTCTGGTTGGTTGTTTAATCTAAAATCTTGCCTCTTTAGGCTAAACATGGTCCAAGTCGGATATAAACCAGAAGAGTTAAAATGAGAAACACTTTAGCTGACTGCATTTTTGTCAATTCTAAAAGTTATTTTAAAATATAGAAAATACATTTATAAGTTATATTTTAATAACAAATATAAAGAGTAGCTTTCTAAATATATATACAAACAAAATTTAATTTGAGTCAAGAAGAGAGTTAGGACAATTGATAAAATGGTGTGTAGTATATGGAGAAGGAAAGGCAGGAGGCATAGGCCTACTTGATATATTCTAGTGGGAAAAACTCTAATATAGGCCTATTCATTTAATTTTTATTCCCATTCTGTTATTCATCTTTATTATCTGCAGCAAAAGACATACAAAAAAAACATATAAAAAACTAAATTTCAAACATTCTGGACAAGTAAATTCTGTTAATTCAAAGTAAAGTCATAGCACAACATTAAACTTACACTGGGTGCGGTAAGTACTGATATTTTTAACGAAGGTAAAACCTTGAAATAAAAACGAACGAGTATATGCAAAGAGTACGTCTCGCAGATAGCGGTCTTGTCTTGCCTCGTGAGCCCGCTCTATATATATCGAATTGAAATCGAAAATGCTTGAAAGTGAAAACCGAAAAATCACTCATTAAAATTATTTTTCAAAAAATGTAAAGAAACTAAATAATCAGCACTTTATTGTTGATAGATTTTCCGAATTCAGAAATTGAGACTAAAATATCATTCGTTTTTGCTTTATTAAAAGGCAGAGTTACTTCGCTATAAATCCGGGCATTCCAAACCCTTGTGTTAATATCGTCAAATTTATAGAATAATACAGCATATTGCCCGTATAATTACAGCATAATGTTATAATATAATAACGCAAAGCTATTAAAATTATCGAGCATCAGGTCTTATGAAAGAAGAGAAGCAAACCTCGTCCAAAGCTTCGATGAAGCGTCAGGCGATGATACAGCAGGAAGCCGGGTGACCCAAGCAATTAAGGCTGTCATTACTTTTGTCATTACGACGAGTATGCATGATCAAAATAGAATATATAGTTGTGGCTTTAATCACTTTGGCAGCATCCAAAGTAACTAACTACATATGTATTTAACTAAACTGAAGAGTCTGTGCTTCCAAATCTGCCTTTCTCAACCGCGTACTCTTCCGCTTATTGTCCTGGAGAATTTCTCGAAACTAACCTAGCTTACTGATTGACTCCACTAGAAATCCCCACATAGAAGTGATAGTCTTGGGGATCTCAAATGTATGGCCCATCCCTTTGAATGGAGAGCCGGGAGCGACTCACTCTGCGATCTCAGTGTTGCAAATGCTACGATCCTGTTCCCCGATCCCGCGTCACCGGCCGCTCCTCTCTTTCATTGCTGGTGTCAGCCTGGGGCTTTGCAGACTCAACGGGAACTAAAACCCACAGTCCCTCAGCATGCGCGGCCGCAGCAATGCCGGATGTCCTCTGCGTGGCAGCTGTGACAACAATGACTTGGCCAAGTCAGGGGTATGGAACTCAGAAATCAATTTTGAGATTTTGCTGACCGACTTCTTCTGCAATCTTCTTCTCCTATGGCTCGGCATCCCCGGCTGTGATTGACGCGGCTTATTGCGGAAGCGGGAGAGCAGCAGCAGCATTGAGTGGCTGGCCGCCCACTGCTCAGCGGAGCTCTCAGCCCGTGTTGACCCGCAGCACGGGAGGGAAATTGCGGCCTGAAGTGCCGCCGGACAGCCCTTGAATGCCAGCTGCTGGCTGCCGCCTTCTGCTTTGCTCTGACGGTGCGGCAACTGTTGACAGCTCAGATCAGTTTGATTGAGACCTGAGCTCAACTCTGCTCACGCTGAACTGAATAATTTCAACTTTATTTCTGTACTTTATGGCGTGCTGTATCTGTGATGCCGAAAGAACAGATATCTAGCTGGTCTGGCAGCCACAGTCACTCATATATCCAGCTGATCCAGTCTCCACAATCTTACACGCCCAATATAGTAAGCATTTCCAGGTGCAAAAATTCCTATACATGTATGTGAAACTACGGAAGCACAGGTGGAATTTGAGCAGTGCAACACCAGACGCCATTATCTTGAGGCGTCTCAAGAAAATCAAACACGGGAGCCTCGGCCTCGGCGGGAGGCTGCAGCCAGCGGCAGTCCCGGAGCCCCAAAATCAATGGGCGGCAGGGCTGCAATTTTCAGCTGGCGGCAGAGCGCAGCTTTCGAGTGCCAAAGGGGGGGAGGCGGGAGTGTTGGGCCCGGCGGGAGCGGCTCTCGATCCCCGCCCTCCTGTCAGTCCTCACTGGGAGCGGTGCGGCTCCTCCCAGCCCCCCCCCCCGTCACTCAATTGTCTCGCTGGCCCAGCCTGCACTTTCTCCTCAAATCCCCAGCCACCCCCAGCAGCAGTTTGAGCAGGATTTTGAGTCGGACAGGAGGGCTTGGCAGCGCCTCTACCACAGCGTCTCCGGTCCCACCTGGAATTGTGAATTCTGCCCCCCCCGTCTCTTATCCCAGTGTGAGCCTCGCCTTGCTCAGCCATGCAAGGCAGCAGTGGGCCTTCATAGGCCTCAGGCCTCCCCCTTTTCACTAGCAGAACACGCAAATTAAAGCCCCCACCCCCCAACCCACTGCTGTGCCAGCCACTCTCTGTTGAAAATCAATGGAATCGCTCTGTTAAACTCGGGTCCAATTACTCATTTAGATTGATTCACTGCTCATCGCGAACCGCTGTGCCGATGCGGGCGGGCCAGCCTGATGGAACTGGGCCACTCGTACTAAATGGGATATCGACCAGTAGCTCTTGCGCTGTCCCTGCACTTCGCAAATCACAAATAAATTGCAATATCTCGACTTCTCAACTTCAAAGCTGTTCTCGTTGAAACATTTTGTAGGTTTTCATGTGCTTAGCTCTGCATTAACTATATGGAACGGGGTTTTGCCATAGACTTGTGCTTAGCTCTGCATTAACTATATGGAACGGGGTTTTGCCATAGACTTGTGCTTAGCTCTGCATTAACTATATGGAACGGGGTTTTGCCATAGACTTGTGCTTAGCTCTGCATTAACTATATGGAACGGGGTTTTGCCATAGACTTGTGCTTAGCTCTGCATTAACTATATGGAACGGGGTTTTGCCATAGACTTGTGCTTAGCTCTGCATTAACTATATGGAACGGGGTTTTGCCATAGACTTGTGCTGAGCTGCATTAACTATATGGAACGGGGTTTTGCCACAGACTTGTGCTGAGCTGCATTAACTATATGGAACGGGGATTTGCCATAGACTTGTGCTGAGCTGCATTAACTATATGGAACGGGGTTTTGCCATAGACTTGTGCTTAGCTCCGCATTAACTATATGGAACGGGGTTTTGCCATAGACTTGTGCTGAGCTGCATTAACTATATGGAACGGGGTTTTGCCATAGACTTGTGCTTAGCTCCGCATTAACTATATGGAACGGGGTTTTGCCATAGACTTGTGCTTAGCTCTGTACTATATGGAACGGGGTTTTGCCATAGACTTGTGCTTAGCTCTGTACTATATGGAACGGGGTTTTGCCATAGACTTGTGCTGAGCTGCATTAACTATATGGAACGGGGTTTTGCCATAGACTTGTGCTGAGCTGCATTAACTATATAGAACGGTGTTTTACCATAGACAAACTCGGTCAAGATAAAGCTGTCTAGAAAATGCAACAGAAACAGCAGATATTTCGTTGGAACTTCATCACTGACTTGCTTGTTTCTTGTTGCTTTTTTCTCCAGCAAAATCGGAACAATTTTCAAGTGCAGCAACCTTCTCAGTCGAGTTGTCCATGAGCTCATGTCCCATTTACAGCAGGCTGATTGACCGAGTGGCATCGGCTGCTCAAAGCGGAGCAGCTCGCGGTCCCGAAATTCGAAATTCGCCAGCAAGTGGCGGCGGTGAAGCAGCGGTCCGGAAGAGACGTCAGTTGCTGGGCTCGGGAGGACACTCCTGCTGGGCAGCGGGCTGGAATGATTGGCGAATTAATTAGGCCTCCCCCTGGATCGTATTTGTCCTTCACAAAGAGCTCCTCTCGCCGCTCTTCCTCATTATCGGTGAGCAGAACCGGATTTACTCCAAGCGGCTCCGGTCATTTTCGATCGGCGCCTCATCTTCTGGCTCGAGATCGGCCCGTGTCCGGAATTCGCACTTTTCCAGTTATCGCGGGCCCCGCTGTCCGCCCTGGCTGACTGACTGGCGCGGGGCTCTGGCAGCTGTGCCGCAATCAGTCATGTTCCCGCCGCGGGCCGTGCCGATCTGGAATCCAAAATCAGAGCCAGCCAGCCAGCCAGGGTAGGGCGGTACGGCCGGCCTCCCCACCGCGCAACTTCGAGTTTCTGTTTTGCTCATCGAGTGTGGACACCCGGCCCGGTGTGTTTCGCAGTTGGCCGAGTTTACCAATCAGTCCGCCAATCTGCAGGCTGGGCGCTGCCGCCTCCCGCTGCATTTCTGCTGCCCTTATTGGCTGGAAATCACAGTGCTGGCATTTTCCACTGACGCAGCGTTTTTGTGGGGGCTCAAGGATGTTGATGCGCCAATAAGGATGTTTGTTGAACAGCGATGATGTTGTTTTCACTAAAAAGATGATGGTTTTGCGATGAGGATGCGGAGTTAACTATGAGGATTTTGATTGCACTGTGAGAATGTTTATTGCACTGTGAGGGTGTTGATTGCACTGTGAGGATGTTGATTGCACTGTGAGGGTGTTGATTGCACGATTAGAGTGTTAATTGCACTATGAGGATTTTGATTGCACTGTAAGAATGTTGATTGCACTAGGAGGGTGTTGATTGCACTATGAGGATGTTGATTGCACTATGAGGATGTTGATTGCACTATGAGGATGTTGATTGCACTGTGAGGATGTTGATTGCACTGTGAGGATGTTGATTGCACTGTGAGAGTGTTGATTGCACTATGAGGATGTTGATTGCACTGTAAGAATGTTGATTGCACTGTGAGGATGTTGATTGCACTATGAGGATGTTGATTGCATTGTGAGGATGTTGATTGCACTATGAGGGTGTTGATTGCACGATTAGAGTGTTAATTGCACTATGAGGATGTTGATTGCACTGTGAGGATGTTGATTGCACTATGAGGATGTTGATTGCACTGTGAGGATGTTGATTGCACTATGAGGATGTTGATTGCACTGTGAGGATGTTGATTGCACTGTGAGGATGTTGATTGCACTGTGAGAGTGTTGATTGCACTATGAGGATGTTGATTGCACTGTGAGGATGTTGATTGCACTATGAGGATGTTGATTGCACTGTGAGGATGTTGATTGCACTATGAGGATGTTGATTGCACTGTGAGGATGTTGATTGCACTTTGAGGATGTTGATTGCACTGTGAGAGTGTTAATTGCACTATGAGGGTGTTGATTGCACGATTAGAGTGTTAATTGCACCATGAGGGTGTTGATTGCACTATGAGGATGTTGATTGCACTTTGAGGATGTTGATTGCACTATGAGGATATTGATTGCACTTTGAGGATGTTGATTGCACTTTGAGGATGTTGATTGCACTATGAGGATGTTGATTGCACTGTGAGGATGTTGATTGCACTGTGAGGATGTTGATTGCACTTTGAGGATGTTGATTGCACTGTGAGAGTGTTAATTGCACTGTGAGGGTGTTGATTGCACGATTAGAGTGTTAATTGCACTATGAGGATTTTGATTGCACTGTAAGAATGTTGATTGCACTAGGAGGGTGTTGATTGCACTATGAGGATGTTGATTGCACTGTGAGGATGTTGATTGCACTGTGAGGATGTTGATTGCACTATGAGGATGTTGATTGCATTGTGAGGATGTTGATTGCACTATGAGGGTGTTGATTGCACGATTAGAGTGTTAATTGCACTATGAGGATGTTGATTGCACTGTGAGAGTGTTGATTGCACTATGAGGATGTTGATTGCACTGTGAGGATGTTGATTGCACTATGAGGATGTTGATTGCACTGTGAGGATGTTGATTGTCTTGTGAGGATGTTGATTGCACTGTGAGAGTGTTGATTGCACTATGAGGATGTTGATTGCACTGTGAGGATGTTGATTGCACTATGAGGATGTTGATTGCACTGTGAGGATGTTGATTGCACTATGAGGATGTTGATTGCACTGTGAGGATGTTGATTGCACTTTGAGGATGTTGATTGCACTGTGAGAGTGTTAATTGCACTATGAGGGTGTTGATTGCACGATTAGAGTGTTAATTGCACCATGAGGGTGTTGATTGCACTATGAGGATGTTGATTGCACTTTGAGGATGTTGATTGCACTATGAGGATGTTGATTGCACTGTGAGGGTGTTGATTGCACTGTGAGGATGTTGATTGCACTGTGAGGATGTTGATTGCACTGTGAGGATGTTGATTGCACTATGAGGATGTTGATTGCACTATGAGGGTGTTGATTGCACGATTAGAGTGTTAATTGCACTATGAGGGTGTTGATTGCACTATGAGGATGTTGATTGCACTTTGAGGGTGTTGATTGCACTTTGAGGATGTTGATTGCACTTTGAGGATGTTGATTGCACTTTGAGGGTGTTGATTGCACTTTGAGGATGTTGATTGCACGGTGAGGGTGTTGATTGCACTTTGAGGATGTTGATTGCACTATGAGGATGTTGATTGCACTGTGAGGGTGTTGATTGCACTATGAGGATGTTGATTGCACTGTGAGGGTGTTGATTGCACTGTGAGGATGTTGATTGCACTATGAGAATGCTGGTTGCACTATGCAGATATTGATTGCACTGTGATGGTGCTGATTGCACTAGGAGGATGTTTATAGTCCAATGAATGTTTCAGTCACTCAGTGAGGTCAACAGTTTCCCAGTATATTAACCAGCCGGCAAATGACCAATTTGCACTTTTACAACCGATGGCAGACATCAGACTAATGAGGCCAGTTGGCTTTCCCAGCTCGGTCTGTTATCAAATCGACCGAGACCCGGGCAGCCGATCGTGAGCAGATACTCAAGAACCGCAGCCTCAGCTCTGCGGGGGGGGGGCGTGCTCACCCAGTCAGACTGCGGCTTGAAGACCCTCTCCTCCGCCCTCCGCTCGTGTTGCCGCACAAGAAGCGCCAAAATTCAATTGAGGCCGGGCGGAAGACAGAAGCCAGGGGCGGAGAGGAAGAGGGGAAGGCTGAAGGCCTCGGCGGCAGGAGTGGAGCGGAGCGGAAGTCAGTCCTCGGGGGGGGGGCTGCTGGAGGTTGTTGGGCCGGCCGTGTCGGTGGAAATTCTTTTGAAGTTGCTGATTTCGGGGGCCTCCCCAATTCGCGGCCAAGGCTGAGGATTTGGGAGCGCCGGAGGCCAATGAGAGGCGGCAGGATCTGGGAGTGGGGGGGGGGGCTCGCGGGAGGGAGTTAAGGGAGGCCGGGCGCAGGAGGAAGGAGCCGAGGCGGACCGTGACTGCTTGGAGAGCTGAGCAGCGGACGCTACTCAGCTGATTCCCACAGGACTCGAGCTCAGGACTTGGTACTAAAAAATTCTGGTGAGAACCTGTTCGTACTCGGGGCGGGGGAAATGCGGAGTACTTTGCCGCGACTTTGCCTTCCCCTCTTCTTGCCGGCTTTGCAGCTGCAGTCAGGGAGCATCAGCTGGCAAATGGGATTGCCGGGCCTGGGGCAGACAGTCAAACGGTTTAAAAATGCTTTTTGCGGGAGACTCAGAATGAATGGCCGGTGCTGGCTTTGTCTCCCAGTCTGAGCAGCGCGTGCAGCTGCCCCAGCAGCGCGCCCAGTGATTTTTTTCGAGCCATTCAAGCGCTCAGGCTGCTCAGTTCCGATGCGAAATTCGGGCTGCAGCTGTGGCCCACAGTGGCATAAAACATGAGGCCTGTGAGCTCAGCTTCGTCAGCGCCATCTGCCTTAATGGCTCAGGTATCCTCTGCAGCGTTTTATCTGAATAAAAACTGATAGAAAAAAGGAGGTGAGGCATCGCCGCTGCAGGCTGAGTGCACCGGAGCATTTAGCCCTGCCGACTCTGCCCCTGGGGGTCAGGCGCGATCAACACGGATTAAAAATCCCATTGTGGCCGCTGGCGAGCGGGATTTACAAGCTTGAGCGGCGGGCGTCACGGGGCGCATAGCAACACGAACCGGAGTTGGCGGGGATACGGCACCCCCTGCTACGGAGTGAATCAGTGCGGACTGAGATTTAAAAGTCAGAGCGCTGCTGCAGTTGGGAAATTAAAATTAGCGACTTCAAGCCCCCCCCATTGTCAGCTGCAGGGTTCCTCAGGGAGGGACGGAAAACAGCTTCTTTGGCTTCCTTCTTAGCACGCCTTTGCCGCCTATTTCGGCAAGTTGCTGTTGGTCCCACAGCTACAGTCCCACTGCTCTAGCCTCTGAGTCTGAGGAGTCTCTGACGGTGTGTAACTGTGCTACAGGGTTAATACTGCAGGTCCCGAGCGTGTTCTGAGCCCTGGGCTGGCTGGCACTGCAGGTCCCGAGTGCATCTCCGTGTGTCCTCAAACAGTACTCCAAACAGTCTCCAAGCTGCCGCTTGAACTTGTTTCAGCTGTCTTGAACTCCTCCTAGAAGAGAGTCCGTCTTCCGCGCGCCCGGCCGCTCGTTAGCGACTGCCCCATCTCGCAAATTTGTTGCCGAAAGATAGTGAAATCCGGAGGCCCGCTTGGGGGCCTGGTTGGTTGGTTTGGGGCAGGCCAGCTGCCTGATCGATTCCTGCAGTGCAGCAGCAGGCCGCGATTCCCATGCAGCTCCTGCAGCCCGCCGCGGTCTCCCAGCCTCCCCCTGGCAGCCGCAGGAATCAATCGGTCTAACGAATCGGCCATCGATTTCCCGCTCGGACGGCCGAGAGCCGCCCGTCGCCGGCTCCCGCAGTGCATGGAGCTTGCCGAAACTCGATTGCTGCGTTGCTATCATTCTTCTACTAGAAGAAACCCTTCCAAAGGGCCCTCCCGGCCATTCAATCGTCACTCTCTTCAATTCGCTGACATTTCAGCGTCACTTGCTGACAGCCGGTCACTTGAAGTGCCTCGCCTGTCAGCCCCAGCTCTGTTCCTCTTCCTAGGGACACACCAGGCGTCTGCTGTGTTGTCTGGAAGATGGGGCTGGGGAAGCTGGAGTTGCTGCTTTTGATGAGATAAATATAGCTTGCTTGCTTGCTTCTGCGGAGAACTGAAACGTTGCTTCTCCGCATGCTGCCCCCGTCAGCAGTTGGAACCCCCTGTTTGCGGGGCGTTGAACAGGAAACGGTCTCTGAACTGAGTGCTTCAGGGGGAAGGCTCAGGGCAGAAGTGTCAGGTAGTGAAATCTCAGGACAGAAGTGTCAGGTAGTGAAATCTCAGGACAGAAGTGTCAGGTAGTGAAGGCTCAAACATAAAGTGTCAGGTGGGGGATGGCTCAAACATAAAGTGTCAGGTGGGGGGTGGCTCAAACATAAAGTGTCAGGTAGTGAAGGCTCAGGCAGAAAGTGTCAGGTGGGGAATGCTCAAACAGAAAGTGTCAGGTGGGGAATGCTCAAACAGAAAGTGTCAGGTAGTGAAGGCTCAGACAGAAAGTGTCAGGTGGGGAATGCTCAAACAGAAAGTGACAGGTAGTGAAGGCTCAGACAGAAAGTGTCAGGTGGGGAAGGCTCAGACAGAAAGTGTCAGGTGGGGAAGGCTCAGACAGAAAGTGTCAGGTGGGGAATGCTCAAACAGAAAGTGACAGGTAGTGAAGGCTCAGACAGAAAGTGTCAGGTGGGGAATGCTCAAACAGAAAGTGTCAGGTAGTGAAGGCTCAGACAGAAAGTGTCAGGTGGGGAAGGCTCAGACAGAAAGTGTCAGGTGGGGAAGGCTCAAACAGAAAGTGACAGGTAGTGAAGGCTCAGACAGAAAGTGTCAGGTGGGGAAGGCTCAAACAGAAAGTGTCAGGTAGTGAAGGCTCAGACAGAAAGTGTCAGGTGGGGAAGGCTCAAACAGAAAGTGTCAGGTGGGGAAGGCTCAAACAGAAAGTGTCAGGTAGTGAAGGCTCAGACAGAAAGTGTCAGGTGGGGAAGGCTCAAACAGAAAGTGTCAGGTGGGGAATGCTCAAACAGAAAGTGTCAGGTGGGGAAGGCTCAAACAGAAAGTGTCAGGTAGTGAAGGCTCAGACAGAAAGTGTCAGGTGGGGAATGCTCAAACAGAAAGTGTCAGGTAGTGAAGGCTCAAACATAAAGTGTCAGGTGGGGATGGCTCAAACATAAAGTGTCAGGTAGTGAAGGCTCAGGCAGAAAGTGTCAGGTGGGGAATGCTCAAACAGAAAGTGTCAGGTGGGGAATGCTCAAACAGAAAGTGTCAGGTAGTGAAGGCTCAGACAGAAAGTGTCAGGTGGGGAATGCTCAAACAGAAAGTGACAGGTAGTGAAGGCTCAGACAGAAAGTGTCAGGTGGGGAAGGCTCAAACAGAAAGTGTCAGCTAGTGAAGGCTCAGACAGAAAGTGTCAGGTGGGGAAGGCTCAAACAGAAAGTGTCAGGTGGGGAATGCTCAAACAGAAAGTGTCAGGTAGTGAAGGCTCAGGCAGAAAGTGTCAGGTGGGGAATGCTCAAACAGAAAGTGTCAGGTAGTGAAGGCTCAAACAGAAAGTGTCAGGTGGGGAAGGCTCAAACAGAAAGTGTCAGCTAGTGAAGGCTCAGACAGAAAGTGTCAGGTGGGGAAGGCTCAAACAGAAAGTGCCAGTGTCAGCTGGAGCAAGACACTGTCAGCAGCAGCTGGTTTCTGCCAGGTGTCACAAAGTTTGCCCAGCCCAGCACCCCAGCCTCTTCCGCTGCATCGCGAGCTGCGGCAGGCAGGCGGAGCAGCGTGCCGTGTTTGCCTGCGGCCCCCTTCCCGCTGTTTGCAGCCTGTGGCAGCTTTGAAAACGGGGCTGCCAGAAAAACAAAGAACTCGTTTCAAACTACAGACGAGCCTCAAGGCCTTCGTGCCGCTCGCCCAGCTTCTGATATAAAAACTCCACCACGGAAAGTCACTGTAACACTGCACTACTGCCAGTAGCATGAGTGGCTTCTGATGTCTCAATCCGCAGCACGCATTGAATCGCATGCATCTTAAAGCCTTAAGAAACTGTGAAACCGTGATTGGAAGCGAGAGTGCTTCGCGAGTAACCTCGGAGGGTGCGCCACCGAGAGCCATCGCTAACAAGCCGCCCGCCAAGCTATCAGAACCGGACGATTAAAGGGATGCCAAAAATGAAGATCTGCTGCCTCTGGTTAGTCAGAGTGGGGAGCGGAACAGCTCAGGCTCAGGGACAGCTCAGGCTCAGGGATAGCTCAGGCTCAGGGACAGCTCAGGCTCAGGGACAGCTCAGGCTCAGGGACAGCTCAGGCTCAGGGACAGCTCAGGCTCAGGGACAGCTCAGGCTCAGGGATAGCTCAGGCTCAGGGACAGCTCAGGCTCAGGGACAGCTCAGGCTCAGGGACAGCTCAGGCTCAGGGACAGCTCAGGCTCAGGGACAGCTCAGGCTCAGGGACAGCTCAGGCTCAGGGACAGCTCAGGCTCAGGGATAGCTCAGGCTCAGGGACAGCTCAGGCTCAGGGACAGCTCAGGCTCAGGGATAGCTCAGGCTCAGGGACAGCTCAGGGACAGCTCAGACTAAGGGACAGCTCCCGCAACCAGAGATACCAACGGATCGATGAAGTGGCCGGGCGGAAAGGCGGCAAGGAGAGCCCATGTTGACTTTCCGAGGTCAGGAGGGAATCAGAGGCCCGGTTTGCTCAGGCGGCACGGGAAGTTTCGATTCCAAAAACAAGCAGCCGGGGGCAGCGCACGAACATTCTTCTCTACGAGAGCCACCCTGCCGGCTCTCATTGTTGGCGGGGCTCCGGTCCGCTGCTCTGCCTCCTGGCGTGCCGGGGGCCGGGCAAATTAGATTGAGCTCGGGGCTTTTTGCCGGTCCGGGCTGAGTGCTCACCGCCCCCTGAACTCAGCGGGCCGGCCGAGCGGGCAAAACTGGCCGATAATCAGGCCTGATACAAAAATGCAATTTTCGGCTTCTCTCTTCTCTGCATTTCGCTGAATTCTTACCGCCGCCCGCCCTTGCAGCCGGCAGGGATTGCTGGAGGAATTCGCGGCCCGCAGCCCCCCTATGGCCGGAGCCCGCAGCAACGGCAGCAGCCAATAGCAGCGCGCCAATCGCGATAGGGCGAGCCGGGCAGAGAAAAGCGTCGGCATGCTGTACGTGCCCTCCTACATGAGCCCCAGCTCCTATGGAGGCGGCGGGAGCCACTCCAGGGAGGACCTGAGCATGATCACCTACCAGACCCAGTCACACATCGAGCGGAGCAGCTACAAGTCGCACAACAAGCTAGTTAGATTCGAGCCCAGGACCTCGCACCTGCATTTGTACCAGCGGCAATCGAGCCGCGGCTCCGACGACTCGGAAGGGTCAGCAGACGAGGCCGAGCCCGAGCGGCAGCCGCAGCAGCAGCCGCGCAACCAGCGGCCCCGCTCCCGCTTGGAGGACTCGCCGCAGTCCTCGTCTGCGCAGCCCTCGCCGAGGCAGTTCCGAGCGCAGCCACCGGCAGTTGCGGGCGCCTTCCACGACTGTCACTTCCTCGGCTGCGAGCGCGTCCGCCTGAACGTGTCCGGAATGCACTTCGAGACCCGCCTGGGCGTCCTGAATCAGCACCCGCGCACCCTGCTGGGCAACCCGCAGAAGCGGGCCAAGTACTTCGACAGGCGGCACCACGAGTACTTCTTCGACCGGCACCGGCCCACCTTCGAGGCCATCTTCAACTACTATCAGTACGGCGGCAAGCTGAAGCGCCCGCCGAACGTCACGGACGACATCTTCCTGTCCGAGCTGGAGTTCTACGAGATCGAGCGGGAGGTCATCGACGCCTACAAGAAGGACGAGGGCTACATCTCGGAGACTGTGGTGCTGCCCGAGCACCCGGTCAAGCGCAAGATCTGGATGCTGTTCGAGTACCCGGAGACCAGCACGCCCGCCTTCCTGGTGGCCATCATATCCGTGCTGTTCACCGTCATCTCCATCATCCTGTTCTGCGTGGAGACGCTCAAGGAGTTCAAGGATTCGCACTGCGTGGCCCACGAGCTGCCCAACTTCCTCGACCCGTTTTTCATAATCGAGTCCGCCTGCACCGCCTGGTTCACCCTGGAGCTCGTCATCCGCTTCGCAGTCTGCCCGTCCAAGAAGGCCTTCATCAAGGACATCAAGAACGCCGTGGACTTCTCGGCCATCGTGCCGTATTACGTGACGCTCACCAACGTGCTCATCACCATGAGCTGCGAGGGCGCCAAGTCCAGCGCCTCGCTCGCCTTCCTCCGCGTGGTCCGCCTCATCCGGGTGTTCAAGCTCACCAAGCACTTCGACGGCCTCCAGGTGCTGGTGCTGACCTTCAGAGCGAGCATCGAGGGCCTCGGCCTCTTCCTGGTGGCGCTGATCGTCTGCATTTTGCTGTTCTCCTCCACCATCTACTATGTGGAGGCCGAGGTGAAGGGCTCGCAGATCGAGAGCATCCCGGACGCATTCTGGTGGGCGGTGATCACCATGTGCACCGTGGGCTACGGCGACAAGGTGCCGAAGGGCCCGCTGGGCATGGTGGTGGGCTCCGTGTGCGCGATCGCGGGAGTGCTGACCCTGGCCATCCCGGTGCCCATCATCACCGAGAACTTCAACAAGTTCTACACTCACAAGACGGGCCGTGGCAGGCACTGAGGCCTGCGGCGCCCGAGGCTGGGAGATGCGCTGGCGGAAGCTGGACGGTTGAACAGGATTTGGGACCATCCGCTGCTTTGTGCAGCCCCCAGAAGGGTCGTGGATCGGAGCCGGAACTTCTCAGCATTTTATAAATTTGATTAATAAAGCTAGCAACATCAAAAGTGCACGCTGAGCTGATGGGGTCAGAGCCAGCAGCACCAGAATCCCAGAGCTGATGGGGTCAGAGCCAGCAGCACCAGAATCCCAGAGCTGATGGGGTCAGTGCCAGCAGCACCAGAATCCCAGAGCTGATGGGGTCAGAGCCAGCAGCACCAGAATCCCAGAGCTGATGGGGTCAGAGCCAGCAGCACCAGAATCCCAGAGCTGATGGGGTCAGAGCCAGCAGCACCAGAATCCCACAGCTGATGGGATCAGAGCCAGCAGCACCAGAATCCCACAGCTGATGGGATCAGAGCCAGCAGCACCAGAATCCCACAGCTGATGGGGTCAGAGCCAGCAGCACCAGAATCTCAAGTACCTTGACAACCGAATGGCTCTACTTCGCCTCCAGTCTCCCAGCCTCATCAAAGCCAGCCGTGATCCCCAAAGTGAATCGCTCAGCACTGCTCAGGCTCCCAACGCATTCAAAGCTGACCGTCGTGATGTCCAGATCGCAACCCCAAGCGTCACGTCACCCCCTGTCGCCCAGGTGCCAACCTCGCATGCCGCCTGACGCCCCTCCCCAAGCCTCCCCAGTCCTCGCAGGCCAGCTTCATTTCTTCAGAGATTCAATGCATCGACCAGTTCGCAACTGTAAATAAACCTGTGCGGAGGCAGACTCCGCTGGCGCACTTCAGTGCGTCTGCCCGCTGGGCACTTTTGGCCTTCATTTCAACCTCCTGTGTTTCTCGGCTGCTGGCCGCCGCCTTCCATCTTGCCGGCACCTTCTGCTGCCCCCACGGGCCCCCCAGCTAAAAATAGCGGAGCCGAACTGCAGCTCCGGGATGCCGCCGCAGCTGCCAGCGGGGAAAAGCGAAATGCACCCGGGAAACACGCCGTGATGGGGGGGTGAGGCTGGCTGGCGCCTCCTGGGAGGCTGGGCCTCGCCTGTCTTCATCTGCCCAGCGCTGCGGAATACGATAAGCATCTGGCCTAATAAGCTGTTTGGCTCGCGGCGCGGCAGCCCCTCCGCAGGCTGAGCGGAGCCGCCGGGTCTCCAAGGATCCGCAGGCGGCTGGAAGTGGCCCCCTCTTATTTTCTCCGGCGGGTTCCGGCGGCAGATAGCGGTGTCCTCGGCTCTCGGCGCTCCCGAACTTATCTGCCCAGGGCTGCGGAGATATTGCAGCTGCCTTTTAATCTCTGCACTCTTCCCCAGCCCTAGGCATGACTGATTCCCCTGTCTGCCCCCTGCCAAGTACCGCTTTGCTTAATTTTTCCTTCTACATGCAATCTTATCTCTCCCTGCTTGATTCATTGCAACACTGCTGCTCTCCACTCTCTCCCCTTCTCTCCCTGCTCCCCTTCTTTCCCTGCTGCCCTTCTCTCCCATTCTCTCCCTGCTCCCCTTCTCTCCCTGCTCCCCTTCTTTCCCTGCTGCCCTTCTCTCCCATTCTCTCCCTGCTCCCCTTCTTTCCCTGCTCCCCTTCTCTCCCTGCTCCCCTTCTCTCCCTGCTCCCCTTCTTTCCCTGCTGCCCTTCTCTCCCATTCTCTCCCTGCTCCCCTTCTTTCCCTGCTCCCCTTCTCTCCCTGCTCCCCTTCTCTCCCTGCTGCCCTTCTCTCCCATTCTCTCCCTGCTCCCCTTCTCTCCCTGCTCCCCTTCTTTCCCTGCTGCCCTTCTCTCCCATTCTCTCCCTGCTCCCCTTCTTTCCCTGCTCCCCTTCTCTCCCTGCTCCCCTTCTCTCCCTGCTGCCCTTCTCTCCCTGCTGCCCTTCTCTCCCTGCTCCCCTTCTCTCCCTGCTCCCCTTCTCTCCCTGCTCCCCTTCTCTCCCTGCTGCCCTTCTCTCCCTGCTCCCCTTCTCTCCCCTTCTCTCCCTGCTCCCCTTCTCTCCCTGCTCCCCTTCTCTCCCTGCTCCCCTTCTCTCCCTGCTCCCCTTCTCTCCCTGCTCCCCTTCTCTCCCTGCTCCCCTTCTCTCCCTGCTCCCCTTCTCTCCCTGCTCCCCTTCTCTCCCTGCTCCCCTTCTCTCCCTGCTTCCCTTCTCTCCCTGCTCCCCTTCTCTCCCTGCTCCCCTTCTCTCCCTGCTCCCCTTCTCTCCCTGCTCGGCCCTTTCTCTGGCTTCTTCCATTTTCACCTTTTAATCCACCTTCTCCCGGTCGCTCACTGCTCTGCTCGTTCCTTTCTCCTCAGCCCCATTTACTCACGGGCCGCCCTCCCCAATCCGCCCCCAATTAAATCGGGGTCTCACACTCACACCTCCACTCTCAGCTCAGGTCTCAGTCCCGGCCAAATCCTGCCAAATGCAGCAGCTCCCAATGCCCACTTAAAAACCCGATTGTATCAGCTGCTCGCTACAGCAGACTGCCTGCTGTGGCAGAGACGGGGCACTGGAGCAGACAGGAACTCAAGCAGGCGGAAATCGGCAGCTGAGCAGCTTGTGAGCCGCTGCTACAGACAGCTTGGGAGAAAAGGATCTTTGACAGCTCCAGAATGGCTTGAAAACCTGAGTATAATTCTGCAAATAATGGCGGTGGAAAGAGGCAGCGCATAGTAGAGTCTATAGTCTGTACATGTAGACAGAAAGACAGCAGAGTCTGTAGTCTGTAGATACGAGGCGTAGATAGACAGATAAAAATGCATATTTTTAGCCTGTAGATAGACAGTTACAGCAGAGCCTGTAGTCTGTAGATAGACAGTTACAGCAAAGCCTGTAGTCTGTAGATAGACAGTTACAGCAGAGCCTGTAGTCTGTAGATAGACAGTTACAGCAGAGCCTGTAGTCTGTAGATAGACAGTTACAGCAGAGCCTGTAGTCTGTAGATAGACAGTTACAGCAGAGCCTGTAGTCTGTAGATAGACAGTTACAGCAGAGCCTGTAGTCTGTAGATAGACAGTTACAGCAGAGCCTGTAGTCTGTAGATAGACAGTTACAGCAGAGCCTGTAGTCTGTAGATAGACAGTTACAGCAGAGCATGTAGTCTGTAGATAGACAGACACAGCAGAGCCTGTAGTCTGTTGAATGTAGTCTGCAGACAGACAGACACAGCAAAGCCTGTAGTCTGTTGAATGTAGTCTGCAGACAGACAGACACAGCAAAGCATGTAGTCTGTTGAATGTAGTCTGTAGACAGACAGACACAGCAAAGCATGTAGTCTGTTGAATGTAGTCTGTAGACAGACAGACACAGCAAAGCCTGTAGTCTGTTGAATGTAGTCAGTAGACAGACAGACACAGCAGAGCCTGTAGTCTGTTGAATGTAGTCTGCAGACAGACAGACAGACACAGCAAAGCCTGTAGTCTGTTGAATGTAGTCTGTAGACAGACAGACACAGCAGAGCCTGTAGTCTGTTGAATGTAGTCTGTAGACAGACACAGCAAAGCCTGTAGCCTGTAGACAGCAACTCAGCGCCACTGTCAGCACCAGCTGGGAGGTTCACAAAAATTCTGAAAAAGGAAACTCAATCTCGCAATGCTGCCGCAGCATCCGATGATGAAGTTCCAACTTGGGGGCGAATTCGAGGCAGTTTTGCATCTTTCATTTTATCACTCTTCAATTTCGATCCGGCATTTATGACTGAAAAGTGCGGCTTGCGGATCTGCAACCCCCGGCATCCCGCAGAAGCTGGAACAGACGGCAAAGAGGGGCAGAGATTCTTCTTTCGGGCAGGGGGGGGGGAGAGTTGCTGCAAGCGGCCAGCGGCCTGAATGACAGGCAGAAAGCAGAGTGCGTGGGAGAAAGTGGGACGGGGGGTCAGCAGCTGCGGCCGATAAGGCGGCAAAAGCTGCACCCTCTTATCGCTGCGGCTGGCAGGGCTGGGCAGCGGGCTGGTGAGGCTGTCAGGCGGCTGCCCTGCTCAGGGCTGACTGCGCACCCGTGCTTGACTGATTGAGGAAACATATCGGCAGTAATGAAGTCGCATCGCGTGTGCAATACCGGGAGGCTTTGTGAGGCATTGACTTCCCGGCTCCCTCAGATCCCATTATCCCACTTGTTCTTCATCTCTTCGGCTTCTTGTAGGATTCTGGCGGTCGGGGAGCCAGCAGGAGCAGCTGACGGCCGGTCAACACGGCAGCCTCGGACTGAAGTCCTTCGAGGCAGCGGATTGGCGAACTTTGCCGCTCCACTGCCTTCTGGTGCTCCGGTTTGCATCGGCCTGCTCTCCTCCCCAGTCTCCTTCCCTCATCATCGTGTCAATATTTTTCCACTTATAATCCCCTGATGTCAGCTTCCCCCATCTCCGGCACCATAACCCTCTACAAACCATCTCCCCCTCCAAATATCCCCCATTATCTCCATCAACTTCCCCCCCTCCAAATCTCCCTCATTATCTCCATCAACCTCTCCCCCAATCTCCCTCATTATCCTCATCATCCTCTCCCCAATCTCCCTCATTATCTCCATCATCCTCTCCCCCAATGTCCCTCATTATCACCATCATCCTCTCCCCAATATCCCTCATTATCCCCATCATCCTCTCCCCAATCTCCCTCATTATCTCCATCATCCTCTCCCCAATCTCCCTCATTATCTCCATCATCCTCTCCCCAATCTCCTCCTTATCTCCATCATCCTCTCCCTTCCAAATCTCCCTTCTTATCTCCATCAAATCTCCCTCATTATCTCCATCAACCTCTCCCCTCCCAATCTCCCTCATTATCTCCATCAACCTCTCCCCTCCAAATCTCCCTCATTATCTCCATCAACCTCTCCCCCTCCAAATCTCCCTCATTATCTCCATCAACCTCTCCCCCTCCAAATCTCCCTCATTATCTCCATCAACCTCTCCCCCTCCAAATCTCCCTCATTATCTCCATCATCCTCTCCCCCAATCTCCTTCATTATCTCCATCAACCTCTCCCCCAATCTCCCTCATTATCTCCATCATCCTCTCCCCAATGTCCCTCATTATCACCATCATCCTCTCCCCAATGTCCCTCATTATCACCATCATCCTCTCCCCAATGTCCCTCATTATCTCCATCATCCTCTCCCCCAATGTCCCTCATTATCTCCATCAACCTCTCCCCCAATCTCCCTCATTATCTCCATCATCCTCTCCCCCAATCTCCCCTATTATCTCCATCATCCTCTCCCCAATCTCCCTCATTATCTCCATCATCCTCTCCCCCAATTTCTCTCATTATCTTCATCATCCTCTCCCCAATCTCCTTCATTATCTCCATCATCCTCTCCCCCAATCTCCCCCATTATCTCCATCATCCTCTCCCCAATCTCCTTCATTATCACCATCATCCTCTCCCCAATCTCCCTCATTATCTCCATCATCCTCTCCCAATCTCCCTCATCATTCGATCCTAATTTCTCCCAATCTCCCTTTCGGCACCATCGGCCCCTCCCAGTCCTTCGCATTTCACCCAAGCGAAAGGTTTAAATTTCCACAAGTTGCGCCACCCTCGCCAAAAAGCCTCACCCTGCTGCCGCCCCAGCCTCCAGGACCGGCGTCTCTCTCGCCGCCATTTAACGACCACGCTCGTAAAGCAATCGCCGTGCCACCCCTCCCCCTTTCCAGACCTCGTAAAGGGAGGCCTATGAGACGGCAAGCAAAGGCTTGGTATGTTGACGCAGGGAAGACGGATCAGGGGTCTGGGGTGGGCAGGTCAATAAACAGTTTGGCCCGGCACCAGCCCCCCCCCACTTCAGTCAAGCCGCCACCCAGGCTGCGGGCTGCACAGGCGCGGGCAATTCGGGCAGATTTTTGAAGGGCGCCGATTCTTTCTAGGAAATGCAATGCCTGATTATTCATTTCTGCACTTTTCGTTCCTTCAATCATAATTTATTGCTGCACTTTTTCTTGGATGGTCATTATCACTACAATTTGTTTTGGATAATTAATTTTTATTGCTGATTTTAAGTTTAGATAACCATTATTGCACTTTAGTGTGGCTAGTCTTACTTACACAATTACGATCACAACTCATAATTATTTAGAATTTCAGAGGCCAACAGCTCATTCTAACAACATTGGAAACTCAAAAGTCAAAGAAATGCCACTGGCTGAAACATTTTGGCTGTGACGGAAGGAATTTTTTGTTTTCTTATAAAAATCGATAAAACAGTAACTGAAGAATCATTTATTTCCAATCAGCTGTTCGACTCGGGTTTCAAGAGATCAAAAAGAGCAGCGCGCACTTTGGTGCCGCGCCGAAGTCAAAGGTGAAAGAATCAAAGTTAGCGCAAAACGGGTTTAAAATATTCGAAAATCTGTTTTTGAGTTCTGGGCCGGTGATGCAGGAGAGGAAGAAAGGGGGATTCTGAGGTGCAGCTGCATTCCGGGCGGTGAAGGAAGCTGAGCATAAATAGTCAGCAGTAAAGTCGGCATCATCAGCCAGAGAGAATTAACAACCCGGCAGCGAATGTTAAAAAAGTAGAAGCGCAAAAATAAACACAGGAATCAGACAATAAACACAAAACTCATTAACACACATTAAACACAAGCTAACAGACAATAAACACAAAACTCATTAACACACATTAAACACAAGCTAACAGACAATAAACACAAAACTCATTAACACACATTAAACACAAGCTAACAGACAATAAACACAAAACTCATTAACACACATTAAACACAAGCTAACAGACAATAAACACAAAACTCATTAACACACATTAAACACAAGCTAACAGACAATAAACACAGCCAGAGGTGATTAAACCCACAAAAATCTGAAATCAGCAGCACAATAAACACAAACCAGCACAATAGAACCAGAGTTAAACACAAGGCTAAACACAACTGCCAGCCGAAAAGCAGGAAATGAACGCAAGACAAATCTCAGAAAAGTTAGCGGTGGGTGCTGGCGGTGTCGCAGCGGCACATGCACTGCTGCAGTGACGGCCGAACCCCCGTTGTATCTTATTCGGGCTTCCAAGTTCCCAAGCAAATTTTTACGTTGCTTTTAGCGTGGAAATGAAAATGAATTCCAGCAGGTGGGAGGCCGGCGGCAGGCTGCGAGCTGCCGCCTCTCGCTTTTCGAGTGAAAATGACCCCCTCAGGGGGTCTCGCCGCTGATGCAGGGGAGAGTCTGGCCTCCCGCTCTGCGGGTTCGGTCTAGCCAAGTCTAGGCTTCGGCACGGCGGAAGAGCTGAGAAAGCGGGGAGGCAGAGAGATGAACGCTAAGCTACTACGGGTAAGCAAAGCAGGTCGACTGTTCGGGGCGAAAGCAAGCAATTCTACGTGTCTGGGGGGGGGTTCAACAGTGGTACGTCCTGGGTGCATTGTTGTGACCGTCAGCCGGTTCCTCAGTCTCGCTTGACGGCCGAGCCCGAGCGCCGCCTTCGCTGAGAGGCGCCTCCGCCGCTGCCACCCCCGCCGCCCCCGCCAGAGGCGGACGCGGAGCTCGGCCGGCCGCTGTAGGGCCGCGTGCTGATGCTGATCTTGGCCGGCGACTGCTTGGACGGCCTGCGGGATTGGGGAAGTACAGTGGCGATATTAAAATCCCAGCTCAGCTTCTACATAATCCCCACTGCTCAGCTCCAACTCACTTCTTCGAGCCCGCGGTGCCAGCAAACGAATTGGCGGGGTGCAGCGCCACATTCGAGTCGTCGTAGGCTCGCTTCGCGTGCGAGTGGTCTGCGGGAACGGGAAAAGTGGGCGTGTACTTTTGCCTGTGTACTTTTATCTGCGTACTTTTGCCCGCGTACTTTTATTTGTGTACTTTTCCCGCTTCCATGCTTGTAATTCTAAATGTGTACTTTTGTTTGTGTACTTTTGTGACTCATTTTACTTGCCTTCTTTATGTATGCAATTGTAAATGCATGATTTGGTTTATGCGCTTAATTTTAATCCTGCACTTTTGCTTGTGTCTGAACTTTTGCCCTGTTTTACTTTAACACTCATTCACTAGCCGGGGAGCCCGAACTCACCCACAGCCGGCTGCCCGTTCTCCACACTCAGCTGATCGTCAAGTCGGGTTTTGTCCTTCACAGAGCGCAGCACCTGGCTCATCTCCTCCTCGAAGCTGCTGTAGTCCAGGGCGCAGTACCGGCCGCGCCAGGCGATGTAGCCTGCGGAGCAGGAGGGGCATCGAGAGAGCGTCAGTTGCCATGGCAACGGCTGAATAAAAATTGAATCCGTATTAATTAATAATTTACCTTCGGAGTGGACAGCCACAAAGAATGGCACGCCAACAATGTGGAAGGCCTCGGCGGTGGACATCGGCTCATCGTCTGCGGGCGCCAAGGGTGAAGGACATTGCAGTCTGGTAGCTTTGGGCGCCAAGGGTGAAGGACATTGCAGTCTGGTAGCTTTGGGCGCCAAGGGTGAAGGACATTGCAGTCTGGTAGCTCTGGGCGCCAAGGGTGAAGGACATTGCAGTCTGGTAGCTCAGGGCGCCAAGGGTGAAGGACATTGCAGTCTGGTAGCTCAGGGCGCCAAGGGTGCAGGACATTGCAGTCTGGTAGCTCTGGGCGCCAAGGGTGAAGGACACTGCAGTCTGGTAGCTCTGGGCGCCAAGGGTGAAGGACATTGCAGTCTGGTACTGGTAGCTTTGGGCGCCAAGGGTGAAGGACATTGCAGTCTGGTACTGGTAGCTTTGGGCGCCAAGGGTGAAGGACATTGCAGTCTGGTACTGGTAGCTCTGGGCGCCAAGGGTGAAGGATATTGCAGTCTGGTAGCTTTGGGCGCCAAGGGTGCAGGACATTGCAGTCTGGTAGCTTTGGGCGCCAAGGGTGAAGGACATTGCAGTCTGGTAGCTCTGGGCTCGCACTACAGGAAAGAGACTGGCACAGCACTTTTGAGCTTGCGTCAAAATTTTACAGTAGAGCCTGTGAAATCGATCAGATCGCAGCCCTATTCAAAGACTCCTGGCTGAGCGCGTTTGCACAACAAATATTCACGCCATAAATGCGGGGTAATGAAAAGTGAGATTCTTCATCTGAGTTCAATAAGCAGCTGCAGAAGCAGTCAGGCACGACAAGAGCCGACTGCTGAGTAGAGCTAAATTACACCGAGCACAACACCGATGTGTGACGACTTTTCAAAGCCCGAACTCACCAGCTCGAGAGCGGCCTTTTTTCGGCACTGGAAAATGGGGTGCCACATTTTGCAAACTTGGGTCAGCATGGGGTTGCAGTGGCACTTTTTGGCTCAGCCACCTGAATGACTCACTTGACCTGCTGACTCCTTGGATTGCCCTGCCCGATGACTCACTTGACCCACCGCTCTGCCCGATGACGCACTTGACCCACCATCCTGCCCGATGGCTCACTTGACCCACCGCTCTGCCCGATGGCTCACTTGACCCACCCCCTACCCGATAATTCACTCTGTCCGATAACTCACTTGACCCACCCACTGCCCAATGACTCACTTGACCCACCCACTGCCCGATGAATCACTTGACCCACCCACTGCCCGATGACTCACTTGACCCACCCACTGCCCAATGACTCACTTGACCCACCCACTGCCCGATGACTCACTTGACCCACCCACTGCCCAATGACTCACTTGACCCACCCACTGCCCGATAACTCACTTGACCCACTTCTCTGCCCAATGACTCACTTAAGCCCCCCTGCCCGATGACTCACTTAAGCCCCCCTGCCCGATGACTCACTTGACCCTTTGACCCGGTCAACAGCATAGACGTGGGTGAGTCCGTCAGTCTCCAGCGCCAGCTCCTTGATGCAGTGCTGCAGGGCGCTCCGCTCGTGCGCATTGTCGAACCGCTGCGTTGCTATGGCAACGAAGTCGAATTGCCTACGCAGTTCGGCGGCCAGGCGGACGAAGAACTTGACGTAGCGGATGGAGGCCACGCACCAGCGGGTCCAGAAGCAGAGCAGCGTGACGCTCTTCGGGCCGCCTGGCGGGAACAGCCGCTGCCGCTCCCCGCCCGGCAGCTGCTGCACGTGGGCGGCCGGGGCCGGCACGAACTGGTTGAGGAAGCCCGGGTTGTAGTAGTTCAGGAAGTTGCGGCGCTCCACCGCCAGCGTCTCCTGGTACAGGCAGCAGCCCTTCTTGGGCCACCTGCGACAGCGGGGGGTGCGGAGCCTTGGATAGACAGTGCTCAGACTTCTGCCGTTTCATCCCACCTCTCTCCATCACTTGTATCTAATCTCTCCACCTCTGTCCCTCTCTCTATCTTTTCATATGTATCTAATCTTCATCTAATCTGTCTCCCTCTATCCCTCTCTTCTCTCTCCCCGTCTCCCATCAGCCTCAGCCGCATTCCAGATTCCACAGTGCCCAGCGCATTAGAAGCAGTTCAGCCCAACAAGCAGCGCTGATCAATCTGGTTCAGTTCAGCGCCCACCGCTATTCAAACTGAAAAGGCTTCACAAGAATGACACAAAAATGAATGCCAGGCGCCTCGCACGAATTCCTTCCTTCCGCCAAAGCCACCTGAATGACGCAGCAAAATGCGCGCTTCCTCTGACGGCCTCCGCCAAAAATGGCATCGCGGACGAGGCGACATTCCCCCCCCCCGACACTGCCGCCTGCCCGTTCCGCCATCTTCCTGTCGTAATTCGCGCTTCTCTGGGACTCCCGGCTGCCAGTTCCCCAAGCCCCAATTTGCGTATCCCACATCCCATTGTGCTGCAGCCAGCTCAGGCACTCAAAGCAAATTTGGGATTTCCTACAGCCTCAGAGGGTGGGACGCTGCGGGGTGCGGCGCTAATGCGAGTTGACTGCGGGAGGCCCCCAGGGGCGGCCGCTGCCTGACAGGAATTCCTTGCAGGGGATCGGGGAGACAAGACAGGCAGAGAGCCTCGGAGAGCAGGGGGATATCTTCCCCATTCAGAGCCATTGTGACTATGGGATCATTCACAGCCGGCTGTGGCGGCGCCAGCTGGCGGCGAAGGAGCTGCTTTTCCTAGAAAGCTGGACAGCCGCTGATCGCGAAGCGACCCTGCCGCCTTCTTCGCCATTGTTCCTACAGGGGGATTTGCTAGCTCAGCCCTCCCGTAATCCCTGATTTCCCTGATTGCCCAGGCCGCAGCATTCGGCAAAAAATAAACAGAAGTCACCCGAGTTAACTTCTCACTTCGTTTCGGCTGAACTTCAGTGCGCAAAGGGGCCTGACTTGGCGAACTCTGGCCCGACTCAGCAGCTAGACTCAGCAACTAGACTCAGCAACTAGACTCAGCAACTAGACTCAGCAACTAGACTCAGCGACTAGACTCAGCAACTAGACTCAGCAACTAGACTCAGCAACTAGATTCAGCAACTAGACTCAGCAACTAGACTCAGCAACTAGACTCAGCAACTAGACTCAGCGACTAGACTTAGCAACTAGACTCAGCAACTAGACTCAGCGACTAGACTCAGCAACTAGACTCAGCAACTAGACCCAGCAACTAGACTCAGAAAATAGACTCAGCAACTAGATTCAGCAACTAGACTCAGCGACTAGACTCAGCAACTAGACTCAGCAACTAGACTCAGCAACTAGACTCAGCAACTAGACTCAGCAACTAGACTCAGCAACTAGATTCAGCAACTAGACTCAGCAACTAGACTCAGCGACTAGACTCAGCAACTAGACTCATCGACTAGACTCAGTAACTAGACTCAGCAACTAGACTCAGCGACTAGACTCAGCGACTAGACTCAGCGACTAGACTCAGTAACTAGACTCAGCGACTAGACTCAGCGACTAGACTCAGTAACTAGACTCGGCAACTAGACTCAGCAATTAGACTCAGCAACTAGACTCAGCGACTCGACTCAGCGACTAGACTCAGTAACTAGACTCGGCAACTAGACTCAGCAATTAGACTCAGCAACTAGACTCAGCGACTAGACTCAGCGACTCGACTCAGCAACTCGACTCAGCAACTAGACTCGGCAACTAGACTCAGCAATTAGACTCAGCAACTAGACTCAGCGACTAGACTCAGCGACTCGACTCAGCAACTCGACTCAGCAACTAGACTCAGCAACTAGACTCAGCAACTAGACTCAGCAACTAGACTCAGCAACTCGACTTCTCAGTAACAGGACTCACTTCTCTCCGCAGTGAACCTCGTGAATGCAGTAGAAGGCCATGGGCTGGAACGGGTCTGTCAGCACCTCGACCATGTTGCTCTCCGGTGACTGTGTGCCCTGGGACTCGCACAGCGCCACCATGCTGACTGCGTGGCTGGGCCGGTCTGTGCTCAGCTTGATCCGCACGCTGGACATGCCCTGATGCAGCGCCGAGCCGTACTGCCGGCCGTCCACCAGCACCCGGTAGCCCGACAGCGGCACCTCCTGGTTGGACTGCGGGCAGGCCCAGGACACCTGCAGCACGAACTCGCCAGTGTAGGCCTCCAGCGACTTGAAGCAGTCCTCCAGGGAGTCCATGATCTGCGCGGGTGGCGGCGGGGTCATTCAGTGCACAGTTGAAGGGCAACTCGCATCAGCTGAGCGCGCATGCCGAGGCAGCTGCCACAGCAAACAGATTACTGAAATCCCCAGCTGCCTCAGATGAACTGGCGCTCCCACCTGCTGCAGGGATTGAAGCTGTGCTCAGCGGGGCGCGCCAAGCACTCAGCCAGCTCGCTTCCCGGCCGAAAAAGTGCAGCAAAATGAATTATGCAGATTCATCGCTTGCTGTGCAGCCTCCAGACAGATGAGGGGGTGAGGATTCTCGGGGCGGGGCTTCCAGCCCACCCGACTGCAGCCTCCCCACTTGCTAATGATTTCGGGACTAAAAAGCAATCCGCCTCTTTCTTAGCTTCATCTGCTTCTGCTCGAGCGTGTCTTACGTGAAGAAATTTCAATTAAAAAATTAATGAGGCCGCTAATAGAGACAGGGATTTATTTCCCAGTGTAAGAAACTCTTCAAAGCGATGAGTCAATCACAATTACTTCATGGTGAAAACCGGCAAGAAGCGTCTGCTAAGAAAATAACGTCAATCTAAACCTCGATTATGAAATCTCTAACTGCTAGATGAAGATGCGGGAAGACTTTCTAAGAAATCGAAGGCTCCTCCTGCGGACAGTTCAGTGGGAGTTCTGCAGATGGTTGGCTTCATTTTAACAGTTCGTTAAAGCATCATTTGAAAACACAAACATTCCCCAGAGATCTATTCTTGACAAAGGAAGCTCGGTTAATGGCAGGAAAACCGGCACGAGAATTTCATGCTCTCGCGCAAATAGAATTTAAATTTAGGCACTGCCCGCTCAGCAACTGAGTCTGGCGATTAATTGAATTGATTAATTTTGGATTTCGACTCCAGCGTGACGAAGGCCTGAGTTGATTCGCGAACTATTTATTTATTTCAGGATGATTTCAGAAATTTGAAAATCGCTTTTCATTGTTTCATTCAGTCGGGGAGTCGCTGCAAGCACAGGATATTCGAGCTCTTGTTCATTTTAATGCACACGGATCTCCTGCCTACTAATCCTGAGCCTAAGCCTACATATCGTATGAGTATGTCGGATGAGGATGTCGGATGAGGATGTCGGATGAGGATGTCGGATGAGGATGTCGGATGAGGATGTCGGATGAGGATGTCGGATGAGGATGTCGATGAGTGTGTCGGATGAGGATGTCGATGAGTGTGTCGATGAGTGTATCGGATGAGGATGTCGATGAGGATGTCTATGAGTATGTCGGATGAGGATGTCGGATGAGGATGTCGGATGAGGATGTCGGATGAGGATGTCGATGAGTGTGTCGGATGAGGGTGTCGGATGAGGATGTCGATGAGGATGTCGATGAGTGTGTCGGATGAGGATGTCGATGAGGATGTCGGATGAGGATGTCGATGAGTGTGTCGGATGAGGATGTCGATGAGTGTGTCGGATGAGGATGTCGATGAGGATGTCAGATGAGGGTGTCGGATGAGGATGTCGATGAGGATGTCGATGAGTGTGTCGGATGAGGATGTCGATGAGGATGTCGATGAGGATGTCGATGAGTGTGTCGGATGAGGATGTCGGATGAGGATGTCGATGAGTATGTCGATGAGTGTGTCAGATGAGGATGTCGATGAGGATGTCGATGAGTGTATCGGATGAGGATGTTGATGAGGATGTCGATGAGTGTGTCGGATGAGGATGTCGATGAGTATGTCGATGAGTGTGTCGGATGAGGATGTCGATGAGGATGTCTATGAGGATGTCGGATGAGGATGTCGATGATGATGTCAATGAGGGTGTGGATGAGGGTGTCGATGAGGGTGTTGATGAGGGTGTTGCTGTTATCAGCAGCCCTCTCTCACCTGGTTGTAAGTCTCCGTGTACTTCGCCAGCAGCTGCGTCTCCTCCAGCGTCTTTGTCGGCAGCATGTGGATGTTGTGGATCCGCCGCACGTGGCGGTCCCGCCGATTCACCAGCCGGCAGACAGCGGCCTCGAGTTGCCGGCGCTGCTCCAGGCCGACCACCGACACTGTGACCGTCGGCGGGTCCGGGGTCAGAGTCGGCTGCACTGTCAGGGCCGCGGACAGCACAGCCATCTGGGTGCCGTGCAGCTGCACCTCCAGCTGCAGGTGGTAGGTGCCCGAGCGCAGCCCCGTCACCTCCGCCTCCCGAGTCTCCGGGTGCAGCGGGCCGACTACGCGGATCACCTGGCCCGTGTCGGCCAGCTTGCAGATAAGGCGGAACTGCTTCAGCTTGACGCCCTCCGTCAGGAACGGCGCCGGCCAGGCGACCCGGGCGGCGCCGCTGACGGAGCCGGCGAGGGGCCGCAGCTCGCCGGGCAGGCAGCCGGGCCACGTGACGAGCAGGCTGTCGCTGGGCTTGCTGTTGAAGCGGGGGTCATTGCTGATGGCCTGCACCTGTAGGGGGTGTCGGGGCGGGGTTTTGAGGAGTCAGTTGTTTGCCAGTTACTGTCAAATGTGCTTGTTTCGTGATGTACAATGGGGTGTGTCAGTGATGTGTCAGCGATGTGTCGGTCATGTGTCAGAGATGTGCCGGTAATGTGTCAGCGATGTGTCGGTAATGTGTCAGAGGTGTGTTAGTGATGTGTCAGAGATGTGCCGGTAATGTGTCAGTTGGGTCTCTGCTAAAAAACAAGCGGGAGCCACTGTCGCACCTGGAAGCTGTAGTCCTGGCACCAGCGGCCCTTGCAGTAGGTGTAGCTGGTCTCCCCGGCGCCCAGCGTCTCCTCCACCACCCCGTTGATGAAGACCTTGTAGCCGGCCACGGCAGCATCTCCGTAGTGCCGCGGCTCCGTCCAGTGCACGGCGATGTAGGAGAAGTTGCAGGCGCGGAGGCGCAGCAGGGGGGTGTCGATCGGGGCGCAGGTCTGCGCGCGCAGGGCGCGGCTTTTCTCCACGACGGCGCGGTTGGAGTCGAGCGCGCTGAGCCGCAGGGAGTAGACGGTGCCGGGCAGCAGGTTCTGCAGCAGGCAGGAGCGCTCCTGGTGCGCCAGCGTCTCGGTGCGCTCGGCCGGCTGTGCCGGGCTGGACCACTGCAGCGCGAAGCTGTGGACTCCGTCCGGGGGCTGGTAGGCCATCCACTCCACCGTCAGGGTCGAGTCCGTCCGGGCGCTGACCGTCAGCGGGATCTCCGACAGGTCGCCGGCGAGGGCGTCCCCCTCGGCTTCCGCGTCGGCGAAGTCGGGCGGCGGCGCCTCCGACACGGCCGGCATGTTGGGGTAGGTGCTGATGAACAGCGGCGCGGACGGCGGCGAGTCGGGAAAGTCGCGGTGGGCGGACAGCGCCACCAGCTGCACCCGGTAGTGCCTGCTGGCCCGGCAGGGAATCACGGCCCGGCGGTGTGTCGGCTCCAGCGGCTCGCCGGCCGCCTTACCATTCACCAGCAGCTGGTAGCCGGCGACGCCAACGCCACCGAACAGCGCCGGCTCCGACCACTCGACGACGATCTCCCGGTCCGACATCGCGTCCAGGAAAATCTGCGGTGCTGCCGGCGGCCCCGGCGTGGTGAGCTGCACCTGCTGGACGATCGGCTCGCGGGTCTCCCGGGTCAGCAGCGCCTCCAGGCGGGCCGTGACGACGGCGCCGCGCTCAGAGCACTCCAGTGCTGCACTGGTGGCGGCGGCGTCCAGCACCCGGCGCTGCGCCCGCGCCGCCTCCCGGTCGGTGCTCCAGGTGACGTTGAACTGCTTCACCTGGCCTTGGAACTCGTCGTCCAGAGTCCAGAGCAGCCGCACCTCGCCGACGCCTGCGCCACCTGCTTCGTCACCGTCTGGCAGGTGAAACTCGGCGGAGATCTCGCGGATTGCGGCCAGCTGACCTCCCGGCACCCGCACCTGAGGGGGTGGGGCGATTCTCAATGGAGATTCTCTGGAGTGGGGACGATTCTCAATGGGGGTCTCTGGGGTGGGGGCGATTCTCAATTGGGGTCTCTGGGGTGGGGCGATTCTCAATGGGGGTCTCTGGAAGCGGGGGCGATTCTCAATGGGGGTCTCTGGAAGCGGGGCGATTCTTAATAGGGGTCACTAGAAGCGGGGGCGATTCTCAATGGGGGTCACTGGAAGCGGGGGCGATTCTCAATGGGGGTCACTGGAAGCGGGGGCGATTCTCAATGGGGATCTCTGGAAGCGGGGGCGATTCTCAATGGGGGTCACTGGAAGCGGGGGCGATTCTCAATGGGGATCTCTGGAAGCGGGGGCGATTCTCAATGGGGATCTCTGGAAGCGGGGGCGATTCTCAATGGGGGTCCTAGACCAATGAGCCCTAGAATTCCTGTCCAAGTCTCGGCCGCTTACCTCCACGGGCTCGCTGAAAGTCTCATCTGGTTCGTCGGGGTACAGGCAGATCTGCTGCTCCTGCTCGGAGCCGCGGCTCTTCCGCAGCCGCCGGGCCTCCTTCTTGGCGGCGTCGGTCTGGCTGACGGCCACAAGCACGATGCTGTACAGCTTGCCGGGCCGGCACTTCACCAGCCGGCAGGTCTGGGCGTCGGGCCGCAGGCTCACGTAGGGCTTGCCGTTGATCTCCAGCCGGTAGCCCTCGATGTGGCAGCGCACGTAGCGCCTCTCGCTGGCCTGCTCGGGCCGCACCACCGCCAGCGCGTACGGCCGCTCCCAGTGCAGCAGGACGGAGTCCGGCTTCACCGCGGCCACCATGGGGCGGGGCTGGGCCACGTGACACCTGGTGCGCACGAACGCCGGGTCGCTGGAGACATGCGCCGTGCGCCGATTGCGCAGCTCTTCCTCAGCGGTGGCGCCATCTGCTGACGGGTCCAGCGCCGTCTTGACGCTGACGACGGCCTCCACTACGATGCGGTACTTCGTGCCCGGGCGAAGTCCTTCTAGGGTCACCTGGGGAACGTAGAGTAGAGTAGAGTAGAGTAGAGTAGAGTAGAGTAGAGTAGTGTAGAGTAGAGTAGAGTAGAGAAGAATAGAATAGAGTAGAGTAGAGTAGATTAGAGTAGAGTAGTGTAGAGTAGAGTAGAGTAGAGAAGAATAGAATAGAGTAGAGTAGAGTAGAGTAGATTAGAGTAGAGTAGTGTAGAGTAGAGTAGAGTAGAGTAGAGTAGAGTAGAGTAGAGTAGTGTAGAGTAGAGTAGAGTAGAGTAGAGTAGATTAGAGTAGAGTAGTGTAGAGTAGAGTAGAGTAGAGTAGAGTAGAGTAGAACCTCACCTTGGAGTCCTTGGGGTCCAGCGAGACGTAGTCGGCGGCAGACGGGCCGTCCCAGTCGGACGCCCTGGCGGCGGGCCGGGCGCTGTCGGGCACCTCGGCCCAGCGGACCACCTGGCCGCGCAGGCGGTTGGAGCCGGTGACGGAGGGCGGCTGCCAGCGCAGCTTCACGGCCTGGTCGGTGAGGCCCGCCAGGCGGATGCGGCCGGGCGCCAGGGTGCCGCTGGTGGTGGCCAGCAGGTGTGCGGCGGGCATCCAGGCGGAGTCGACGAGGCCGGCGAGTTCAGAGAGGTCGGCAGGCAGCTTGCGGGCCAGGCGGGCGGGGTGGCGCGGCGGCAACGACTGCAGCGCCTCCTCGGTGACGGCGCAGACGCGGACGGAGTAGTCGGTGCGCTCGCGGAGGTTCTCGATGAGGGCCCGGGTGGCGTCGGGCATGAGCTCCAGCACCTGCGGCGGCGGAGGCTCTCCCGTCAGTCCCGAATCCCAATTATTTGTCCCGAATCCCAAATATCAATCCCGAATCCCAAATATCAGTCCCGAATCCCAAATATCAGTCCCGAATCCCAAATATCAGTCCCGAATCCCAAATATCAGTCCCGAATCCCAATTATTTGTCCCAAATCCCAAATATCAATCCCGAATCCCAAATATCAGTCCCGAATCCCAAATATCAGTCCCGAATTCCATTTATCAGTCCCGAATCGAAAATATCAGTCCCGAATCCCAAATATCAGTCCCGAATCCCAAATATCAGTCCCGAATCCCAATTATTAATCCCGAATCCCAAATATCAGTCCCGAATCCCAAATATCAGTCCCAAATCCAAATTATCAGTCCCAAATCCCAATTATCAGTCCCAAATCCCAATTATCAGTCCCGAATCCCAATTATCTGTCCCGAATCCAAATTATCAGTCCCAAATCCCAATTATCAGTCCCAAATCCCAATTATCAGTCCCAAATCCCAATTATCAGTCCCAAATCCCAAATATCAGTCCCGAATTCCATTTATCAATCCCGAATCCCAAATATCAGTCCCGAATCCCAAATATTAATCCCGAATCCCAAATATCAGTCTCGAATCCCAAATATCAGTCCCGAATCCCAAATATCAGTCCCAAATCCCAATTATCAGTCCCAAATCCCAATTATCAGTCCCAAATCCCAAATATCAGTCCCGAATCCCAAATATCAGTCCCGAATCCCAAATATCAGTCCCGAATCCCAATATCAGTCCCGAATCCCAATTATTAATCCCGAATCCCAAATATCAGTCCCGAATCCCAAATATCAGTCCCAAATCCCAATTATCAGTCCCAAATCCCAATTATCAGTCCCGAATCCCAATTATCAGTCCCGAATCCAAATTATCAGTCCCAAATCCCAATTATCAGTCCCGAATCCCAATTATCAGTCCCGAGTCCCAATTATCAGTCCCGAATCCCAACAGTCCGGAACCCCATCAGTCCCAAGTCCCACCTGGAGCTCCCCAGCGGTGGCGCCGGCGGCGGGCGCGCACTCCACGCGGATGCCGATGACCTCGGAGCCGCGCTCAACAGGGGGGTCCCAGGCCACCAGGAGGCTGCAGCAGGTGGTGGCGGTGACGCCGAGGTTTCTGGGCGGCAGCGGCGGCTCGGCGGTGCGGAGGCTCAGCCGCTGCGGCCGGCTGCTGACGATGACGGTGCCGCCGCCGTCCTCCTGGCGCTGCTCGCAGCGGGCCTCGACAACGACGGTGTAGGCGGTGGCGGGCGCGAGGCCCTCGAGCAGGGCGAAGTCCTCCGGGGTGCTGGCGCTGTTGACTTCGCGGTCTGGCGAGCTGCCCGGCCACCAGGTGATCTGGTAGTGCGTCGGCTGGATGAAGTGCAGCTTCCCGGATGTACCTGGCGGTGAGGCGGCAGGGCTCTCTGAGTCGCATTCATGGCGGTGAGCGGGCAGGGGCTTCTTGGGTTCTCAAAAAAACTCCCTGCAGCCAAATTTTTCTATATTTGAGCCGGGCTCGCTTGAATTTAATATTTCAGCATTTGAGCAGACAGTGCTCAGGGAACAGCACAGATATTGCAAGCATGAGTGCGAAGGTCTCAAGAGCGTCAATAGTTAGAAGAACGGAACTCTGGGTTTCTTGGGAACTTTTGAAGGATCACTTTTTATTAAAAAAATCCTTCTCAACCAAATTCTTTCTGGCACTCAGAACTCAGTGCATAGCAAAGATTAGCATTTCAAAGCAGAGGCCATGCAAAAGAGTCAACTCTACTGAGAAGCTGGAGAAGCAACGCGGAACTCACCGATGAAGCTGCAGGCCTGGGGGATTTGCTCAGCAGAAGCTCACAAAGCTACAAGGCCCGGGCTGACTCTCCCAGTCTCTGTGGCCGCACAGTTTCAAATTCGGGGCTGTGCATTTCGCTTGCGCGTGCCTTCGCTAACAGCTATCAGATTTATGTGCGCCCGAGGCTGCGTGCAAAATGCAATTTGTGCAGGTGCAATCTGAGCACTCACCCCCCCCCCGCCAAGGTGCCAAGCCTTTAGGCCACTCCGGGCGGCGCTGCCGGCACAAAAGAATAGCGGAAAATTGCTCAGCTTCATCTCTCAGCCTCAGCTGCTGCGCCTCATCGCCCTCCCCCGCCATGGCAACCTGGCCCCACCACTCCCTCCCGCCTCCGAACTCAAGTGGCTACTGGAGCAGAGAAAAAGCAAAAAAAGTAACAGAAGCAGCACTCGAGAGAGCGCTAAGCAAGTGGCAACTCATTTATGCATAACTGGAATCTGGAGAGCGGCATCTGCAGCCGGATTTCTCAGTGGACCACGCTCGGGGGGGGGGGCAGGTGTGCGCGGGTCACCCGATTTTCGGGAAACTCAGAGACAGACAGACGCGGTAATGCTTCAAAGACAAAGGAAAATATCCCCATGTTTAATCTTAGTTTTTAAAAATCGATAAATCAAAAAGGTGCGGGAGGCCGCTTAGCGGCAAAGCCAACCAAAGAAGTTTTGGTGCTCAAGTTGAGTCTACAATGGAGGGTGCCGGCCGGTCTGGCGCCTCGCTGGCTTGGCCGCGGACTTCGCCGCCCGTCTGTCTGGAAGTTCGGGAAAGCGAGCGGCGGGAGGAGCCGCGGAGGCCCTGGGCTGTGAATGCCGATTTTCCCTGAACTCTTCATTGCAAATAAGTTGAGTTTGAGAGAATTTTTTTGGATTAAAAATAGCGCTACTTGCATTGCGGCTACTGTTAGTAGAGTTGATTGAGCGCAAAAGTGTTGTGATTAGTAAATTAATTAGAAACTGTCATATTCTTGGAAAAGTAACCAATTTCGAAAAAAAACAGCAACCGACATTGGCCTTAGATACCGCCATATTTACTGCTATATTAGCGTATTCAAGGTAAAAAAGCACGGGCGCCAGCAGAGGGACGAGGGGCAAACTCACTGCGAGTCCAGGCCACGGTTGCGGAGTGCCCGGTGACGTCATCGCACCAGACCCTGGCCGGGGCGAGCACCAGTCCGGTGTAGTTCACCACCAGGGCCGGCCCGGTAGTGCACCGGTTGAATTGGCCGTGTTCCACGCCTCCCTCAGCGCGCTCCTCGCCCCGCCCTACCGGGTGCGCCGTTAGAGCCACCAGCTGCAGCGTCAGGCGCTGGCCGAGCGTCAGGTCTCGAAGCCGGAAAGAGGTCGTGTCAGCTGGCAGCACAGCGCCGTAGGGCTCCCCGTCGCGAAGCATTTGGTAGCCCTAGGGGTCGGTGCGGCAGCGGCTAGAATTGTAGAGCTCACTGCCATTGCCTTGACCCAATAGCCTCTTTCACAGCTCCTTCTTAATCCCCTGCCCCTCTAAAGCTGCCTTCCCCAGTCCCACCTCACTCCCTGCCCCTCTGGCCTGTCTCCCCCAGCCCCCCAGCCCCACCTCACTCCCTGCCCCTCTGGTCTGTCTCCCCCAGCTCCACCTCACTCCCTACCCCTCTGGCCTGTCTCCCCCAGCCCCCCAGCCCCACCGCACTCCCTACCCCTCTGGCTGTCTCCCCCAGCCTCACCTCACTCCCTGCCCCTCTGGCCTGTCTCCCCCAACCCCCAGCCCCTCTGGGCTGTCTCCCCCAGCCCCCAGCCCCACCTCACTCCCTGCCCCTCTGGCTGTCTCCCCCAGCCCCCCAGCCCCACCTCACTCCCTGCTCCTCTGGCCTGTCTCCCACAGCCCTCAGCCCCACCTCACTCCCTGTCCCTCTGGCCTGTCTCCCCCAGCTCCACCTCACTCCCTACCCCTCTGGCCTGTCTCCCCCAGCCCCCCAGCCCCACCTCACTCCCTGCCCCTCTGGCCTGTCTCCCCTAGCTCCACCTCACTCCCTACCCCTCTGGCCTGTCTCCCCCAGCCCCCAACCCCACCTCACTCCCTGCCCCTCTGGCCTGTCTCCCAAGCCCCCCAGCCCCACCTCACTCCCTGCCCCTCTGGTCCGTCTCCCCCATCCTCCTTAGTTTTTTCCGGAGGCCCGGTGCTCACCGATATCTGCGCCTCGCCAAACTGCTGCGGCACTGACCAGGAGACCTCCAGGCCCTCCTCTGTCATGGACTCGACTCGCAACGCTGGGCTGATGGGCGGAGCTGAGCAGCTCACGCTGAGCGGGGCGCTGAGCTCGCTCTCGCAAAGACAGAACACGTGATCGGCGTTGGCGTCAATCTTGATGGGGTTGGGCCAAACATATTAATATTAGAAGTCCTGCATGCTACTTAGTATGAGTAGTATACTTAAAACAGTGCCAAGACTTGCATTCTTGTGACCGGCGATGGCCTTGACCTGCACGTCGTAGACGACGCCCGCCTGCAGGTCGGACAGGTAGTAGGTGTAGGTGCGCCGGCCGGGGGAGGCCTTCAGCTCGCCGTGCCACTTCTCGTCCACGAACACTCTGCGGGGGCAGTCAGGGAATATTCTTTGAAATTTAAAAGATCGGAGGAAATCTTCACTTGAAGAAATATTTGATGGCCGATTGGAAGGCCGATTTGATTTAATTTGAAGACGGACAGACAGACATACAGACATACATGTACATACATACATGTACAGACAGACAGACAGACAGACAGACAGACAGACAGACAGACAGACAGACAGACAGACAGACAGACAGACAGACAGACAGACAGACAGACAGACAGACAGACAGACAGACAGACAGACAGACAGACAGACAGACAGACAGACAGACAGACAGACAGACAGACAGACAGACAGACAGACAGACAAACACATCCAATATCTCCGGTGGCCCCTGGCCCGGACACCCACCGGTACTTGCTGACGTCCTCCTCCTGAGGACCGGCGGCCGCTTCGCCCTGCCAGGCGACGATGACGGCGCCCTCCGCGCTGGTCGGCTGCTTCGACAGCTGCGGCGGCTCCGGGCGCCGGGGGCAGCTCACCCGGACGGTGTTGGACGGCTGGCTGGTGCGCTGGGACCGGCCGGCCACCGCCACCACCGCCACGGCCACCGTCCGGCCCGGCTGCAGCGGCTCCAACGTCGTCTGCTGCGTCTGCACCGGCAGCTGCCCGCCCTGCGGCTCGCCGTCAATCAGCAGTCGGTAGCCGACGAGGTCCTCGCCACCAAAGGCGCGGCCGGGCCGCCAGGCCACCGCCACCTGGTTGACGTCGACGCTCTGAACGACGAGGCGCGGCGGCTCCGGCGGCCCGGCGGTGGTGAAGTCGCAGACCGCCGACTTTGTGCTTAGCTCCGCCTGGCCGACGCCCGAGCTGTCCAGCTGAAAGAAGCTGGCCGTCACGGAGATCCTGCGGCGGGGAGGCGGCGGGGAGGCGGCGGGTTCCCGGGTACAAACAGGGTGTACAGACAGGTTGTACAGACAGGGTGTACAGACAGGATAAAATTCAAAGGTCTTTGAGAATCGAGAAGGCGCCCCATACCGGAATCTAAAATATTTCCAGACCAGGTGCTCCCAACAGAAATCCCTGTCTGTCCCCCTCACCTGTAGTCGCAGCCGATGGCGAGGCCGCGGCAGAGGCAGTCCCGCTCGCCGCCGGTGCAGTTCCAGGTGTGCACCACCCCGTCAGCCTCCGAGTCGAAGCTCATGTCCGAGTTCACCTTGGCTGAGAAGGCCCGTCCGGCCACGCTGACGGTGCTGACCTCGTGCCGGAACTGGTGCTCCAGCGGCCGGGAGAAATCCCAGGTGACGCGAACCCGGTCCGGGTGCTCCGGGTCGGGCAGCAACTGCACGATCGGCACCGGCAGGGCGCTGGCCGTCTCCTCTGCCGACAGCGCGGCTGCTGCCGCCCCTGCCGTCACCGCCGCTGCTGCCGCGGCACCGCTGGCGACCAGCCGCTCTTTCGCGGGCTCCGCATCCGCCACCTCCACGACCGAGTCTGCAGGCGGCAGGGAGCCAAAGTGCAATGAGAAAATTTTATTGGAAACCCATCTGAAAATTCAAATTCGCGCCAAAAAGGGAACACCGTTAAAACAAGCACATTAAAACTAGCAGCTGCTTTTCACTTTAAACATTTTTGTGTTTTGACGGCAGTTGAAATGTGCTGATTCACAGTTGCGTAATTTGGGTCCAGTTTTGGCGGGAATTTAAATTCGACATCTTTCGAGTTTGTTAAAAGCCGGAATGCATATTTCATGACCGATTAATTCTCGGCTTATATTAAATAAAAACTGCACATGGGAGTGCTGAATTGAGGAAGTCAGATGCATCTTTCGAGTGACACTCCTGAGAGTGAGAGTGACACTTCAGTGACACTTCAGCGACACTTCAGTGACACTTCAGCGACATTTCAGTGACACTTCAGCGACACTTCAGCGACATTTCAGCGACATTTCAGTGACACTTCAGCGACACTTCAGCGACACTTCAGTGACACTTCAGTGACACTTCAGCGACACTTCAGCGACATTTCAGTGACATTTCAGTGACACTTCAGCGACACTTCAGCGACATTTCAGTGACATTTCAGTGACACTTCAGCGACACTTCAGCGACACTTCAGCGACACTTCAGCGACACTTCAGCGACATTTCAGTGACACTTCAGCGACACTTCAGCGACACTTCAGTGACACTTCAGCGACACTTCAGCGACACTTCAGTGACATTTCAGTGACATTTCAGTGACACTTCAGCGACAGCGACACTTCAGCGACACTTCAGCGACACTTCAGCGACACTTCAGTGACACTTCAGCGACACTTCAGCGACACTTCAGTGACACTTCAGCGACACTTCAGCGACACTTCAGCGACACTTCAGTGACACTTCAGCGACACTTCAGCGACACTTCAGTGACACTTCAGCGACATTTCAGTGACACTTCAGCGACACTTCAGCGACATTTCAGCGACATTTCAGTGACACTTCAGCGACACTTCAGCGACACTTCAGTGACACTTCAGTGACACTTCAGCGACATTTCAGTGACATTTCAGTGACACTTCAGCGACACTTCAGCGACATTTCAGTGACATTTCAGTGACACTTCAGCGACACTTCAGTGACACTTCAGTGACACTTCAGCGACACTTCAGCGACATTTCAGTGACATTTCAGTGACACTTCAGCGACACTTCAGCGACATTTCAGTGACATTTCAGTGACACTTCAGCGACACTTCAGCGACATTTCAGCGACATTTCAGTGACACTTCAGCGACACTTCAGCGACACTTCAGTGACACTTCAGTGACACTTCAGCGACACTTCAGCGACATTTCAGTGACATTTCAGTGACACTTCAGCGACACTTCAGCGACATTTCAGTGACATTTCAGTGATACTTCAGCGACACTTCAGCGACACTTCAGCGACACTTCAGCGACACTTCAGCGACATTTCAGTGACACTTCAGCGACACTTCAGCGACACTTCAGTGACACTTCAGCGACACTTCAGCGACACTTCAGTGACATTTCAGTGACATTTCAGTAACACTTCAGCGACAGCGACACTTCAGCGACACTTCAGCGACACTTCAGCGACACTTCAGTGACACTTCAGCGACACTTCAGCGACACTTCAGCGACACTTCAGTGACACTTCAGCGACATTTCAGTGACACTTCAGCGACACTTCAGCGACATTTCAGCGACATTTCAGTGACACTTCAGCGACACTTCAGCGACACTTCAGTGACACTTCAGTGACACTTCAGCGACATTTCAGTGACATTTCAGTGACACTTCAGCGACACTTCAGCGACATTTCAGTGACATTTCAGTGACACTTCAGCGACACTTCAGTGACACTTCAGTGACACTTCAGCGACACTTCAGCGACATTTCAGTGACATTTCAGTGACACTTCAGCGACACTTCAGCGACATTTCAGTGACATTTCAGTGACACTTCAGCGACACTTCAGCGACACTTCAGCGACACTTCAGCGACACTTCAGCGACATTTCAGTGACACTTCAGCGACACTTCAGCGACACTTCAGTGACACTTCAGCGACACTTCAGCGACACTTCAGTGACATTTCAGTGACATTTCAGTGACACTTCAGCGACAGCGACACTTCAGCGACACTTCAGCGACACTTCAGCGACACTTCAGTGACACTTCAGCGACACTTCAGCGACACTTCAGTGACACTTCAGCGACACTTCAGCGACACTTCAGCGACACTTCAGTGACACTTCAGCGACACTTCAGCGACACTTCAGTGACACTTCAGCGACATTTCAGTGACACTTCAGCGACACTTCAGCGACATTTCAGCGACATTTCAGTGACACTTCAGCGACACTTCAGCGACACTTCAGTGACACTTCAGTGACACTTCAGCGACACTTCAGCGACATTTCAGTGACATTTCAGTGACACTTCAGCGACACTTCAGTGACATTTCAGTGACATTTCAGTGACACTTCAGCGACACTTCAGCGACACTTCAGCGACACTTCAGCGACACTTCAGCGACATTTCAGTGACACTTCAGCGACACTTCAGCGACACTTCAGTGACACTTCAGCGACACTTCAGCGACACTTCAGTGACATTTCAGTGACATTTCAGTGACACTTCAGCGACAGCGACACTTCAGCGACACTTCAGCGACACTTCAGCGACACTTCAGCGACACTTCAGCGACACTTTAGTGACACTTCAGCGACACTTCAGCGACACTTTAGTGACACTTCAGCGACACTTCAGCGACACTTCAGCGACACTTCAGTGACACTTCAGCGACACTTCAGCGACACTTCAGTGACACTTCAGCGACATTTCAGTGACACTTCAGCGACATTTCAGCGACATTTCAGTGACACTTCAGCGACACTTCAGCGACACTTCAGTGACACTTCAGTGACACTTCAGCGACATTTCAGTGACATTTCAGTGACACTTCAGCGACACTTCAGCGACATTTCAGTGACATTTCAGTGACACTTCAGCGACACTTCAGTGACACTTCAGTGACACTTCAGCGACACTTCAGCGACATTTCAGTGACATTTCAGTGACACTTCAGCGACACTTCAGCGACATTTCAGTGACATTTCAGTGACACTTCAGCGACACTTCAGCGACACTTCAGCGACACTTCAGCGACACTTCAGCGACATTTCAGTGACACTTCAGCGACACTTCAGCGACACTTCAGTGACACTTCAGCGACACTTCAGCGACACTTCAGTGACATTTCAGTGACATTTCAGTGACACTTCAGCGACAGCGACACTTCAGCGACACTTCAGCGACACTTCAGCGACACTTCAGTGACACTTCAGCGACACTTCAGCGACACTTCAGTGACACTTCAGCGACACTTCAGCGACACTTCAGCGACACTTCAGTGACACTTCAGCGACACTTCAGCGACACTTCAGTGACACTTCAGCGACATTTCAGTGACACTTCAGCGACACTTCAGCGACATTTCAGCGACATTTCAGTGACACTTCAGCGACACTTCAGCGACACTTCAGTGACACTTCAGTGACACTTCAGCGACACTTCAGCGACATTTCAGTGACATTTCAGTGACACTTCAGCGACACTTCAGTGACATTTCAGTGACATTTCAGTGACACTTCAGCGACACTTCAGCGACACTTCAGCGACACTTCAGCGACACTTCAGCGACATTTCAGTGACACTTCAGCGACACTTCAGCGACACTTCAGTGACACTTCAGCGACACTTCAGCGACACTTCAGTGACATTTCAGTGACATTTCAGTGACACTTCAGCGACAGCGACACTTCAGCGACACTTCAGCGACACTTCAGCGACACTTCAGCGACACTTCAGCGACACTTTAGTGACACTTCAGCGACACTTCAGCGACACTTTAGTGACACTTCAGCGACACTTCAGCGACACTTCAGCGACACTTCAGTGACACTTCAGCGACACTTCAGCGACACTTCAGTGACACTTTAACGATACTTTAGTGCCATTTCTGTGACAAGGTGAGTCGATCCTGGAAGCAGTGACTAAGCAGTTGAGTCAATCGGAGGCAAAGCTGAGCTGTCCGACACTTCACGCTCAGGGTCACGTGACCGGCTACCTGTGACCAGAGCGGCACCGAATTTCCTGGCAGTCGAACGATAAATTGGCGGCTTCTGAGAGGCGCCGCGCGGGCGCGGCTTTCGCGCCGTCGGCTGGACCGTCGGCGCCGCCCCCGCGTCTGAAGCTTCGTCGTCCATCGCGATTTGAATCACCGCTGGGCGAGCTGGCGGGGCGCGGCTGCTCATGTGTGATTGCTGAGGCCAAGGGCTAAGGCCAAGGGCTAAGGCCAAGGGCTAAGGCCAAGGGCTAAGGCCAAGGGCTAAGGCCAAGGGCTAAGGCCAAGGGCTAAGGCCAAGGGCTAAGGCCAAGGGCTAAGGCCAAGGGCTAAGGCCAAGGGCTAAATCATATGGAATACCCCGTACGCTTTTATATCATTTAAAATGTAGTACAAAATTACAAATAGCAAATTTGTTTCACAATAGGGTAGTACTGTTAGTAGTATTAGCAAACGAAGTATTAGTTAGGCATGGTTAGAACTCATTAGTGGTGCTACAGAACTCTGAGGTTTACGGGGCTTCGCCAGATCTTACCAGATTCTCCGCTATCTGAATGCTTCACTTTTTGCTGCTTCTGCTGCTGCTTCTGCTGCTGCTGCTGCTGCTCGCTTACCAGGACCGCAGCGGCTGCCGCAGGAGGAGGCGACGGTGACAGAGACGGCGCAGCAGCGGCTCTCTTCTGCTGCTCTCGAGCGCCCATCTTTGATTCCTTCAATGGCGCAGGCGGAGGGGTCACCGAGCGGGCTGCTGAGCTGTCGCTGCTGCTGCTGCTGCTGCTGCTGGAGACGCGGGCGTGCCGCGCTTGCTGCCGCCTGTTGAACTCCGCATCCTCCATCAGCGGCACTTCTTCAGCTTGCTGCTCTTTCTGTTGCTCATCGACGCTCTCCGAGCTGAAGGACACCTCGGACGGCTGTTTCTCAAGCTCGATCTGCTGCGGCTGCTGCTGGTTCTCTGCAATTCGGCATTGTGCACCACCCCGCAGGCGGGTAGAGAGTGCATAGGGAGGCCTGCGGTGAGGTTATCTGTGCCACTAGTTGGCTGGGGCGGGTCTGTGCTGTTAGCGGAGCAGCGGATTCTGCGGTTAGTAGCGGCATTGGGCAATTTTTGGCGACTAGAACCCTCAGACCTCAGGTAGTCCATGGTTCTGGAACTGCCACAGGCTAATAGTCCATGGTTCTGGAACTGCCACAGGCTAATAGTCCATGGTTCTGGAACTGCCACAGGCTAATAGTCCATGGTTCTGGAACTGCCACAGGCTAATAGTCCATGGTTCTGGAACTGCCACAGGCTAATAGTCCATGGTTCTGGAACTGCCACAGGCTAATAGTCCATGGTTCTGGAACTGCCACAGGCTAATAGTCCATGGTTCTGGAACTGCCACAGGCTAATAGTCTATGGTTCTGGAACTGCCACAGGCTAATAGTCCATGGTTCTGGAACTGCCACAGGCTAATAGTCCATGGCTATTTTTCTGGGAGCTTCGGGATTCAGGAACTCTCTATCCTTCTTCATATTCTTCTACAGCTTCTCGAACTCTTTGAAGACTCCCAGGAAATGTCCAGCCACCAAAAGCCAGTTTAGAAAGGCCTCTAGGAAAATCTATGCACTCAAATGTTATTCAATTATTCATCTGTGAACAACAAAGAAGCAAGTCACGTGATTCGTTAATCCGAGGTTTCAAACACTCTGAAGACTCTCGAAGGCAGCCGATGACTCACCTGCAGTGCCTTTGGTCTCGGTTTCGTCCCCATTGGCAACCGGCTTCTCCTCGACTATGGAGCTCCTACGGCTGCTGCTGGCGCTGCTGGAGCTGCTGGAGCTCCCGGAGCCGCTGGAGCCACCGCCAGCCTCCCTGGCCGCCTTCTCCTTCTCCGCTGCCCGCCTGTCCGCCGTCTGGATGGCCTCCAGCTGCTCCGCCGGCATCCGGTGGTAGCCAACGCCGTCCGTCACGAAGACGAACTCGGAGAGCTCTTCCGACTGCAGCAGGCGGGAGCCTTCAGGAGGCACCACAGAGTCAACGTCCAGCGGCAGGCGAAACTCCAACTTGTTGGAGGGCAGCTCCGACATCTCGCCTGAGAGCAGCGGGGATGTTGACCAATTAGTAAGTGCTCAATCTGTGCTCAATCTGTGCTCAATCTGTGCTCAACCTGTGCTCAATCTGTGCTCAATCTGTGCTCAATCTGTGCTCAATATGTGCTCAACCTGTGCTTAATCTTTGCTCAATTTGTGCTTAATCTGTGCTCAACCTGTGCTCAATCTGTGCTCAATCTGTGCTCAATCTGTGCTCAATCTGTGCTCAATCTGTGCTCAATCTGTGCTCAATCAATGCCTGATGCCCAATCAGTGCTCAATCAATGCCTGATGCCCAATCAGTGCTCAATCAATGCCTGATGCCCAATCAGTGCTCAATCAATGCCTGATGCCCAATCAGTGCTCAATCAATGCCTGATGCCCAATCAGTGCTCAATCAATGCCTGATGCCCAATCAGTGCTCAATCAATGCCTGATGCCCAATCAGTGCTCAATCAGCGCCCCCAACGAGTTCGAACTCACCAGTAGACTCTACCCGAACGGCGGACACGATGATGGAATAATCGGAGTTCAGCGTGCAGCCCTCGATCACCACCTTGCAGCGCTTGCTGCCGGCCTCGGGGGTGACCAGCTTGCCGCACTGCCGCCCGTTCAGCGTCACCTTGTAGCCCCGCAGCGAGTAGTCGGTGGCTGCCAGGGCGCCCCACACCAGCGTGATGGTGCTGGGCTTGCTGCTGAGCTCCAGCGACACCAGCGGCCCGCTAACGGAGGTCGCCTGGGGACACTCGAATGTCTGGGGAAGAGATGGAGATCAATGTGATTAACGTAAGTACAACCCAATGCAGCCCAGTGCAACCCTGTGCAACCCAATGCAACCCAATGCAACCCAATGCAACACAATGCAACCCAATGCAACCCAATGCAACCCAATAAAACTCAATGCAACCCAATGCAACCCAGTGCAACATAATTCAACTCAATGCAACCCAATGCAACCCAATGCAACACAATGCAACCCAGTGCAACCCAATGCAACTCAATGCAACCCAATGCAACCCAATGCAACCCAATGCAACCCAATGCAACACAATGCAACCCAATGCAACCCAATGCAACCCAATGCAACCCAATGCAACTCAATGCAACCCAGTGCAACCCAGTGCAACCCAATGCAACCCAATGCAACCCAATGCAACCCATAGGAAACCCACCAGCTTGTTGGACTTGTGCGGCTGGTAGGCGGCGCCGTCCCTGGGCAGGGCCTCCAGCCAGATGCTGTACACTCGGCCGGCCGCCAGCCCCGACGCCTGCAGGCAGCTGTTGCTGGGCAGCCGCACGCCGCCGTAGGAGACGCCGTTGACCAGCAGGCGGTACCCCCCCAGCATCTCCGTCAGGCCCTCAGCCAGCGGCTGCCAGAAAATTTCCACCGTGCCGTCCACGACGTGCAGCAGCTTCACGGCCGGCACGCAGTTGAACCACTTCCAGGACTCGCTCTGTGACGGGAGTTGCGTTCTCAGGTGAGCTGCTGCGCCAAGCATTTTTGCTAGCAATGCGCTGAACTCACCATGGGGCCCGGCTCCACCCGGCCCACCGCCTCCGCCACCGGCTCCTCCTCGACCTCGGATTCCTCGGCGTCCTCGCCAGCGCCGGAGTCCACGACCCAGAACCGGCTGAGGGATTGCGGTGCGTGATCGAGTGATCTCATTCACTTACTCACTCACTCACTCACTCACTCACTCACTCACTCACTCACTCACTCACTCACTCACTCACTCGCTCACTCACTCACTCACTCACTCACTCACCCACTCACTCACTCACTCACTTACTCACTCACCCACTCACTCACTCACTCACTCACTCACTCACTCACCCACTCACTCACTCACTCACTCACTCACTCACTCACTCATCACTCATGAACTCATGAAATCACTCACTCACTCATGAACTCACTAATGAACTCACCGGGAGGAGAAAATCTCAGATGGCTGGCGGTTGGGCGCCACCGCCATGGCGCGGATGAAGACGATGCCCGGCCTGCGCAGCTTCAGCGGCTCCCAGGTCTGGTACACCTGCGGGGAGGGCGCGGGGCGAAGCGGCTTGATGAGGCGGCCAGCTTCAGCAACCAGACGACACTGACATCGCAAACAGTTCGCAAATCACAAAAACTAGGAAAATTCGATTCAAAGCCCATGGTGACGAGGAAGCAAATCAAAGACTTGAAACGGTTGTGGGAGGGCGTTTCATTCTCTAAGAAATAAAGTTTGGAGTCCACAGGCTGGTGGCATCTCTGATTCACTATTTTTGTTGTGCTCAAAACGGTAAACAAATAAAGCACTGGATAGGAATTAAAGTGATGAAGCACTCTGGATGCTGTGCCACAGTGACAGGAGCGCTCACGGTGGCCGAAGGTTCCTCATCGTCAGCGATTGGCCGCTCGCCTTTGAGCGTCTGCAACGGGCGGGGAGTCTCACTGAGGCATTCTGGGCCTGGCTGCTCGCATTTGCGCTTGAGAATGAGCTCAGTCACTGAATGACTGAATGACCACAGACACTGAATGACTGAATGAGCACAGCCACTGAATGACTGAATGAGCACAGCCACTGAATGACTGAATGAGCACAGCCACTGAATGACTGAATGAGCACAGCCATTGTAGCCCCTTTCGCACCCATTCCAACCCCAACTCAGCCCCAACTCAGCCCCAACTCAGCCCCAAATCAGCCCCAACTCAGCCCCAACTCAGCCCCAAATCAGCCCCAACTCAGTCCCAAATCAGCCCCAACTCAGCCCCAACTCAGCCCCAACTCAGCCCCAAATCAGCCCCAAATCAGCCCCAAATCAGCCCCAAATCAGCCCCAACTCAGCCCCAACTCAGCCCCAACTCAGCCCCAACTCAGCCCCAACTCAGCCCCAACTCAGCCCCAAATCAGCCCCAACTCAGCCCCAACTCAGCCCCAAATCAGCCCCAACTCAGCCCCAACTCAGCCCCAACTCAGCCCCAACTCAGCCCCAACTCAGCCCCAACTCAGCCCCAACTCAGCCCCAACTCAGCCCCAACTCAGCCCCAACTCAGCCCCAACTCAGCCCCAACTCAGCCCCAACTCAGCCCCAACTCAGCCCTAAATCAGCCCCAACTCAGCCCCAACTCAGCCCCAACTCGCACTTTTACTCCGGGCCGGTGCAGTAGCGGCGGGGTGCCGTCCATGGTGTAGAGGATGACGGCCTTGGGGTCGCGGCACTCGAGCCGGACCACGGTTCCCATGGCAACGGTGCCGCCCTCGTGAAAGGAGACGATCTTGGGTGCAGGAGTTCGATCGGGCTCCGGCAGCACCAGCACGGAGCCGCAGCGGCCGGGCGCGCCCACCGAAGCCACGCAGAACATGCCGGGCCGGGTGAAGGTGTACAGGAAGCTGCCGCGGCGACTCGCCCGCCCGCTGTTGAACGACTGGTCGCCGTTCGCCGTGCTGAGCGGTGCCTGCAGTGGGGTTGGCAACTTCTGTGTTGGAGTTGTGGCTGCTTCGGTGGGTTGGTAAGCGAGCTGTTGTGTAGGTGATGGTGAGGTTGTTGTGTAGATTGTTTTGTAGGTTGTTGTGTAGGTTGTTGTGTAGGTTGTTGTGTAGGTTGTTGTGTAGGTTGTTGTTTAGGCTGTTGTGTAGGTTGTTGTTTAGGTTGTGGTGTAGGTTGTGTGTAGGTTATTTTGTAGGCTGTTGTGTAGGCTGTGGTGTAGGCTGTTATGTAGGCTGTGGTATAGGTTGTTGTGTAGGTTGTTGTGTAGGTTGTTGTGCAGGTTGTGGTGTAAATTGTTTTTTAGGCTGTTGTGCAGGTTGTTGTGTAGGTTATTTTTTAGCTTGCGTGTAGGTTTCTGTGTAGGCTGTTTTGTCGGTTATTTGTTTAGTACATAAATATTTTGGTTCTTTTGCAGACTCTACGTGTAGTGTAAAGATTTTTGGTCATTTTGCGGGGTTTGTGTAGAATTTCAGGTTACTGTAGGCCATTTTTAGTGTAGTGAAGGCGTTGATTGGCTGATTGTATTGGTTGTTGTTGTTGTTGTTGTTGTTATTGTTGTTGCTGTTGTTGTTGTTATTGTAGCAATTCGATCGTCGAGTGCGTAGGTAGCCAGTTGCACAGGTTTTTAGGTAGCTTGTTGAATAGTTTATCGGGTAGTTTGTTGAGTGGCAGTAGTTTGTCAGTAGCTTCTTGTGTAGTTTTATAGTTAAGTTAAGCAGAGGCGGCTCACAGCGCTGTTCGGCGGGTTCACATTGACGATGTTGTGCTCCTCGAACTCGGGCGCGTCTCCCCAGTCCCACAGCACGCTGTCGCCCTTGACGATGGTGACGGCGGACGGGAAGAAGCCGGAGCTGGCGTTGAGCCGCACGACGGCGTGGTCCTGCGCGTCGCTGACGATCACGGAGCTGATGCGGCTCTCGTCCATTGGGGCCTCCTTGTTGGCGCCGAGCTGCAGGAAGGCCCGGCTGGTGAAATTGAAGACGCCAGCCTCTGTGAAGGCGCGCTCCATGCAGCGGCGCGGGGTCAGGCCCTGGGTAGGTCACGGGTTCGAATCTTATTCACACTTTGGTTTGCAGATATTGGCTTCAAATTAATTTTTAACAAAAAAATCACAACCTGATTCCTCGAATTCACAACTTGATTCCTAGAATTCACAACTTGATTCCTAGAATTCACAATCTGATTCCTAGAACTCACAACCTGATTCCTAGAACTCACAACCTAAATTGTAGAATTCACAGCCTCTGATTCCTAGAATTCACAGCCTCTGATCCCTAGATTTCACAACCTGATTCCTAGAATTCACAACCTGATTCCTAGAATTCACAACCTGATTCCTGGAATTCACAGTCTGATTCCTGGAATTCACAGTCTGATTCCTAGAATTCACAGTCTGATTCTTAGAATTCACAGTCTGATTCTTAGAATCCACAGTCAGATTCCTGGAATTGACATCCTGATTCCTGGAATTCAAAGCTTTATTCTTGGAAAGTTTCCTAGAAAGCTTGGCTCACCTGAGACCGGTGCTGCGCATCCATGAGGTCGCCCATGGCGGCAATGTTCACCACATCGTGCGTGCGAAGTCCGCGGAACACCCAGGCCACCAGGTCGTTGACCGTAGCGACCACCGGGTCGCGGCTGAGGCCGGTGGCGCCCACCTGCACCTGGTGCACCCGGCAGGCGGAGTGGCACTGCACGGACCCGACAACGCCCTGTAGGCCCTCGCTGATGTAGTGGTACAGGCCGGGCCTCTCAAACCGGTGCATGAAGGCGCAGGGCGGGTCCGTCAGGGCGCCGCTCTGAAAGCCGTCGTCCAGTGGCCGGCCCTCCGGGGACACCTGAAGGACATTGTGCAGCCTGTCGGGCCGCTGCCACACCCACCAGACCAGGTCACCACTGCACACCGAGAGCTTCTTTGGTTCGAAGCCCGTCTCCGTGATGGTGATGGTGTGGTTCTGGTGAGGGACGGCAAAAAAAGGGTCATTGATTTCTTCAAAATGAATTTATTCCAAAGCCCTGAGATATCCACCCCGAATCACCATAATCCGCCCCTAATTACCAGAATCCGCCCCCAAAACAATCAGAATCCGCTCCCCGAAGCCGCTCCTCCGCTCCCCAAACCAATCAGAATCCGCTTCCCAAACCAATCAGAATCCGATCCCAAACCAATTAGAATCTGCCCCCCAACAATCAGAATCCGCTCCCAAAACATCAGAATCCGCCCCCAAACCATCAGAATCCGCCCCAAATTACCAGGATCCGCCCCTAATCACCAGGATCCGCCCCTAATCACAAGGATCCGCCCCTACTCACCAGGATCCGCCCCTAATCATCAGAATCCGCCCCCGAAACCATCAGAATCCGCCCCCAAACCATCAGAATCCGCCCCCAAACCATCAGAATCCGCTCCCAAACCATCAGAATCCGCCCCCAAACCATCAGAATCCGCCCCCAAAACCATCAGAATCCGCCCCCGCTCACCCTCGGCCCGGGCGCAGCGATGAGTGTCGATGACGCCAGGCTGTTTGGTGCGTTGTTCAGCTTGAAGTGCTGGATGGCGGCGTGGCTCGGCGTCACCATCAGGGCGCCCATGCTGGCGAAGGCCTCCTGCGCCGAGTCGTCCAGCTGCTGGCACTGGCCGTCTTCGCAACCCTCCCCGGAGCTGAGCGACTCCCCGCCGGCCAGGGTGAGTCCAGCCTCCGCGATGCCGAAGGCAGGCGGCATCTCCTTGGGGTCCCAGGTCCACCACACCCGCTCGTTGACGGCCAGCTGCAGCAGGTCTGGCGTGAAGCCATCTGCCGACAGCTGCACCCGGTGCTCCTGCGGCTTCACCTTCACGATGACGGTGCCGACGTAGGCGGCCGCCTCCTGGTGGTTGAAGTCCGAGTAGTGGAACACCCCCGGCTCCAGGAAGTCGTGCGCCATTAACCCGCTGCGGCTGGGCTGCGGCCAGCGGAAGCCCTGCTTCTTGAGCTGCGGGAGGGAGTCGGAGGGGGGTCAAACGGGATGGTGGGGTCAGAGAAGACAGTGGGCCAGTGATTGAAACGTTAGGGTAATAGGGGGTCAGTGAGCAGATGGCAGGGTCTGAGGGGTCAGTGAGCAGATGGCAGGGTCAGGGGGGTCAGTGAGCAGATGGCAGGGTCAGGGGTCAGTGAGCAGATGGCAGGGTCAAGGGGTCAGTGAGCAGATGGCAGGGTCAGGGGGTCAGTGAGCAGATGGCAGGGTCAGGGGGTCAGTGAGCAGATGGCAGGGTCAAGGGGGGTCAGTGAGCAGATGGCAGGGTCAGGGGGGTCAGTGAGCAGATGGCAGGGTCAGGGGTCAGTGAGCAGATGGCAGGGTCAGGGGTCAGTGAGCAGATGGCAGGGTCAGGGGTCAGTGAGCAGACGGCAGGGTCAGGGGGGTCAGTACGCCAACCTTGAAAGACTCCTCCCGGCGGGACCCCCTGGCGGGCATGGTGACCTCGTAGGGGTTGTGCTTTCTCTGGCAGGTGGTTTTGCTCCACTGGAACCAGACCCGGTCGCCCGCGTTCACCACCAGGATGGCCGGCTCGAAGCTGCGGTCGGTGATCTCCACCCGGTGCTCGCTGGAGTTCGAGTTTAATTGCGGCGGTAAGATGCGTTACAAGCTACTGACGGAATTGGGGGGAAGGCGCAGGTATTCTGATTGCCCGATGGTTCGTAAGCTGAGCCTGGTTTGTTCCAAAGGACTTTCAGTCGATATGTAGAGAAAATTAGTTTATACAAGTTTTCATTACATATATTTCTTGGCTTAACAGCATAGTGGCATGCTCAGTGCTGATCCCCCTCTCCCCCTCTCCCTCCCTCTCCCCCTCTACCTCCCTCTCCCCCTCTACCTCCCTCTCCCCCTCTATCTCCCTCTCCCCCTCTACCTCCCTCTCCCCCTCTACCTCCCTCTCCCCCTCTACCTCCCTCTCCCCCTCTATCTCCCTCTCCCCCTCTACCTCCCTCTCCCCCTCTATCTCCCTCTCCCCCTCTACCTCCCTCTCCCCCTCTATCTCCCTCTCCACCTCTACCTCCCTCTTCCCCTCTACCTCCCTCTCTCCCTCTACATCCCTCTCCCCTTTATCTCTCCTCCACTCCATCTCCCTCTGCCTCTCTATCTCCCTCTCCCTCAATCTCCCTCTCCTTCTCTACCTCCTTCTCCCCCTATTTCCAACTAAATCCTCTATCTCCCTCTCTCCGCTCTATCTACCTCTCCGTGTCCAGCTATCCTTCACCCCTCTACCTCTTATATCTTCCCTCTACCTCAACTGGCTTCCTCCTCTCTGTACTGAAGTAATCCTCCATGAACCAAAACAATCCAATCAAAAACGCAGTTCAAAAGCTGAGAGCTAAAAGCCAAGGCGGAAGAGAGAGGAAGCACCTATTCAGTGCTCCTACATCAGTGCTCCGGAAGCTGCACAAACCCGGTCTGGGAGAGCAACCTGCCCCAGCCCCAGCTCACCCGTAGCAGTCGTGCACGTGCACAATGCACAGGTGGTACTCCGCTGGCGTGCTGCCGCTGGCCATGAAGTAGAACATGCCCGGATGTCTGCGGGGCGTCGGGGAAGTTATTAAAAGTGCATTTCGTACCCGTGTAACTTGTGAAAGATCAGCGGTTATCGGGTGCTTTCGAGCTCACCTGAAGGAATGCACGTAGCTGCCGGTCATCGTGGCGATCTCCCCTCTGGAATGGGATTTGAGAGCAATCCTGCTGATCTCCCCTCTGGAATGGGATTTGAGAGCAATCCTGCTGATCTCCCCTCTGGAATGGGATTTGAGAGCAATCCTGCTGATCTCCCCTCTGGAATGGGATTTGAGAGCAGTCCTGCTGATCTCCCCTCTGGAATGGGATTCGAGAGCAGTCCTGCTGATCTCCCCTCTGGAATGGGATTCGAGAGCAGTCCTGCTGATCTCCCCTCTGGAATGGGATTTGAGAGCAGTCCTGCTGATCTCCCCTCTGGAATGGGATTCGAAAGCAGTCCTGCTGATCTCCCCTCTGGAATGGGATTTGAGAGCAATCCTGCTGTCATACAGAGATTCGCTTTTCAAAACTTCGCACGTTTTGAAATGTTTTCCTGGGCATGTTTTCCCAAGCTAAAAGTGCATTGTGACTCACGCCGCCGATTGTTTTCCAGCTGCTGGTGATCTCGCACTCAAATTGATGCGGGGACCCCCTGGCACTTGAGGTGCACTCTGAGCACACTACTCACTCTGAACTGCTCATCCAGACCACCCGTGAGCTCCCACTCTGACTTTGCTCAGCATTCCACGCAGACTCACCCGGACCGGCCATCGCTATTAAATAATTCACCTGCCAGCGCCTCCATCTCGACCCCCTACTCTCACTTGCTCGCTCCCTATCAAGCCCGATCCCGTCGCCCCTGGCAACCGGCCTGGCGGCGGCTCCTCAGGCTGGCAATGGTCTCGTGAAACTCTTCAAGCCACGGAGGCCGCCCCGACCTGCAGGCATTCCGGCTGGGTATCGCCAGCCCCATGCTGTCCTTGGCGTGCGGCACGCGCCACACCGGTTGCTATGGATACGGGCAGGGGAACGGGACAGGCCCGAAAAGGGGAGCATTGAAGTAACGAAAAGGAGCTTGTGAGGGTGGGAGTGAGAAGGAGAGCCCTGCCGACTGCCGAGTGAGACAGGGGGCTGCTTGCTCACCTTGCTCACTCCGCCAGTTCCTCTAGCTGGGGATTTCGCCTTCAGGGGCTTGGGTTTGAAACTGAGCAGAGGAACTGGGATTCGAGTGCATTTGCACCTGATAGACGGTAAATATTTAAGTAATTCATACAGTGTTGATCGGGGTACATAGAGGCCAGGTGGGAGTGGATAGGGACCAGATGGGGGTAGATAGAAGTCAGATGGGGGTAAATAGAGGCCAGATGGGACTAGACAGAGGCCAGATGGGGGTAGTTAGAGACTAGGTGGGGGTAGATAGAAGCCAGATAGGGGTAGATAAAGGCCAGGTGGGGTAGATAGAGACTAGGTGGGGGTAGATAGAAGCCAGATAGGGGTAGATAAAGGCCAGGTGGGGGTAGATAGAGGCCAAGTGGGGATAGATAGAGGCCAGATAGGGGTAGATAGAGGCCAGATAAAGGTAGATAGAGGCCAGATAGGGGTAGATAGAGGCCAGATAGGGGTAGATAGAGGCCAGATAGGGGTAGATAGAGGCCAGATAGGGGTAGATAGTGCCCAGATAGGGGTAGACAGAGGCCAGATGGGGGTAGATAGAGGCCAGATAGGGGTAGATAAAGGCCAGATAGGGGTAGATAGAGGCCAAATGGGGGTAGATAAAGGCCAGATGGGGGTAGATAGAGGCAGATAGGGGTAGATAGAGGCCAGATAGGGGTAGATAGAGGCCAGATAGGGGTAGATAGAGGCCAGATAGGGGTAGATAAAGGCCTGATAGGGGTAGATAGAGGCCAGATAGGGGTAGATAGAGGCCAGATGGGGTAGATAGAGGCCAGATAGGGGTAGATAGAGGCCAGATGGGGGTAGATAGAGGCCAGATGGGGGTAGATAGAGGCCAGATAGGGATAGATAAAGGCCAGATAGGGGTAGATAGAGGCCAGATGGGGGTAGATAGAGGCCAGATAGGGGTAGATAGAGGCCAGATAGGGGTAGATAGAGGCCAGATGGGGGTAGATAGAGGCTACTCCGGCAAATCTTGCTTACTTCTCAGCGCTGAGCTTCTTAAGGCCGCCGTGCACAGCACAGTAGGTTGCCTGCTGCACGAGGTGCGGCACGGTGCAGTGAGTCCAGCTCCACTTGACGCTCTCGCCGACCTCCAAGTGCAGCACCCGCGGCGCGAAGCCGTCGTCCTCCAGCTTGGCGAAGATCTCCTTCCGATCGCCAACCGTCACGGTTAGCGGTGTGCAGCGAATGCCTGCGCTGACGAACTTGTACTCGCCGGGCAGGGTGAACTGGTACTCGAAGCTGCCTTTGTTTGACAGCGCACCGGAGTGAATGCCGCCCGGCACCGGCCGGAACTGGTCGCCGTCGTGCACCACCTGCGTGACGTTGTAGCCGGGGCTCGAGCCCTCCTCCGTCTCCCACACGAACACCACGAACTGCGGGCGGGGATCTCACCTTGTGGTCTAACTGCATCTCACCTTGTGGTCTAACTGCATCTCACCTTGTGGTCTGACTGCATCTCACCTTGTGGTCTATCTGCATCTCGCCTTGTGGTCTATTTGCATCTCACCTTGTGGTCTATCTGCATCTCTAGACTTGTATCTGCATCTCTCCTGGTGGTCTGACTGCATCTCATCTTATTTGCACCTCACCTTGTGGCTTATCTGCATCTCATCTAGTCTGTGTAATGTCACCTGAATGGCACTTCCTCATAAGAAAAAAAGCAAAATTTAGTGCAGCGGTTCAATCAAAATTGATCTCAGAGCAGCTCACCTGACCGGCGCAGATGTTCACCTGCGTCTTGGAGAATCCCGCCTGGCTGATGCTGACCGTGGCCACCTCAGTGGGGTCTGAATCCGGCCAGAGATTGCATTTGAGCATATCAGAGATTTGAATAATTAAAATACTTTAGCATAATTTCAGAGCGATTTGTACAAACCTTTGCGCCACTTGAGCCGCTCCTTGAGCAGGCTCTTCTCCGGCTGCGGCCGCTTCGCCATCAGCGACGGACCGATGCGGCCCCCGGCCTTCGCGGACCCGCCGCCCGCCTCGGACGCGAGGGTCGGCGCCGCGCTCGCCTTGTGGGCCGCTGTGGCGTCGGACAAAGACTTGCCTTTGGCGCCGCCTCCACCGCCAGCTGTCGGCGCCCCGTCTCCCGCGCCCGGCTGTCGTTGCTCCTGCGATGGCGCGGAACCCATGGGCGAATCGAGATTTTGACCTGCGCTTTCCTATTGAGCTACGAAAGTTTGTTTTGCATGCAAAACAAATATGGGTTGTATAGAAATTCAAGGAAGAGAATTTGTTTAAAGGACAAACTCGTTTTGCAAGCAAGGCATGGTTGATTCAGAGAGCAAAAATCAGTCTTCTTTTTGGCTAAATTCTTTAAAAATATAAATTTGAGCTAAAATTTTAATTTAGAATTTTAACTTTGAAGATAACAGAAACTTGCCCATAAAAGATCATCAAAAGACAAAACTGGTCACAAACTTAAGTGCTAAGTGCTTTTAAAATTTAGCTTCTTAAAAATCCACAAAAAAAGAAATAAGAGGACTTGATGATAGAATAAATTAGTTTTTTTAAAATGAACATAAACTATTAAATATAATGATAATTCGATTACTCTAAAGTTACCAAAAATTTAGAGAGCAAGAGTTTGAAATTTTGCTGGAAAAGTAACCTTCTGAACAAAAAATGTTGTTCTATTCTCCAAGATATATAGTCTTTGCTACAAAAAGGAAGATTGTATGATTGACAACACTTTTTTAAGATTAAAAACTGCTTTTTCGACAAACGACTGGATGAGGTAATATTTTCTATAAGGTAGTTTTTTGATAAAACGCAAACATTACAAATAAACCTTTCAATATTATCTTTTAACTGTTTTCTAAAAAGTTAAACTACAGTATTAGCTCCAATTAGTGCGTGCACACAATATTCAGACAGAGTTAATTAAATCACTGGAAATAAAAAAGTATATTAACTCGTTTGAATTTGATCATCGCGTCTTGTACCTTGGCGTTAATGTCAATATGGAGCCTATGTATAACAAATTATTTCTATAATTAGCTTTAAAGGCCAAAAGTTGTGAGACTTATTAATTTGAGGGCTTTAAAAGCAAAACAAATGTTTTATAAAAACATGAATACAATAAAACTTTTGTTGGGAATTTCGTCTAATCAGCTGGGTAAAATAATTACGACCCAACGTTAAACGTTACGGTAAACATATATTTGTCGTATCATTAAAAGATATTGATATTCTCTAAATCGATATAGAATTGTACCGAAATATGCTTTTTCTTACAATTAGCTCGTAGTAACAAATACGGTACACATATGTATGCATAATGTATGAATATGTATGAATTATGCATAATGTACGAAATACATGTCACGGACAGCTGAAGTAGAAGGGCATTGGACTTGATTTTCTTAGAAATGAGCTCGTGGATGTTAGGAATGTGTTTTTGTTGTATCGCTAGTGCATTTATTAAACTTTATAGAGAACGCATAGCGCTGAATGGGGTTTCACCACAGAAAAAATTGAGAAAAATCCGATTTCTCGAAAGCATAACTACAGTAAATGCACAATTAAGCGCGATACGACAAATATATATAATTCCTTACCGGCCTCCTAATCATTTCTAAGAAAATTTATTGTAGCGTCTTCTCCTTCAGTTGTCCATACAAAATATTATAGATATACAAAAATATCCAAAACAGTACAAAAGCAACAACAAAATAATAAAGCTCGTAGTTGCCAGCCAGTCAAGCGAGTCACGATCGGGGCAGAGACAACGTCAGGGCGCGTTTCAGGGCCTTGGGCGCGGACTCAGGCAACACCGCCGACAGTGTCCGGGGCGTCGGCATCAGCTCCATCAGGCAGTCAACGATACGCCGAGTGCGCGCCTGTCCCCGCCGGTAGGGTGCCTGCAACGTCAGCAACGGGACCTCCTGCACTGTCCGTGGGCAGTAGAACTTGGCTCGGATGTGGACTGCCAGCTGAAGTCGCCGACGGCGCAAAATTTTGCTGGGACGGGACAGGCCGGTGCGGCGATAGAGTGCGGCATTGGTGACTGTACATGTAGTATTTTTACATTTACAATGCCTGACGAATTAAAACTCAAAATTTTCAACACTTACATGGTGAATATTATTTTTGATGCACTGGACCCATAGTTTCTTCTAAGCATCAATCAAGCGCCCCTAGTGAACTTTATTGGTCCGTCTGTGCGACCGTTTTTCCTGCAATTGAAGAAAAAGTAGCTGTATTCATCTCAGCCTTGCAGAGCGGGGCAGTGAAGAGCTTTAAACTCCAATAACTGCATGACGGAGGTGCGAAGCGAAGTCCCTGCAACTTGATCGAGTGCTCCTTGAGCAAGAGGTTGCATTATTCAAGCCGCCGCCCCTGGGCCACTGCTGGAAAGAGATCATTTTTCTTCCGAGCACTCAATATCATCTGCATCCGTTAATCCCCAGCTATTCGTCGCCTTCATCACCTCATCGCTCTCGCCCCGCAAGAGTCCCGGGGATTTAAACTCTTGCTCTGGCTGCGCGGTTCCCACCGTGCCGCCTCATTTCCCCCCCTCAGCAGGGCCGGCCGGGCTTATCCGCTTTTCTCTGGGATTTTTCTCAAGCTGAAGCTGAAGCCGACCAAACACTGCCGCCGGTCTCTCCCTGCCGGACCCGGGCTGGGAGGTCTGAGCGACTGTTTAGCATGGATATGCTTCAGTCACACGAACGGCTTCAGTGACATTGTACGGGCTTGTGCTTAAGCTTATACAGTGACATTTGCTTGCTGAAGGTTGCCAGACACCACTGATATTGGCAGTGACACTGTGAGTTGTAGGGTTTCAGTTCAGTGACAGCAAAAGGAATATCGAGTTTTAATCAGAGCTCATGGGGGAATTGCTGAAATGCTGTGGCTCATGGGGGAATTGCTGAGATGCTGTGGCTCATGGTGGAATTGCTGAAATGCTGTGGCTCATGACGGAATCGCTGAAATGCTGTGGCTCATTGTGGAATTGCTGAAATGCTGTTGGCTCATGGGGGAATTGCTGAAATGCTGTGGCTCATGGGGGAATTGCTGAAATGCTGTTGGCTCGTGGGGGAATTGCTGAAATGCTGTTGGCTCATGGGGGAATTGCTGAAATGCTGTGGCTCATGGGGGAATTGCTGAAATGCTGTGGCTCATGGGGGAATTGCTAAAATGCTGTGGCTCATGGGGGAATTGCTGAAATGCTGTGGCTCATGGGGGAATTGCTGAGATGCTGTGGCTCATATATGCTGAGATCTTAGGCGAGACAGTTGGCCTTCAGGGCGGGGCCCAGCTTTTTTGCTTTAAACATCATTTTCCCTAACGGATTAACAATAGTAGCTGTACAAGCTCAAAACTCTACATGTAGTTAATTCAAAAAATCTTTCTTTGTTTCCTGCCCAACGGGGGGCACAGATTGCTAGTTCACACTGCTCAGTGCTGGCTGACCCGGGCACCTGACAGCAACAACCCCTAGCTGACAGCTTTCGCCCTCAACACAGCGAATGCACTGAGAGCCTCAGCCGGGGTCTGCTGGCCGCACTTTAAGCTGCTTTATGGCCGCCAAGAGGAAGCTTCAAAATGCGCTGGTTAATTCGCACACAGATGACCTCAAAAATGGGATTTTCGCGGAAAAGCAGCTCCGAATGAACGGCCTCGCCACTTTGTTTCTGCCGCTGACAAAGCAGTTGAAAGCAACTTAGCGTTGGCTTAGGCGTTGCTGCGCAGACCTTTCATCATAAATTATTTGGAGAGGCTGCAGACAAAGTCGAAGCTTTGCTGCCACCCCTCTGGCCGCCTCTGATCTCCTGATGGGTCAAACCAGACGATTAAGGGATAAAGCTGTCTGCTGCTGGCCCTGATATTTGTTCATCACTCTCACCCTCACTGATCTCACTCTCACCCTCACTGATCTCACTCTCACCCTCACTGATCTCACTCTCACCCCTCACTGATCTCACTCCCACCCCACTGATCTCACCCCACTCTCACTAATCACTATCTCACTCTCACTAATCACTATCTCACTCTCACTAATCACTCTCACTCTCGCTAATCACTATCTCACTCTCACTAATCACTCTCACTAATCACTCTCACTAATCACCATCTCACTCTCACTAATCACTCTCACTCTCGCTAATCACTATCTCACTCTCACTAATCACTATCTCACTCTCACTAATCACTATCTCACTCTCACTAATCACTATCTCACTCTCACTAATCACTATCTCACTCTCACTAATCACTATCTCACTCTCACTAATCACTCTCACTCTCGCTAATCACTATCTCACTCTCACTAATCACTATCTCACTCTCACTAATCACTATCTCACTCTCACTAATCACTATCTCACTCTCGCTAATCACTATCTCACTCTCACTAATCACTCTCACTCTCGCTAATCACTATCTCACTCTCACTAATCACTATCTCACTCTCACTAATCACTATCTCACTCTCACTAATCACTCTCACTCTCACTAATCACTATCTCACTCTCACTAATCACTATCTCACTCTCACTAATCACTATCTCACTCTCACTAATCACTCTCACTCTCACTAATCACTATCTCACTCTCACTAATCACTCTCACTAATCACTCTCACTAATCACTCTCACTCTCGCTAATCACTATCTCACTCTCACTAATCACTATCTCACTCTCACTAATCACTCTCACTCTCGCTAATCACTATCTCACTCTCACTAATCACTATCTCACTCTCACTAATCACTATCTCACTCTCACTAATCACTATCTCACTCTCACTAATCACTCTCACTCTCGCTAATCACTATCTCACTCTCACTAATCACTCTCACTCTCGCTAATCACTATCTCACTCTCACTAATCACTATCTCACTCTCACTAATCACTATCTCACTCTCACTAATCACTATCTCACTCTCACTAATCACTCTCACTCTCGCTAATCACTATCTCACTCTCACTAATCACTCTCACTCTCGCTAATCACTATCTCACTCTCACTAATCACTATCTCACTCTCACTAATCACTCTCACTAATCACCATCTCACTCTCACTAATCACTCTCACTCTCGCTAATCACTATCTCACTCTCACTAATCACTATCTCACTCTCGCTAATCACCATCTCACTCTCACTAATCACTCTCACTCTCGCTAATCACTATCTCACTCTCACTAATCACTCTCACTCTCACTAATCACCATCTCACTCTCACTAATCACTCTCACTCTCGCTAATCACTATCTCACTCTCACTAATCACTATCTCACTCTCACTAATCACTATCTCACTCTCACTAATCACTATCTCACTCTCACTAATCACTATCTCACTGTCACTAATCACTCTCACTCTCGCTAATCACTATCTCACTCTCACTAATCACTATCTCACTCTCGCTAATCACTATCTCACTCTCACTAATCACTATCTCACTCTCACTAATCACTATCTCACTCTCACTAATCACTATCTCACTCTCACTAATCACTCTCACTCTCGCTAATCACTATCTCACTCTCACTAATCACTATCTCACTCTCACTAATCACTATCTCACTCTCACTAATCACTATCTCACTCTCGCTAATCACTATCTCACTCTCACTAATCACTCTCACTCTCGCTAATCACTATCTCACTCTCACTAATCACTATCTCACTCTCACTAATCACTATCTCACTCTCACTAATCACTCTCACTCTCACTAATCACTATCTCACTCTCACTAATCACTATCTCACTCTCACTAATCACTATCTCACTCTCACTAATCACTCTCACTCTCACTAATCACTATCTCACTCTCACTAATCACTCTCACTAATCACTCTCACTAATCACTCTCACTCTCGCTAATCACTATCTCACTCTCACTAATCACTATCTCACTCTCACTAATCACTCTCACTCTCGCTAATCACTATCTCACTCTCACTAATCACTATCTCACTCTCACTAATCACTATCTCACTCTCACTAATCACTATCTCACTCTCACTAATCACTCTCACTCTCGCTAATCACTATCTCACTCTCACTAATCACTCTCACTCTCGCTAATCACTATCTCACTCTCACTAATCACTATCTCACTCTCACTAATCACTATCTCACTCTCACTAATCACTATCTCACTCTCACTAATCACTCTCACTCTCGCTAATCACTATCTCACTCTCACTAATCACTATCTCACTCTCACTAATCACTATCTCACTCTCACTAATCACTATCTCACTCTCACTAATCACTATCTCACTCTCACTAATCACTCTCACTCTCGCTAATCACTATCTCACTCTCACTAATCACTATCTCACTCTCACTAATCACTATCTCACTCTCACTAATCACTCTCACTCTCGCTAATCACTATCTCACTCTCACTAATCACTATCTCACTCTCACTAATCACTATCTCACTCTCACTAATCACTCTCACTCTCACTAATCACTATCTCACTCTCACTAATCACTATCTCACTCTCACTAATCACTATCTCACTCTCGCTAATCACTATCTCACTCTCACTAATCACTATCTCACTCTCACTAATCACTCTCACTCTCACTAATCACTATCTCACTCTCACTAATCACTATCTCACTCTCACTAATCACTATCTCACTCTCGCTAATCACTATCTCACTCTCACTAATCACTATCTCACTCTCACTAATCACTCTCACTCTCACTAATCACTATCTCACTCTCGCTAATCACTATCTCACTCTCACTAATCACTATCTCACTCTCACTAATCACTCTCACTCTCACTAATCACTCTCACTCTCACTAATCACTCTCACTCTCACTAATCACCTATTAGCTCGCGGAGCAGCTGCCCAATACTGTAAATCCTGGATGCCATTGAATTTGCCCGACTGCTTTGATTCTGCAGCGGCCGGCCAAAATCAGGCAGGCAGGCAGGAGCCATAAACCCGGATTAGCAGGGCTCCGGGGGTTTATCGCATTTTCACTCCGCGCTGGCAGGTGATTTGGGAAGCGGTTACTAGGCAGAATCTGGCAGCTGCTTGAATCTCCCATTTTGAAATCGCTGGCATGAAAAATGGCCCCAGAGATACCTGGCAATTGGCTGGCGCAGGATTTGCCTTTTTGCATTTTATTTGCCTTTTCGCAACAAATGGCGGGCCGCGCGTCAGATGCAATCAGCCTGCTGTCCCGGCAATGCAGAGCGAGCCGCCCCATATCTCCCTGCTGTCTTTGAACCTGCGGCGCCCCCCCCCCAATTAGCCTGAATCCCGGCAGCCCTGAGATGGGATGGGAAAAAACAATTTTGACGGAGAAATTGCATCCGTTTAGAAGGCTGCAAAATTCCCAGCTCAAGCAGCAGAGGTGCCTTCCTATACTGCCAGTGCAGAGGCTGGAACAATGGCGGATGATGAAGCGGCATTGTGCTTTGGCTTGTCGGCGAGACTGTCTAAATAAAGGACTGTCTGATCTGCATTCAGCGGCTCGGCACTGATTCTCTTGCAGAGAAAAATGTTGAAAAATATGCGAAACTATTCTCTAGAGAGGAGAAATAGAACTGCTGGGGATTTTCAGCACATCAGTGGCCCGAGTGTGCAGAGTGAGAGGGCAGAGTGAGAGGGCAGAGTGACGGTGCAGAGTGACAGTGCAGAGTGAGAGGGAAGAGTGACAGGGCAGAGTGACAGGGCAGAGTGAGAGGGAAGAGTGACAGGGCAGAGTGATAGGGCAGAGTGACAGGGCAGAGTGACAGTGCAGAGTGACAGTGCAGAGTGAGAGGGCAGAGTGACAGGGCAGAGTGACAGTGCAGAGTGACAGTGCAGAGTGAGAGGGCAGAGTGAGAGGGCAGAGTGAGAGGGCAGAGTGAGAGGGCAGAGTGACAGTGCAGAGTGACAGTGCAGAGTGACAGTGCAGAGTGACAGTGCAGAGTGAGAGGGCAGAGTGAGAGGGCAGAGTGACAGTGCAGAGTGACAGTGCAGAGTGACAGTGCAGAGTGACAGTGCAGAGTGACAGTGCAGAGTGACAGTGCAGAGTGACAGAGGGCAAGCAAAATGGAGTTCCAGGTGAAGGGTTTCACGGGGGATTATCGAAGGCCATCATGCATGTATGTTACAATGAGCTGCATATTGAAGAATTCGCAGACGGCCGGGCTGACACGCGGGGTCGCGAGCAGAATGAAGATGAACTTGATGAAATATTAAACTGCAGCAGGCGAATCGATGAGCCGAATTTCCGCTGTACAAGGCGGGGAGGCGGAGATCTCCCTGGGAAGCAGCCGGTCTGCGTCGCAGAATCCGCTCATCCGGCCGGCTCAGCAATTGACAAGGGATCAAGGAGGGGAAGATGCCTCCCCCCCCCCCAGAGCAGTTGTCCTGAGCCCCCCGGGCGATGCCGCAGCCGATAGCGGGCGCGAGGCGCTGCTCAGGCAGGAGCGGCGGAATTCGAGGGGTGCAGCGGCATGGCGGCAAGGTGGGCGGCTTAGAATGGGGAATTTCTCCCTTCTCCTCCCGACAGGGCGCAGCGGGGACCAATTCCAGCAGCTGTGCCTGGCCATTGGCCCCCACGCCCCTCCCTCATCGATGGCCGCCGCTACAGGATTAATGAGGCCGCTTCCGTCCTGCGGCGCCTCTTCCACCTCAGACTCTTGCCGCAATGTTCTCCGGTCTGTCAGCATTTGAGTCCGCTGCCCCGCTGCCGCAGGCTCTCATGCAGGTTTCCGTCGCCTCGGAGAAGTGAGTTCGAAACGTCTGCTCCATCATACTGATAAAACAGACCAGTTGCCAAGGGACGTCTGGGATTTATCTGGGCTCTGACTCTCCAGCCAAAGTGCCCGGGTTCGATTCCGAAAATTGGTTTCGGGCTGGTCACGTGATTTGCACCTAGAAGGGCCACCCCCAAGCAGAGTGTGTACATGACTGGCATTGGAAATCAGGCCAACCCAAGCAGAGTGTGTACATGACTGGCATTGGAAATCAGGCCACCCCCAAGCAGAGTGTGTACATGACTGGCATTGGAAATCAGGCCAACCCAAGCAGAGTGTGTACATGACTGGCATTGGAAATCAGGCCACCCCCAAGCAGAGTGTGTACATGACTGGCATTGGAAATCAGGCCACCCCCAAGCAGAGTGTGTACATGACTGGCATTGGAAATCAGGCCACCCCCAAGCAGAGTGTGTTGGAAATCATGGCCGCATTGTGAGCGCTACATGTGGGCAGGACCCGTGGTTCGATTCCGTGAGCGGCAGTGCCCGAAGCTCAGGAGTGTCTCCGACTGCCGCTCTTTTCAGTCCCCAGTCGCAGCCGGAGGACAAGGAGGAGCCGCAGCCGCAGCAGCCGCAGCGGCAGCGCCGGCAGCGCCGCTCCGTCGGCTGGTCGAACGAAGCGCCGGGGCAGCCGCCGTCGCCTTCTTCGGTGTCGCCGCCGCCGAGCATCCTGAAGGCGGCGCCCCCACAGCAGCCGCTGCCGCAGTCGGCGCTCCTCGCAGCCGGCGGAGACCAGTGGCAATCGGCCGCGGCCACCCCGGACAGCGGCTGCTCAAGCTGCCTGTACATCTGCAGCCTGGCCCTCATCGCGCTGACCTTCCCGTTCTCGCTGATCTTCTGCCTCCGCGTGGTGGCCGAGTACGAGCGGGCGGTGGTGCTCCGCCTCGGCCGCGTGCTCGGCCAGCAGGGCAAGGGCCCCGGCCTGTTCTTCATCATCCCCTGCTGCGACAGCGTGCGCATCGTGGACCTCCGCACCGTGACATTCGACGTGCCTCCGCAGGAAGTTCTAACCAAGGACTCAGTGACCGTGGCGGTGGACGCGGTGGTGTACTACCGGATCTTCAGCCCGGTGGTCAGCGTCACCAACGTTGAGGACGCGGACCGGTCGACCCGCCTGCTGGCCCAGACCACCCTGCGCAACGTGCTGGGCACGAAGAACCTGTCCGAGATTCTTTCCGAGCGCGAGGAGATCAGCTGCATGATGCAGGAGTGCCTGGACCTCGCCACCGATCCCTGGGGCGTCAAGGTGGAGCGGGTGGAGATCAAGGACGTACGCCTGCCAGTGCAGCTACAGCGAGCAATGGCGGCGGAGGCGGAGGCCGCCAGGGAGGCGCGGGCGAAAGTGATTATGGCCGAGGGCGAGCAGAAGGCCAGCCGAGCGCTGCGGGAGGCCGCTGTAGTCATCCAGGAGTCGCCATTCGCCCTGCAGCTGCGCTACCTGCACACGCTGAATGTGATCTCGGCGGAGAAGAACTCCACCATCATCTTCCCGCTGCCCATGGAGTTCCTGGCGCACTTTCGCACCGGTCAGTAGGCCTGGTCGCTGAGTAGGAGACTTGACAGTACTTAGTGTCTTAACGATTAACAACTAACACGATTAGCAGCGCAGATTAACAAATTGATGTCCATATCACAACTATTCCTTTTTACGTTCTATTTGATAAAAACTGCAACCAATTTGGCCGCGGCTCAGCCTGACCATAGACATAGAATTTTCCATAGACAGCCACCGCTAGCGGCAACCAATTTGGTAAAAACTGCGAGCTATTTTGCCAGCTTGAAGATAGCAGCTCAATAGCATAACAATAACGATAAAGAATGTTAACAATACATGCACGAAGTCAGAACATTATGTCCTCAGCATTCAAGCACCGATTGAAGTACGTCTGGGAATGGTTGATCCAGCGCAGGCACTTGAGAGGCGTGATGCAGTTCAGTGCTTGCTGCACTTCTCTCTTCAGAATGCGCATCCTGTGCTGATGCAGTGTCGCACCTGCTGCAGCAGCCAGTCCAGTATCTGCCACCTCGCGCTGAATGGCAGGTGATTGCAATTGCGTTTTCAGCTTGGCCTTCAGCGCTGAGCCTGCGTACTCCGCCGGGTTGATGAACGGCGAGTATGGAGGCAGGAATCGGTGAGCATGACCTTCAGACATCCCAGGGACACCTAGGTGAGCGCGAGCCCCATCGGACAGTAGCACAAACTCCTCTTCCATCAGAACATCGATCTCAGAGAGGAATTCCATGAAGTGCTCGTTCTTAAAGCCTCCTTCGACGAGAGTGCTGTGAATCAGGCCGAGTTGCGAGATGGCCAGGCAGATGGTGAGATTCTGCCCACGCTGTCCGCTGACGACAGTCACAGCTGGGAGCCCCTTCGCTGAGCGGCCTTGAGTCCTCGCCGTCCAGATGTTCACCCCAAACTCGTCCATGAAGATGGTGTTCACCTGGCTTCCCTCGTCCAGCATCCATTCAACGTGCATCCTTCGCGCCTCCTTTGTAACAGGCATGTTCCAGTTCACAGGTACCTGGCGCAGTAACTTCAGGGTGATGAGGCGACCATCCAGAGCACGACTGATAGTGGTCAGACTCACGTTGGCAACGTCATTGTGTTGGTGCAGCAGGTGCTCTCTCATTTGTTGCAGCGTCGCAGTAGGTTGACCTTCGACGAATTGAACAATGGTGTCCACCATAGCCTCCGTCAGCGCCATCCTCTTCACTCCTCCTTTTGGCAGAGTGCCAACTCTACCAGTTCGTTCATACGTGGTCACGATGTTCCTCACTGTCGGTTTCTTCATCCCCATCATTCTGCCAAGCTCTCCCCAGTCGTCGCCACTCCTGTACGCTCTCACGATTCGCTCTCGATCCAGCTGACTTATCTTTTGGTATCTTTTTTATCTTTTGGCCATCAGAGCAGCTGCTATCTTCAAGCTGGCAAAATAGCTCGCAGTTTTTACCAAATTGGTTGCCGCTAGCGGTGGCTGTCTATGGAAAATTCTATGTCTATGGTCAGGCTGAGCCGTGGCCAAATTGGTTGCAGTTTTTATCAAATAGAACGTAAAAAGGTATAGTATGAGACTAACTTCAAGCTGTTGGATAGTCAGCTGTCTATAACTAAAGACTTAGCCGCTGGTAATATTTTTGTAGTTCACTTCTGCAGAGCCTTTACTGCCGAGCATGGCCAGCAACGTGGGGTTCGAGTGGCAGCCATAGTCTATGGCCAGCCCTGCTGGGCACTGGCTGGAAAGCTTTGCATAGCAGAGTGGGGTTAGAGTGGCAGCTGTAGTCTATGACCAGCCCTGCTGGGCACACTGGCCGGAAAGCTTTGCATAGCAGAGTGGGGTTAGAGTGGCAGCTGTAGTCTATGACCAGCCCTGCTGGGCACACTGGCTGGAAAGCTTTGCATAGCAGAGTGGGGTTAAAGTGGCAGCCATAGTCTATGACCAGCCCTGCTGGGCACTGGCTGGAAAGCTTTGCATAGCAGAGTGGGGTTAAAGTGGCAGCCGTAGTCTATGGCCAGCCCTGCTGGGCACACTGACAGAACGAAACTTTTTTTAGACTTCGGCGTGAAATAATTGCATCCCAAGATGAGTCTCGAGCTTTTTCTCTTTGGCAGTTTATATAAGACTATAGAAAATGTCGTGTAAATTGAAACATTAATTTTTCTGTGACCCTTCGTCTCCTACAAAGGATTTTTGAATCAATCGAACAGTTTGCTATTTGTCGGCAGGATTGAGAGAGGATTGAGAGACTGCTTTTGCGCACTGCATGTAATCTTATCTGCTCTGCTTTTTCCATTTGCCTGAGCTGCTCTAGTCTACTTGAACCAAAGCTTTCCATCTGCTGCAGCGATCCTGAGCCTTTGCCATCAGTTCCCCTTTTCTGTTTTAGAATTAACTATAGAAAGCACTTCTGAAGTGCACGCGCGGACAACCAAAGTAGAAGGGCACTACGACTGCAAACCTCCTGTGAAATCTCTTTGCTGTACATGTATTTTTGCGAACAGATTATTCTCGGCTGGTTCGTCTCTTGATCATTTTCATGTGCTGCTCTTTGACTCAGTGAATTAGGGTCTGAGTACAGTAAAGATTACCCGATCATCTTAGTGTATCAGTAGCATTAAAAGCCCTTGATAGTAGCTTTAATCTGCTTAACTTCAGTCATCTTTGCTTTACTGCCTGCGATGCTACCATATTTATCGATTTGATTCATCGTTCTTCATTTTTTTCTTGTTCTAAAAATATATCAGCAGCCATTTTTAATCAGATCGAATAGTTCCCATATCGAACCTGCTTCTGCCTCATTCTTAAACATTCACTTGAACACGTGTGCATCGCAGCGGGGCGGTCAGGTGTGGCAACCAACGGCAATCAGCAGCTTGTGCTGAGCTCAGAGCTGCTACCCTACCACAGCAGCAGCTCCTAATAATTCTATAGTGGCGGCCAGAAGTGACGCAAGCAGCCTATTTGACAGTCTACTAACCGAAGCCAACTGTGCTTAACTTATAGTGTATAGTCTCGATGGCTGATGCATTTTCACCCTAGAAATACTTCCCCTGCACTGACGGTCGAGGCACTTGGCCACTTCAGAACCGCAGCCGATGCCTCAGAGCCGCGGGCGTCAATGCCTCGATCCAGCGGTTGCTTTCAATGCCCAAAGCGGCGGATCAACGGCACAGTAAAGGATAAACAGATTCGCCCGCCCGGGCCAGACTGAACTGCAGTGCAAAAACTGCAGGAGTCTCGGTGCCCTCCCGCAGTGCTGCCCTCCTGCAGTGCATCAGATTGCAGCTCCGCCACCCGCGGCGGGTCGGGTGTTGCCTGCCTGCTTGCAAGTACCTGCATTATTAGCCTGTGCATGTGTGTCATGGGCCCTCATCGACTCCAGAAATTTTGTGATGATTTGTTAGCACTAAAAGTATAAGTCCATAATGAAGATATGCGCGCATAATGTCACCAATAGCTGAGTTTAATAAAGACTGAAATGCGCTTACGACTCCAACAATTTGTTTAACAGAACGGCACGCTAAACAAGTGCATTGCACGATTGTGCCTGCTACATAACTTTGCCCGGCACAGATGTCCCTATTCCGCGCGTATTTCACGCTAATAAAAAGATAAGGGGTGCAGGCAGTGAATGTGGGGTAAGCCCCATTCCCCTCTCCTACCCTCCTTGGTGGTCCAGCGCGGCGGTCTTATGTTCCAGCGGTCCAGGCTCGATTCCAAGTGCAGTCACGTTAATATGGGGCAAAATTGGAATCTCAGCTGGGGTCTGCTCCTGCAAATAACGCCCTTGAGGGCCAACGCCATAGTGAAGTGTACTGCATACCTAACAATAAATAAAGTTAGGGTCACTGTGTGTACACTCCTGTGTGAGTGTGTGCTTTGTGTGACTGCGTACGGATCCGCTGCGCCTGTGTGCCTGCTCAGGGGGGCGGTGGAATGGGCAGCAAATTGCTTCTCGCCGGTTGTCTGACAGTGTCGCCTCTAGTAAAAATAACAAAAGGAGGGGTGGATAGATACTCGTAATTAAGGAGTGTAAATCAGTCACGTGACTGATGCCTACATGGGAGAGCAAATGTGGAATAATGGCAATTGCTCTATTGTGTTTGGGTGAAAGTAAAAGTACATTTTTATACATACAGGAAAATTATTGCAATGCAAAGTAATAAAATATACAAATTTATGATTTGAACCTGTAACAGTAATTATGTGTAATTATAACCGCAAAAATACATACATGTATGTCCTCATGTTAACTCTGCTGTGCTTTCTGAGTACTGTACATTACATGTATGCAATTCCGATTCTATGCACACAATACACCACTGTGGCCCATCCGCTCAATTAACCCATTCGCCCAGACCCGTTCAGGCCCCCAAGGTCATCGAAGCGTTGATATGTGCATGTGTGTACGGGTTGTACCCACATGTACGGATCGATCGATAAAATTCTCTGGCCCGGGGCTAGACCGTTTAAAACGCGCTTATTGGCTCTTAAAACTGCCTCGCCACCCCCATAAAATATCGGCCCTTTCCCTCTCACCCTTCCCCCTGACAGTCACAAGTGCCAGCTGCGCTAAAGTGCAACTTGATGGAGAAATTTGTTTGTCAACAGAGAGCCGAGAGTCTGATAAAATCAAGACTCCTTCCAATTCACGAGTCAGTTCCCTGCAACGCTTGTACGATGGAAAAGCCGAACTCCGGCAGTTAAGCTGTTTGTTGACCAGCGCAGAAATTTGCGTTTCGTATTCAGTATATCTTAAAATATTGGGCACAAGAGTCTTCACTTGGAGCTGGACTTGGGCACAGAAAGCCATAAACAAATACAGGACGCACTTCAGGACTTCTGACCGGCACAACGCGGACTAAACGTAAACTATATATACGATACAGACCGGAGCAGAGCGAATGTTCAATTTGCATTTTCTCGCATGCAAGCGCGCGCAGCTCGCTACTGCGGCAAGTAGAGTGTTTAGTAAAATAGTTATATAGTAAAAGGTGCGACCAGTTTTTCTAATTATTTTTTTTTCGCTAAAGCGTTGAGAGAGGCTGCTGGATTAAATGCACAAGAAATTGCAGAAGCAACAAGCGGACAGAAACCAGTTCGGCATGAACGATTGCTGAGAGAGAATGAAGTGCATCGAATAAGAACTCTTTGATGAAGGCAGGCCAAACAAAGCTAAATGGGCGACCAGTTGGGAGGCTGAAGCAGACAGAACAAACTACAATGAGAGCAGCTTGTGAAATAGCAGCAGAGGGGTGCAAGACCAGACACTGCGAGTACCCTACTTTCACGACAAAAAGGATAGAAAATCCGCGTTCATTTGCACTAAAAATTTAACTCGAGCAGAAACATGCAAGGGGGGGGGGGGCAGAGACCGCGCACCAAAGACAAGACAGTGATAGACAAGCAACGGGAAATATTCGCATGAGGGAACAATGTCCCGCAGAGCAACAGTGTTGGCTGCTCCAAAGTCGGTGGAATGAATCGCCAGCTACGTCACTCCATGTCGTTGCCGCTGCTGTACGGCTTCCAGACCGACTGGTGGCTGCAGTGGCTGTTTGGCGACCAGCGGCCCGGGCTGTTCTCGTGGCTGCCATTTGTGTCCTCGGAGTCCTCCGTCATGGAGCGCCGGAGCTGCATGCGGGTGAAGGCCGAGCCGCTTGACAGCTGCTGCTGCTGTTGCTGGGTGACGGCAGCGAAGGCTGCGAAGGCGGACTGCCAGCTCCCGCTGCTGGCTGACTGGCTGTTGCAGCGGCGAAGCAGCGACGGAGGCGGCAGCGGCTGTTGCAGCGGTCGTGGCGGCGGCGGCGGCGGCGGCGGAGGTGGCGGCAGCTGAAGCTGCGGTGGCAGCGGCGGCGGTGGCGGCGGAGCCTCCGGGTCGCGCAGCGCGGCATCCAGATGCGGGTTCTGGCTGCAGCGGGAGTCCAGGTTGTCGGCGCTGGGCACCTTGGCGACGCGGCTGGCGAGGCTGTCGCCACTGTCCGTGCGGGGGATTTTCGCCCTGACAAGGCCGACCACCTCGCCGTCGCTGCGGGCTGGAATTCGCAAATGGGCTTCAGCACCTTGGAAACCAGCACTTGGAAACCAGCACTTGGAAACCAGCACTTGGAAACCAGCACTTGGAAACCAGCACTTGGAAACCAGCACTTGGAAACCAGCACTTGGAAACCAGCACTTGGAAACCAGCACTTGGAAACCAGCACTTGAAAACCAGCACTTGGAAACCAGCACTTGGAAACCAGCACTTGGAAACCAGCACTTGAAAACCAGCACTTGGAAACCAGCACTTGGAAACCAGCACTTGGAAACCAGCACTTGAAAACCAGCACTTGGAAACCAGCACTTGGAAACCAGCACTTGGAAACCAGCACTTGGAAACCAGCACTTGGTTGGCAGGAATCAGATAAATGAGGGGCAACCGAGTTGCTTAAAAAACGAGTGAAAAGAAATTTGACTTTCTTAGAAAGCAGCAAAATCCGACATTGAGTTCGAAAAAAAGCCCAAAATTTCGACGTTTGAATTTCTTAGAAGCTCATCCTCTCTATCAGCAAAATACCGCATTGCGTTTCTAAGACACTGCAACTAAAATTCAATACAACGTTTTTAGAAAGCAAGCAAAATTATTAGAAAGCCGATAAATTAGACTGTGAAATCTCCAGAAATCAGTGACAGCATAGAAGCTGCAGCTGCTCACATCTGTTTTCCCTGTACATCTCCGGCGTGCTCGGCGACCCGGGCAGCGAGAAGCCTTTGAAGTGGCCGTCGATGCTGCACCGCAGGAGGTTCCGGTCCAGCAGCGGGTAGGGCGGAGCTCCCGGCGACCCGGACGAGCCGGAGTGCCGGTGGTGCCGCGGCAGCGAGTCCTCGTTCAGACGCTCTGAAAAGTTTTATAATTTGCGTTAATTTCTACTGCAAGTAGCATAGCTGGGGGCAGAACTGGTCGGTGAAGAGAGGAAAGCAACGGCTGCGAGTTAAGCTCTGTGTAAAAGCCGCCCTGGAATTCTGTCCGGGCGCCCCATCTGGCAAATCCCATCTGAGGAGCTCTTCAAATGGCAGGTGGAGAATTAGTCTGGATCAGTTTCTGCTTTCAGCCGCCGAGTAGGAAGGCAGAAAAATGAAAATTGCTGGGCCGGCGTCTCCCCCCCCCCCACCTCCCGCCGCGCAACATTCAAGCCTAAAAACATCTCCAGCGGCCGGCTTTGTATTTTGCTCAAAAAGGGAGATCGACATGAAAGACAAAATCGGCCCTTCGCGGGCAGCTGCGGGCGCGCAGCCGAGGGAGGCGCTTTTTTGTTTTTAATGACCCGGCAATTCCGATCCCAGCCGGATGAGGCAGAGAGGCTGGGCCAAGTGGAGCCCACTGATTTGCTATTTCAGCGGGCTGAGATCTCACGCGATGCTGGGCGATATTTGGGGATAAATACAGTATCCTACAGCAGAGTGGCCGACCCCCCCCCCGCCTCAGCGGCTCACTCACTGATTTTGCTGCGCGGCTCGCGGGGCCCGTCAACCGTGACCTTGATGGCCTTGCTGTAGACGGCGATCTGCGGCGGGTAGGTCTCGATGGTGATTGACAGGTTCAGAAATTTGCCTGAAACGGATATGGGGCGAAAATTAAAAAAAAGGCAATTAAAAACGGCCTTTCAAGCCAAACCGGATTTGAGCCTGGGATTTTGGTTGCGAGTGGTAACTGTGAAGCCAAATAGAATCTCATGAGATCAATGAGAAGCCCATGAGATCAATGAGAAGCCCATGAGATCAATGAGACCCATTAGATCAATGAGAAGCCCATGAGATCAATGAGAAGTCCATGAGATCAATGAGAAGCCCATAAGATCAATAAGAATCCCATGAACAAAAGGAGAAGTCCATGACATCAATGAGAATCCCATGAGACCAATAAGAATCCCATGAACAAAATGAGAAGTCCATGATATCAATGAGAATCCCATGAGACCAATAAGAATCCCATGAACAAAATGAGAAGCCCATGAGATCAATGAGAAGCCCATGAGATCAATGAAAAGCCCATGAGATCAATGAGAAGTCCATGAGATCAATGAGAAGCCCATGAGACCAATAAGAATCCGATGAACAAAATGAGAAGCCCATTTGTCATGAGATCAATGAGAATCCCATGAGATCAATAAGAAGCCGATGAACAAAATGAGAAGCCCATGAGATCAATGAGAATCCCATAAACAAAATCAGAGCGGCCAGCAGCAAAGTGGTGAATTGAATTATGTGGTGAATTATGAGCGGCCGATGCCAACGCCCCTGCTCACCTCTGCCACTGCGCCCGATGAAGCGAAGGTCGTTGAACTTGGCCACCTGCGAGTTCATGTAGGCCACCGGATTCTTCATCTCGGCGAAGCAGTTCTCCTCATTTCCAGCCGCCAGCGTCACCCTGGTGCCGTCGGGCACCTCGCCGAGCGCCACCACCTTGAAGGGGTTCGGCAGGCTCTTGTTGGAGCGCCAGTGGGAGGGCAGCGCCGTGCAGACCAGGTTGGGGCTGCCGGTCTTGGCGAACTCGCCTGAAACAGCGGATTCGAGTGCTGGTTGGAGATGCGCTTTGCCCTACTGCCAGTAGAGTGTCGCTGGCGGCTGCGGAGGCAGCGCTAAAGTACAAGTGCTAGACTAGTGAGCAGTGTTGAGTAGGGGGAAGGCGGGGGCGGAGACTCTCACCTTTCTCGCGTAGCACGGTGCTTTGCAGGACTCGCTCGCCAGCCAGAATGTCAGTCATGGTTGCGGATCACCTGCGGATCACCTGCGGATTGCCTGCGGAGTGGAGAGGAGTCATTGCGTCTGCACCGCCCAAGAGCAACAAAGTGAAACCAAGAGAGAGCCGCAGAGGCAGCAGCCTGAATGCCTGCTGCAGGTGCACTGGGTTGCTGGGATGTCAAGTCAATGCATCAATGGTTTAAGAGAGCTTTCTATTGTGAGCTGCCGGGGGTGGGTGATGGGGTGCTATATATGACGGCCAGCCTCCAGTCCGCTGCTCCCCCGCTAGCCATCTGGAAAAGTGCAGGCAGGCGGCTGCAGCCCGCAGAGCATCACCGCAGGACCCGCAGCCAGCTGCAGTGACCCCAAACTGCACTCGGTTTTACAAGGGGAAATGGAGCCATTATCGTTAGGAGCAAAATTCAATGGGTTACTGGGTGCCGGCAGTCGGCCATGCACTTGGGGCCGCCCGGCCTTTCGGGAAGGCAAAGAAATTATAAAACTCTGCAGGTTCTCCTGCCCTGCCGCTCTTATCGGCCTTACAGTTTTGGTGTAAGACTGGGAGCCCCTGGCCAGAGTGTCTTCATCTGGCGAGTGCTGGTGATAAGGGAACAAAGACTGCACAGATACGAGCTAGATAAAGGTCTTTATTGCCTTGGTGCAGGCTTGCCGCTTTTCCCACGCTCTGGTAGGAGCTTGAAGGGGACTTACTTGGTCTGCTGTTGGCTTCAAGTCTGCGGAGCCGAAATCCGGTTTGGTTCAGCTGCTCTTTGGCTTGCTCTGCTTGCAGGAGCGGGAGAAATCAGCAATTGCTGGGCCGGGACCGGGGATTTATACGGGCGAGGGAGGCCCGCGCTATTTCTGTCCGGATTCTCCCCCCCACCGAGCCGCTATTGGCTGTTGCCCGGCAACTGGGCGCTTTGAGGCCCTCTGTGCCGCTGCCGGCGCCCCCCGCGCCTCTCCAAACAGCCGCGGCCCCCGCGCCCCAGAAATTTCTAGACGCGCCCGTCTTGAGCTAAAAATAGGCGCCGATCGATAACCGGATCCCCGCCGCTCCCAGCGAAGGCCAGAAAATATCGGCTGCTCTCCGACCGAGGCTGAGAGGGGATTTTCTTCCCGCACTCCGCGTTCTAAAGTCCCCCGCGGGCTCCCGGGGGCTGAGAGACGTGGGGAGACGGCGGGCGGCACGAGTTGCCATTTTTGGACAAGGGGAAGCTCTGGGCGAAAGGAAAAAGGGGAAGAGAAAGCGGAGACTCTCCCGGCCTCTCCGCCTCTCCGTCTCGCCTAAGTGCAGGAGAGCGGAGGAGCACTTGAAGCAGCCGGGGGGCAAAAGTACACTTGCACGGCTGCCGGGGGGAATCTGCTGAACACAGACCTGCTAGTAGCAGAAATAATCTTCTTGAAGCTGGCCAAGACCACAATGCAGCGGATGGGATAAAATCTGGCAGGACAGGCGCAAGAAGGACAGGTGCGGGCGGGACAGATGCGGACAGGACAGATGCAGACAGGACAGATAGGACAGGACAGATAGGACAGGATAGATAGAACAGAACAGATAAGACAGGACGAACAGGACAGGATAGATAGGACACTACAGACAGGACAGGACAGACAGGACAGGACAGACAGGACAGGACAGACAGGACAGGACAGACAGGACAGGACAGACAGGACAGGACAGACAGGACAGGACAGATGCGGACAGGACAGATGCAGACAGGACAGATGCAGACAGGACAGATGCGGACAGGACAGATGCGGACAGGACAGATGCGGACAGGACAGATGCAGACAGGACAGATGCAGACAGGACAGATGCGGACAGGACAGATGCGGACAGGACAGATGCGGACAGGACAGATGCAGACAGGACAGATGCGGACAGGACAGATGCAGATAGGACAGATAGGACAGGACAGATAGGACAGGACAGATAGGACAGGATAGATAGAACAGAACAGATAAGACAGGACGAACAGGACAGGATAGATAGGACACTACAGACAGGACAGGACAGACAGGACAGGACAGACAGGACAGGACAGACAGGACAGGACAGACAGGACAGGACAGACAGGACAGGACAGACAGGACAGGACAGACAGGACAGGACAGACAGGACAGGACAGACAGGACAGGACAGACAGGACAGGACAGACAGGACAGGACAGACAGGACAGGACAGACAGGACAGGACAGACAGGACAGGACAGACAGGACAGGACAGACAGGACAGGACAGATGCGGACAGGACAGATGCAGACAGGACAGATGCAGACAGGACAGATGCGGACAGGACAGATGCGGACAGGACAGATGCGGACAGGACAGATGCAGACAGGACAGATGCAGACAGGACAGATGCGGACAGGACAGATGCGGGCGGGACAGATGCGGACAGGACAGATGCAGACAGGACAGATAGGACAGGACAGATAGGACAGGATAGATAGAACAGAACAGATAAGACAGGACGAACAGGACAGGATAGATAGGACACTACAGACAGGACAGGACAGACAGGACAGGACAGACAGGACAGGACAGACAGGACAGGACAGACAGGACAGGACAGACAGGACAGGACAGACAGGACAGGACAGACAGGACAGGACAGACAGGACAGGACAGACAGGACAGGACAGACAGGACAGGACAGACAGGACAGGACAGACAGGACAGGACAGATGCGGACAGGACAGATGCAGACAGGACAGATGCAGACAGGACAGATGCGGACAGGACAGATGCGGACAGGACAGATGCGGACAGGACAGATGCAGACAGGACAGATGCAGACAGGACAGATGCGGACAGGACAGATGCGGACAGGACAGATGCGGACAGGACAGATGCAGACAGGACAGATGCGGACAGGACAGATGCAGATAGGACAGATGCAGACAGGACAGATGCGGACAGGACAGATGCGGACAGGACAGATGCGGACAGGACAGATAGGACACTACAGACAGGACAGGACAGACAGGACAGGACAGACAGGACAGGACAGACAGGACAGGACAGACAGGACAGGACAGACAGGACAGGACAGACAGGACAGGACAGACAGGACAGGACAGACAGGACAGGACAGACAGGACAGGACAGACAGGACAGGACAGACAGGACAGGACAGACAGGACAGGACAGACAGGACAGGACAGATGCGGACAGGACAGATGCAGACAGGACAGATGCAGACAGGACAGATGCGGACAGGACAGATGCGGACAGGACAGATGCGGACAGGACAGATGCAGACAGGACAGATGCGGACAGGACAGATGCAGACAGGACAGATGCAGACAGGACAGATGCGGACAGGACAGATGCGGACAGGACAGATGCGGACAGGACAGATGCAAAAAAGACTCGTGGAAAATGAAGCAGTTTCGCATCACCCAGAAGTCAACTGGAAGGGGAGCAGCAAAGGAAGAGCTGCAGATTCTCCGGCTCAGCTCAATCAATGATGCTCTTTTCTGTCAAAGAAGCTGTTCTTGAGCGTAAAAACAAAACAAAAGCCTGACTAATATGGCAGTAGAGGAGCCAGGTTGGAGCAGACAGGCCAGAGAGGACAGGACAGGATAGATAGAGCAGGACAGATAGGACAGGACAGATAGGACAGGACAGATAGGACAGGACAGGACAGATAGAGCAGAACAGATAGGACAGGACTTGACAGATAGGACAGGATAGATTGGACAGGACAGGACAGGACAGATAGGACAGGACAGGACAGATAGAACAGAACAGATAGGACAGGACTTGACAGATAGGACAGGATAGATAGGACAGGACGGACAGGACAGGACAGATAGGACAGGACAGATAGGACAGGACCGGACAGGACAGATAGGACAGGACAGATAGGACAGGACAGGACAGGACAGATAGGACAGGACAGGACAGATAGAACAGAACAGATAGGACAGGACTTGACAGATAGGACAGGATAGATAGGACAGGACGGACAGGACAGGACAGATAGGACAGGACAGATAGGACAGGACAGACAGGACAGGACAGATAGGACAGGACAGACAGGACAGGACAGATAGGACAGGACAGACAGGACAGGACAGATAGGACAGGACAGACAGGACAGGGTAGATAGGACAGGACATATAGGACAGGACATATAGGACAGGACATATAGGACAGGACATATAGGACAGGACAGATAGGACAGAATAGATAGGACAGAATAGATAGGACAGGACAGACAGACAGGATAGATAGGACAGGACAGACAGGACAGGACAGACAGGACAGGACAGACAGACAGGATAGATAGGACAGGACAGACAGGACAGGACAGACAGGACAGGACAGACAGGACAGGACAGACAGGACAGGACAGACAGGACAGGATAGATAGGACAGGACAGACAGGACAGGACAGACAGGACAGGACAGGACAGACAGGACAGGACAGACAGGACAGGACAGACAGGACAGGACAGACAGGACAGGACAGACAGGACAGGACAGACAGGACAGGACAGACAGGACAGGACAGATAGGACAGGACAGATAGGACAGGACAGACAGGACAGGACAGATAGGAGGAGCAGAGAAGAGGTCAGGACGAGAGGCAGAGAGAAGCAGAGTCGGACAAGCTGAACTGCAATTGCAGCGGCAGCAGCAGCAGACAGGCAGACAGGCAGACAGGGCGGTCGCTGCAGCCGCAGAACTGGCTGCGGGCGGGCTGCGGGTGGCAACCGTCTCGCGCCACCGCATTCACGGAACTCACTGCAACTCGCCAGTGAAGCAGCGCGAGGCAGCGTTGCCCCAAAGAAGAAATTTGCATTCCCGCTGCGGCTCCGCACTCGAGCAGCAAAATCTGGCGAGTCACTGAGGCGCCCGCCGCTTCCTGTCGCTAAATGGTTTTCTTCTAAGAAAAATTCCTGCGGAATGTGCGGTGTCCAGTTGCATGTCGGTGGCTCATTCCTGGCTGCCTCCTCATCCCTGGCTGCCTACTCATCCCTGGCTGCCTCCTCATCCCTGGCTGCCTACTCATCCCTGGCTGCCTCCTCATCCCTGGCTGCCTACTCATCCCTGGCTGCCTCCTCATCCCTGGCTGCCTCCTCATCCCTGGCTGCCTCCTAGGAATGGCTATTTTAATCCGCTTGCATGGGTGTCACAATTTCGCTGCCAGTCCCGCTGCCAGTCCTGCTGTCCAATCCCAATGTCAGTCCCGCTGCCAGTCCCGCTGCTAATCCCGCTGCCAGTCCCGCTGCCAGTCCTGCTGCTAATCCCAATGTCAATCCCGCTGCCAGTCCCGCTGCCAGTCCCACTGTCAATCCCGCTGCCAGTCCCGCTGCCAGTCCTGCTGCTAATCCCACTGTCAATCCCGCTGCCAGTCCCGCTTCCAGTCCCGCTGCCAGTCCCGCTGCCAATCCCGTTTCCCATCAGTAACGGGCACCTCACAATGTCTCACACGCGAGATTGAAAGTTCTTGAAAAAGACTTACAAACTTCAGAAGAAGAAAAACAGGCTGAAAAGCATTTTAATTATGAAATTCCCAGCTTCTAGCTGAATTTGTGAGGCCGATGTCTGGCTTAGCTCTGGGATTCTGCTTTTGAGGAAAAGCAACCGAGACCCCCCCCCCCAAGCAGCGCCGCTCTGCACCACCAATTTTCAACAGCTCAGCGGCCTCAGACTGGCAGCTCTGAAGCGCTCGGGCAAATCCCTGCCTCGGGCTTTTTCTGCTCTTCACCAACGCCGCGAGAATTTCCTAGCGGTGCCTTTCAGCAGCAGCAGATACATGCGGCCGAGCGAGACAATGGAGGCTGGAGGGGAGTCCTCATCAGCCAGCCTGCTACCCGCATCAAGCCGATGTACAGTTTCTATTCTCTGGCGGCAACTGCCCCATTCGAGGCTTCCCGAGATGGCATCTGGAGCCGGCAGTAGGCCGGGTGTGTCAAAGCCAATCATTGATGAAGTTGCTCTAGAAGGGATGAGCTGTGTTTGAAAGAACCGAGTCCCCGAGGCGCCAGGAAAAGCTCAGCTCTGATAATGACAGGGCGTTGCGGAATAGCAGAGAAAATTATACAGACAGTTGCTGAGAGCCCGGCAGCTGGTAATGACTGACTAGTGAGTGACACACAGTTCTCACTCACTGACTGCTCGATGGCCCAATATAGCTCTCGGACTTCTTATGGGCACTAAAAATAGCAACTAGGCAACGGCCGCGTGGGCGCCTGCTCTTCAACTGTCTGTCTGCTGTGTCCTGGCGCTTGTAGCAGGAATGGGGAGGGGCTGGCACTCTGCAAAGCTGAGAGTCAGGACTGTGGATGCTCTGGCACCCGCAAAGCTGAGAGTCAGGACTGGGGATGATCTGACACTCGGCAAGGCTGAGAGTCAGGACTGGGGAGGGGCTCTGACACTCTGCAAGGCTGAGAGTCAGGACTGTGGATGCTCTGACACCCCGCAAAGCTGAGAGTCAGAACTCGGGAGGGGGATTGGCACTCTGCAAAGCTGAGAGTCAGAACTGGGGAGGGGCTCTGGCACTCTGCAAAGCTGAGAGTCAGGACTAGGGATTCTCTGACACTCTGCAAGGCTGAGAGTCAGGACTGTGGATGCTCTGGCACCCGCAAAGCTGAGAGTCAGGACTGGGGATGATCTGACACTCTGCAAGGCTAAGAGTCAGGACTGTGGATGCTCTGACACTCTGCAAGGCTAAGAGTCAGGACTGTGGATGCTCTAGCACCCGCAAAGCTGAGAGTCAGGACTGGGGATGATCTGACACTCTGCAAGGCTGAGAGTCAGGACTGTGGATGCTCTGACACTCTGCAAGGCTAAAAGTCAGGACTGTGGATGCTCTGACACCCCGCAAAGCTGAGAGTCAGAACTCGGGATGGGCTCTGGCACTCTGCAAGGCTGGGAGTCAGGACTGTGGATGCTCTGGCACTCTGCAAGGCTGAGAGTCAGGACTAGGGATTCTCTGACACTCTGTAAGGCTGAGAGTCAGGACTGTGGATGCTCTGACACCCCGCAAAGCTGAGAGTCAGAACTCGGGAGGGGGATTGGCACTCTGCAAAGCTGAGAGTCAGAACTGGGGAGGGGCTCTGGCACTCTGCAAGGCTGAGAGTCAGGGCTGGGGAGGGGCTCTGGCACTCTGCAAGGCTGAGAGTCAGGATTGGGAATGCTCTGGCACTCTGCAAGGCTAAGAGTCAGGACTGTGGATGCTCTGACATTCTGCAAGGCTGAGAGTCAGGACTGGGCTGAGGATGCTCTGACACCCCGCAAGGTTGAGAGTCAGGACTGGGCTGGGGATGCTCTGACACCCCGCAACGTTGAGAGTCAGGACTGTGGATGCTCTGACACCCCGCAAAGCTGAGAGTCAGGACTGCGGATTCTCTGACACCCCACAAAGCTGAGAGTAAGGACTGTGGATGTTCTGACAACCCGCGAGGTTGAGAGTCAGGACTGGGCTGGGGATGCTCTGACACCCCGCAAGGTTGAGAGTCAGGACTGGGCTGGGGATGCTCTGACACCCCGCAAGGTTGAGAGTCAGGACTGGGCTGGGGATGCTCTGACACCCCGCAAGGTTGAGAGTCAGACTGTGGATGCTCTGACACCCCGCAATGCTGAGAGTCAGGACTGGGGATGCTCTGACACCCCGCAATGCTGAGAGTCAGGACTGGGGATGCTCTGACACCCTGCAAGGCTGAGAGTCAGGACTGGGGATGCTCTGATACCCTGCAAGGCTGAGTCAGAACTGAGGGCTCTGACAACCCGCACTAGAAATGCAATTAACAAATTCACAGACAGGGACTTTGCTCCCACCCAGCAAGCCGTATCCGGAAGAGAAATCCCTTTGAGTCGAGATTAGCACAAGAGGCTCGGCAGGACTCACCTGCTCACGGGAGGCTCAAAGTCCCGGCCGGTTGCTTCTTGAAGATTTCCGCCAGCCTTCAACTTTCTCCACTAGCCAGACGTTTGTGTGGTCTGTTTATTGGGTTGGTTGTTGGTTTTTGCGCCGTGCGCTTTTAACCGCAACACCCCCCAGAAGGCAGTGCTTGGCTGGTTGGCAAAAAACACTCACGCCAGCTCTGGCCAATGGAGTTTGTTGCACTGGAAATGGCCAGGACTTGCTGTTCAAACTGCGGCCCCTCAAAGCTGGATTCTAAAAATAGACTCGGCAAAGAAGCAGTGAAGGGCCGCTCCATTAGGGGGGCTCGCGCACTTTGCGGGGGCGGCAACCCCCACCCCCACTAACTGGGTGCGCTGTGCTGACTCAGCTGGCGGGGCCGCGGGAGACAGCAGGGGGCGGCAGGCCGCGGACTGGCAGCGGCTTGGGAACGGGACCACACAGGCACAGCAGAGTTCAGGACTGGCGCTGCAGACACAGGCAGACAGATGGGGACAAGCATTGAAGGCCGCCTTTCCACCCACGCTCGAAAACAAAACTTATTATTTTCGAATGGGGAAACCAGGTGGGATCGGGCGCGCCGCCCCTGACTGCTGGTTGAACTTGACATGCCGGCATGACAGCTGTGAGCATTAGCTGTCAGCTCCTCCCGCTTGCTGTAGTTTTGATGCTGAATGCTCGAAGCTTGTCAGTGCCCTGCTGCTCGACTCTGGCGAGAAGTGCATTGGGAAGAAATTTGATTGAGTAAAGGGATTGAGGAGTCTGGGATTAAACAGGAAAATAAGAGTAAATGGATGCGACAGGTGGCTGATTGGGCGGCATTGCCAGGCAGCCAGGCTCCCTGAATCCCCTTTCCCATATCATCCATTCCCCAGATATAAATTCCCCGAGTCTCGATTCCCCAAGTCTCAATTCCCCAAGTCTCAATTCCCCAAGTCTCGATTCCCCGAGTCACGATTCCCCGAGTCTCGATTCCCCGAGTCTCGATTCCCCGAGTCTCGATTCCCCGAGTCTCGATTCCCCGAGTCTCAATTCACCGAGTCTCAATTCCCCGAGTCTCGATTCCCCGAGTCTCGATTCCCCGAGTCTCGATTCCCCGAGTCTCAATTTCCCGTGTCTCAATTCCCCGAGTCTCGATTCCCCGAGTCTCGATTCTCTGAGTCTCAATTCACCGAGTCTCAATTCTCCGAGTCTCAATTCCCCGAGTCTCAATTTCCCGAGTCTCAATTCACCGGATTTCAATTCCAAGAGTCTCAATTCCCCGAGTCTCAACTCCCCGAGTCTCAATTCCCTGAGTCTCAATTCCCCGGATCTCAATTCATCGGATCTCAATTCCCTGGGTCTCAATTCACCGGATCTCAATTCCCTGGGTCTCAATTCCAAGAGTCTCAATTCCCTGGGTCTCAATTCCCCGGATCTCAATTCCCCGGATCTCAATTCCCTGGGTCTCAATTCCAAGAGTCTCAATTCCCTGGGTCTCAATTCCCCGGATCTCAATTCCCCGGATCTCAATTCCCTGGGTCTCAATTCACCGGATCTCAACTCCCTGGGTCTCAATACCCCGGATCTCAATGTTCAAGTTAAAATAATTGCAAATTGGCTTCCATTCCAGATTTTTATGCCTAGTATTCCATGTCACCTCAAGGATACCATGGCAATGCAAGTGGGCTTTCCCCGCACTAGAATGAGTCACCCAAGACCGCAATCATGAAGCATGGCTCGCTGCCAGGAGCTGATTCGAACATTCGAAGTCCCGCCAACGGAAAACCCTTTCAGAATTATGCAGGGGATGGCCATGCTTGCAGTCAAGGACTTCATAAGAAGAAACGGTCATGGATCTCTGAAGTCGATCAAATGTTGTTTTTAGGGGAGGGAATTGCAACTGCGATCTACCGAATTTATTCCCAACGAGAACAAGTCACCTGACTTGGCGGCACCAGAACTGAAGTTCTGGCAAGCAAGAGCTCTCATGACACAAAAATGAGGATTGTGAACACCCGGCATAAAGCTGGGATTGTGAACACCCGACATAAAGCTGGGATTGTGAACATCCGGGATAAAGCTGGGATTGTGAACACCCGGCATAAAGCTGGGATTGTGAACACCCGGCATAAAGCTGGGATTGTGAATGGCCAGCATAAAGATGGGATTGTGAATGGCCAGCATAAAGCTGAGATTGTGAATGGCCAGCATAAAGCTGAGATTGTGAACACCTGGCATAAAGATGGGATTGTGAATGGCCAGCATAAAGATGGGATTGTGAATGGCCAGCATAAAGATGGGATTGTGAATGGCCAGCATAAAGATGGGATTGTGAATGGCCAGAATAAAGATGGGATTGTGAATGGCCAGCATAAAGATGGGATTGTGAACAACCGGCATAAAGCTGGGATTGTGAATGGCCAGCATAAAGATGAGATTGTGAATGGCCAGAATAACGATGGGATTGTGAATGGCCAGCATAAAGATGGGATTGTGAATGGCCAGCATAAAGATGGGATTGTGAATGGCCAGAATAAAGATGGGATTGTGAATGGCCAGCATAAAGATGGGATTGTGAACAACCGGCATAAAGCTGGGATTGTGAATGGCCAGCATAAAGATGAGATTGTGAATGGCCAGAATAACGATGGGATTGTGAATGGCCAGCATAAAGCTGGGATTGTGAATGGCCAGCATAAGGCTGGGATTGTGAAATCGCATGCTTGAAAGTGAAAGAAATAAATTCCATTTTTGAGGAACATGAACTTTGGCAGAGATGATGTGACATATCTAACATGTGCTATTTTAAGCTTCAGCGTGATGGAGCGGTGCACTTATCAGAATGCAGCATCTCAGACGGGTTAACAGTGCACAGCTTCTGTACGGGCCGCTGGGTCCGTCACAGTCTGGCAGCACTGAGAATAGCCTCCAGACTGCCTAGCCAAGGACTTCTAGATAATAAGCTGGACGGGAAGGCTGTGTTGAAAAAGGCAGCTGGCTGTACCAGAGGTGGCCTAAGAAACAAACGCGTTTTCCTCTCATTTTGTCCTCGGACCCCTCCTATTGAGAAATGTTTTTCAATCCTACCAAGGCTAATGAGCTAAAGACCAAGGCCCCACAAAGAACCACCCCCCCCCCCGATATATGAACCCCCCCCCAAAGATAGCTGCTATCTTTCACAGAGAGCTGTAAAGTCTAATCGAAATGGTCTGTGGGAGACAGCTTTTACACATAAGGAACTCCTTATTTGGCATCCCTCTATAGAATTGTTTGTGAATAAAGCCTCCCTCCCGGATAGAGAGTACAGGGCTCTTTATCTGTCTCGTTTGAAATCGGGCCGTACATTAGTACAGGGAAAAAGCGCTTTAACTTACTGCATGTACACTAGGTGGGGTTTGACGCCTATCCGATACCAGTTCCCCCCCATTTCGAGGGGTAAAGACACAATGCCTCTAAGACTTACTACATAAGTATGCGTGTCTCTCCACCCATAGAATTTTTTAAACAATATACTGATTCACATACCTGACAAGCCTCGTAAGCTTATAAGTTATTGCATCTCAATATGGTCCACAAATGCTCAGCTTTCGGCTGCAGAAGTGGGTACACGAAAGAACCTCAACGAGAAGTAAAAGTAACTTTTCATAAGTTTCCAAGAGATGAAAAGCTCAAGGCCAAGTGGGTTCGGGCCAACCCAAGACAGGGATTTGTGCCGACGAAGCACGCCCGAATGTGCTCTCTGCACTTTTCTCCGGCTGATTTTATTGAGGAGCGACGCGACACCAATGCAAAGAGGATGAAAAAGCATTCATCTAGCCAGCTCGTCCACAGGTATCTAAAGCAGGACGCTGTACCTTCCATATTTCCCAATGCACCAGCCTATCTATCATCAAACGCAACAACGTCTCGACAAACTGCCGTGAGAGCTACAGCCTCTGGTCGATTGGAGAAGGAAGCTGAGCGACTGGAAGCTCAAGCCGAGATCTTTGAGGCCGAAGATCGGATTGACTCTCTACCTCTGGAAGAAGTGAAAGACCGGCTTTCTGCTGAAAGAACCCTTCCAGAAGGATTCCAATTATCAATGAGTGCTGGTACGTTTTTTATCTATTTGCTTAGCATAATCAACGGTGTGCTCCAAGTGACTGCGTCGGTAATAATCAACCCAGATTTCTCTGTGGAGGTGAATTGCAATGGAGAAATCGTGCCCAGCGCGCAATTCCAAGATATCGTATCAGGCCGGCTTACTCACATGTCGCAGCTCCTCAATCTCATGGCTCGACTGAAATCATGGCGCAACGATCAGACTTCAGGCCGATCTGGCAACCAATCCTTGGAGGCAGCCATTAGAAATATGAAAAACTACATCAGCACACTGAGTGTTGGCAGCGATGAGCACAGGCGATTTTGTTTCCTTCTCGATCAAATTTTCCTAGCTGCGAAGGGGAAATACAGCAGAAACTATTCACCCGAGCTAACAATATTTGCATATCTAATTCACGCATCCAGTTCCGCTGCCTACAAAGTTTTACTTCAAGAGAATGTTTGTGCCTACCATCAATTAAGACACTTCAGAAGGTCACACGACAGGTTCAAAGCAACACTGGGTTAGACAACACTGCGTATTTAAGTCTTCGTGTCTCAAAGCTAAATGCCTTCGAAAGGAAATGTCTACTTATCATTGATGAAATATATATTGCAAAGCGCGTCGAATATAGCAATGGTGAAGTGCATGGGCTGACAGCCGAAGGGTCAGTGGCATCAACTCTACTCTGTTTCATGGTTAAATCATTAGTCAATAAATTCAAAGACCTGGTTGCTATTTTCCCAGTAGCTACTCTGACAGCTGAGAAGCAGTATCTTTGTTACAATGACGTCATGAAAACTGTTCGAAAAGTTGGTTTGGAATGCATAGGAATTTCCGTAGATAATGCGTCCGTTAACAGAAAATTTTTTGTAAACAGCCTTTGCGGTGGAAATCTGACGACAAAAATTTACGACTCCATTACGGAACAGCCAATATTTCTAATTTTTGATCCCGTGCACGACTTAAAAAATGTATACAACAATTTTCAAACGCGCAAAGAGTTTCATTGCCCAAGTTTTGAACCAGATTTACCGAATGGTTGCCGAGCCAGTTTCCATCACATCACGCAACTATATCAGTTAGAAGCGTCCGCTCCACTCAAAAAAGCTCATAAGTTATCGCCTTCTGTTCTTAATCCAAAGAATATCGAACGAACTTCCGTCAAACTTGCCAGTGCGGTTTTCTCGGAGTCGACGCGAGATGCACTTTTATACTACGCCGAGCACGGAAACAAACCCGAATGGCGTGAAACTGCGCTTTTCATTTCTATGATTTTAGAGTTGTGGAAAATTTTAAACGTGAAATCATCTACAAAAGGGAAGCATAAGCGTGATTGCGCCATGGATCCTATTACATCAACGCAAGATTGGAAGCTGAAACATCTGAGAAAATTCGCGGATTTCCTTCAACGCTGGGAAGCCAATGGTCGCTTGGGACTGTCAAAAGAAACATTTCTAGCTTTACGCCAAGCGTGTTTGTCTCTTTCCGATTGTGCTTCATATCTGCTCGATCACGCCGGGTTCAACTTCGTACTGCTTGGTCATCTCCAATCTGACGCCCTGGAGTCTAGATTCGGGTGGTTGCGTCAACTCTCTGGTGCAAACTATTATGTATCGATGCGGCAGATTTTAGAAAGCGATAAAAAAATTCGGGCCGTCTCCCTCTTTAAGTACTCAAACATCAGCCTGACAGATATAGAAAGCGCTGCGGCAGCTTCTATTGAGGAGAATCAAACTGCTACTCAGTCCGAGCTGAATTCGACCGCCGATGCTATTGCAGCTGCACTGAAGCTTGATCATGAGCCATCAGTTAATGAAAAAAACATCATCTTTTTCGTAAGTGGTTATGCCGCTCGATCAACTATTTCATCAACGAGGTGCAAATCTTGCTCTGAATTTCTCACTGACTTTGAAAACGTTCAATCGGCGACTGACGATTCCAGCTTGTGTTCATCTACGTTCCAGGACAGCATTGACAGGGGCGGCCTGGTGAAGCCATCGGACTTTGTTTTTAATCTGGCAGCTCATTGTTGGAAAGTCTTTCAGGAGATTTGGGCCGACTGTAATCTTAAGAAGCAGTTTTTGCGATCGTCTTGCCAGCGCTCCCTGTTCAGCAAGATCATTGATCGCTGCACTTTCAACGAGGAGCACATGCACCTGGTGTTTGGCATCAGCATGTGCACATCCGGCCACGATCTGCAGAGCCACATCGTTCGTCGGCTTTTCAACTGCTTTGCGAAGAACTTCGTCAAGGAGATGACCAACACAGTGCAGTCGACTTCCGGGCGACAGAAGCGCAAAATTGCTAAGCTGTCAGGTTCAACAATGTGAGATGCGTCAGCACTTAAGACTGTAAGTAGAAAAAAATTGTGGGTATACGCTCGTATTTATCCTCTAGTTATCCGTGGCGTATCTATTTAATTTTTATATTATTTTCCACTTTTTTAGTACCATATTCGTACCGAAAGGAGCCTAGAGTTTAATCTCTAACATCAGATAAAATTATACAAATGAATGCTAAAAACGATTTCATTTATGCTGCATGCTTACGATTATATAGTTCTTTTCAAAAACAGCGTGCAGTTTTATGAAAAACGTATATAATGAATAATTTTGGCTTCTACTCTTCAGTAATAAAATTTCTCTGTTCATTTATTTGTCTATTTATTCAATGAAATTCACCTCAAAAGGTTATTTTTATTGGTATTTTTTAGTAAAACTAGCCTTAAACTCCACAAACAATAGGCCACCTCTGGTACGCTATAAAAACAGCCTTCCCGTCCAGTTCCTATTATCTAGAAGTCCTTGGCCTAGCAGACGTATAATTAGCAACTTCAAAGCTTTTGAAGAACCGGTCACCGATGCCTTGGAGGATGCTGCCAGACGGCTGTAGTGTGCAGAGAGATTGATAGTGAGCTATTAAGTTATCACAAAAATTTATCGCACTATTAAATCTAAAGCGCCGGCGTCTCTGCATTCCGGAGTTTACACTGCGATATCAGATTTATACAGCTGATAAAGATCTGATTCACTGCTGCTGTTGGGTTCCGGTTGAATTAAAGACTGCGATTCGGGACTGGGATGCTGGGCTGCCGCAGCATGGCAGTGATGGCGGGCTTGGCGCTGGCTTCTTTCACCGTGATGCCCGACTTGATGCTGTGTCCTGTGATGGGTTGTCAGATTGATGGGTTGTCAGATTGATGGGTTGTCAGATTGATGGGTTGTCAGATTGATGGGTTGTCAGATTGATGGGTTGTCAGATTGATGGGTTGTCAGATTGATGGGTTGTCAGATTGATGGGTTGTCAGATTGATGGGTTGTCAGATTGATGGGTTGTCAGATTGATGGGTTGTCAGATTGATGGGTTGTCAGATTGATGGGTTGTCAGATTGATGGGTTGTCAGATTGATGGGTTGTCAGATTGATGGGTTGTCAGATTGATGGGTTGTCAGATTGATGGGTTGTCAGATTGATGGGTTGTCAGATTGATGGGTTGTCAGATTGATGGGTTGTCAGATTGATGGGTTGTCAGATTGATGGGTTGTCAGATTGATGGGTTGTCAGATTGATGGGTTGTCAGATTGATGGGTTGTCAGATTGATGGGTTGTCAGATTGATGGGTTGTCAGATTGATGGGTTGTCAGATTGATGGGTTGTCAGATTGATGGGTTGTCAGATTGATGGGTTGTCAGATTGATGGGTTGTCAGGACACAGAAGAGCTCCCCCAACCGCTTGCGAATTTCTGTTTTCCCCCAGAAGAGCTGGCATGTGCCGGGCTCAGGTGAGCACTCCGTAGCAACAGGGAAGGTTCCCAATTGAATCTGCGCAGCCAGGCTCGCAGGTTGCTGCATCCCCTGTTAATTAGGATGCAGCTGGAGAAAAAATGCGGGAAATTCTAGATTTTTCTTCATCATTTTTTTTTGGGAAATCCCTGCTGACTGCGGAGCTGAGCGAAATTAAAGTGGATTTTAATCCCGTCCTTGCCGCTCGGGTGGCCCCGAGTGCTTTTGAGGGCACTCGGTGTGCGGTGCTCACTCTGCTAATGCATCACATTGACAGATTCTGCCTTGCAGAAGCACCAGCTTCAATATCCACCCTGATAGTGCAGCTGAATGCCCTCATGCAAACCCTATGAGATACACTATGAGATAAACTATGGGATAAACTATGAGATAAACTATGAGATAAACTATGAGATAAACTATGAGATAAACTATGAGATAAACTATGAAATAAACTATGAGATAAACTATGAGATACACTATGAGATAAACTATGAGATAAACTATGAGATAAACTATGAAATAAACTATGAGATAAACTATGAGATACACTATGAGATAAACTATGAGATAAACTATGAGATACACTATGAGATAAACTATGAGATAAACTATGAGATAAACTATGAGATAAACTATGAGATAAACTATGAGATAAACTATGAGATAAACTATGAAATAAACTATGAGATAAACTATGAGATACACTATGAGATAAACTATGAGATAAACTATGAGATAAACTATGAAATAAACTATGAGATAAACTATGAGATACACTATGAGATAAACTATGAGATAAACTATGAGATACACTATGAGATAAACTATGAGATAAACTATTAAATGAACTATTGAATACATTATAAAACACTATGACACATTATGAGACACACTATGAGACACTATGAGACACTGTGAGACACACTATGAGACACTATGAGACACTATGAGACACAGTGAGACACTGTGAGACACTATGAGACTGTGAGACACACCATGAGACACTATGAGACACACTATGAGACACTATGAGACAGTTTGAGACACTGTGAGACACTATGAGACACACTGTGAAACACTATGAGACATTATGAGACACACTATGAGACACTATGAGACACTGTGAGACAGTGTGAGACACTATGAGACACTATGAGATAGTGTGAGACACTATGAGGCACTATGAGACACTATGAGACACTGTGAGACAGTGTGAGACACTATGAGACACTATGAGATAGTGTGAGACACTATGAGGCACTATGAGACACTATGAGACAGTGTGAGACACTATGAGGCACTATGAGA